>OZ010603.1:25350661-25950661 GCA_963932145.1 Acanthosepion lycidas
CTTGCAAAAAAAATTATCATTATTATTCTTACAATCCCAAATATGTTTGGGCTTTAAATAATCAACAAAAGGTTGATAAGCTGTAAAAACAAATTGGACAAACATGCCCACAAGAAGACGTAGTGTCAAAAGGCTGGTTTTTGCCATTACACTGCTATTATTTTACCTACCTTTACTCTTTGGTAATGTTTATGGTTTTAAAAAGTGATGATTAGAATTGGAATAAAAGATAAACATAAGCACAATATCCCCTTACATTTCATAACACAGCTTATACATATATATCCTGAAGGTAATTTTATATATTATACATGCTGAAAGTAGTTTTATATAAAATTTAATAAATTTTGTGGACATACAAATACAGGTAATGAGGTTAATCATGTAATGCTCACACACATTTTAAGTGGTGAAATTAAGATTTCGCATAAAACTAATGTTTTCTACTTTCTGTATGTGTACAAGTAACATGATCACTACTAAAAAAAAATATATAAATTTTTGAATATCTTTACTGAGCATGAAACATCTGATAAGTAATCAACAAACTCTAACAAAAAACTAGCTCCAATGTAGGTTACATGGCTGGTCAGGGCCCCCCCTCCTACCAAGGGTAGATGTGGTCATTTACAACAGCTATACATCACCTAGGGAGGGACTTTACCAGTGCTTTCTGAAATTTTCTATTTGTGGCAAGTCATATCAGCACATTTTGGGATTTGGGAATTTCGGATAAAGGATACACAACCTGTATAACTACGACTGATTTTGAGGAAGAAACTATTTTTTTAAAGTGCAAGGCCCAAAAGTCACTGGAGGTAGAGTGTTACACCATAAGAAGTACAGTTTATAAGGAATATTTGGGGAAGATAATGGTTGACTCTACACTTGATTAGGTTAAGATTGTAGTGATCGAGGAATCATCTAAAATATATAAAACTATACTACAATTCACATACATATGAATGTGGATCATTAAGTTCATACCCTGACACAGAACTGTCAGCTGAATTTTCATCGGAATTTTTCATTATATAAAGTTTGATCTCTGTGATGAGTATTCTTTATTAAGTTAAAAGCATTAACAGGTTATGTTGATATATATATATATATATACATACATATATATATATATATATATATATACATACATATATATATATATATACATATATATATATATATATATACATATATATATATATATATATATATATATATATACATATATATATATATATATATACATATATATATATATATATATATACATATATATATATATATATATATATTACGAAATGGACAAAGTTCGACAATTTACTTATTAAAGACATTTTTTTTTTTTATGTTTAACGTTATTTTTATAGATACAAGTATTTAAGTAAATGCTTTGTTTATAATAAACAGTATTAAATAACATTTACCGGCCTGAATGTCCGAAAAATTTTCATAGAAAATTTTCATAGAAGATTGAAGTTTATAAGCAGTAAATTCAACCTTGTCTACCGAACGGTCCTTGGTGGCCGATCAGTTAGGCACGTCAGCGTAAATGACGGTTCCATATAGGATGCAGGTTCGAATCCTGTCCAAGGACGAATATTTTCTATGAAAATTTCTCGGACATTCAGGCCGGTAAATGTTATTTAATACTGTTTATTATAAACAGAGCATTTACTTAAATACTTGTATCTATAAAAAGAACGTTAAACATAAAAAAAAAAAATGTCTTTAATAAATATATATATATATATATATATATATATATATATATATATATATATGTATAAAATGTAAAATTTAGGCTACATAGCTGGGCTTTCTGAAATATTACATTTGTGGCAAGTCATGTCAACACCTGAAAAACTTTCAGATTTGGGAATTTTGGATAAAGGATACTTAACCTGTATAGGTATACCTCATTGCACATCGTTAATTGGTTCCAGAGGCCACAACTTAGGTTGAAAAATGACTGAAGTCAAAATAACCACATTATAAAATGCAAATAAGCTCTCCCCATTGCTTATTACAGTATTTATGATATGTACGTACAGTATTGTGAATAAAATAATTCATTTTCACCTTATCTTCCAGCAATATAGCTTTACGCTTAGCATTAGCACTTGCACTGGGACTTTTCTTCACAGTCATGGGCAAAAATGTATTCTAAATTACAATTTAAATGTAACTGAAAAAATATCAACGGCAAAACACAAATGTAAACAAGTCTAAATTCAAAATCGATGTTGGTACGGAAAACAACACACGAGTGCTGCCTGTCAGTAGGAATTTTAAATAAGAACATACTTTATTATGGTATTTTTTGTTTTTGATGATTTTATGATATATCTATATACATAAATATATATATATATATATATATTATTTTAAAATTTATTTAGATATGATTTTATATGTGTTTATTGTTATTTTAGCATTTTGACCATTTCTAATATTTTTAATGGATGACATAAACTACAGTAAAATAACCTAAAGCGAGTTTTATTTTTTCATATAATATTTAAGAAAAACCGATGTATCTTTGAAAATGACAACTTGAAATGACTTAAGCCGAGGTATCACTGTATTAACATTTAGATCCTAACAAAATGTATTAGTCATTTTTTTTTAGCGTCTTAGAAGTTGGCACTTAATTTTCTTTCTATTATTTTGTCTTCAGAATAAAATTTGAGATTTTACATTATTTTTTCTAACACAACAAAAATTTATCTCGTTTTTATAATAGACTATTAGGAGTCATTATTATCTCTCAACTTTCAGAAAACTGAATCAATCAGTCAGCAGGCAGGCTGTCACCATCATCATTAGTGACCTCTGTCAACCAACCTGATACAAGCATCAAGTCCAGGCCCTACAGACTTTTCCCATCCTCCAGGTCACTTCTCTTGCCCACAAAGAAGCATTCCATCTTGATCCTCTATATCAGCAACACAAAGAATTTTATCTTAACAACACTTGTTTCATTTTCTTTCTTCCTCACTGGTGATACTTTGTTTTTTTCTTTGTTCTCTCGTGCAACCATATGTATTTATAATAGTAGCAGCAGCCAAAATAGATATCACATTTAACTCCTCAAGAAAATATGACATAATCAAGATGTTGATGTTGCACACTTCATCAAATAAAAGGTTAGGAAGAAAGCCCCCATCAATACAGGAAAGAGTGATAACAGCTACTGAACTTGAGAAATCTATTTTCTTGAAAAATTGTCTTAAGAGTAAGATTTTATAAATTCATCAACAGCAGTACTGGCTGCTCAGTCAATGAATGCTGAATGTTTCCTTATGAGGAAACTGCTAATATATTACCATTACTATCATCTCATATTCTATTTGAGGGGGCAAACAGATAAATCTCTTATAACAGGAGAGAGCTGTAGTAGAAAGGTTTATTTTTCCATTTATATTTCCCCCATTATGGGCATTATTATATTCATGATATAATAACACTGTACTTCACAGAATGGCTGAAAGGAAAAGGAATGACAAACATGCTTTATTCGCAGAGAGACTTTTATAACACTAAGATATGCACAAAATTATATATATATATATATATATATATATATATATATATATATATATATACGCATGTGTCATGCAAAGAAAAATA
Source organism: Acanthosepion lycidas (assembly GCA_963932145.1). Taxonomy (NCBI): domain Eukaryota; kingdom Metazoa; phylum Mollusca; class Cephalopoda; order Sepiida; family Sepiidae; genus Acanthosepion; species Acanthosepion lycidas. The sequence continues at coordinate 25,354,295 of OZ010603.1, forward strand.
TATCATATATAGAGTGTAGGGAAAAAAAGTAAGGATCTTACATATAATATGGAAATTCTGCTGTGTTTCTGGAGAAGCCATGTTTAGGACTCCAAATTCAAACAGGCCCAATTCATCTACTATGTCCTAGGTGGGGACATATTTCATGAAGGGGAAAATAGTGAGTCTTAGGTTTTCCCAAAATGAGAAGTGTGAGTCTGAGTTTCTTTCTACCTGGGAAAGATATATTCCCAAAGGCAAACAGCACCACAGACTTGTAATCTGAAGTAATTGCAGGAAGAGGCGGATTTATCCTCAGTCCAGGCACCTTGGCCCAGGCTAAAAAAGCAACCACTTGATTTGGCTGCTGTAAACAAGCTGAATGACTGGCCACTCTCGTCACTGTATAAAGTGACGTCATTAAGTGGCCCATCACATGACCCATGTAACTTATCTCCAATAAAGGGAGTTAATTGTCTTCCATATCACCACACTCCAATAAATCTGATAGTGGTGAGCAAACTACATAAAATGATAATACACCTTTATTCTATTAATAAGTTAAGATTGTTTAGTAGCATGCTTTTATCAGTAGTGTCTGATTACTGCTAGGAAGAATGGGAAAAATTCCCAGTGAGAAAATCTGGATGTTCTTCCTTTCAATGCCACATCAGATTTATGCAATTATCTAACACAACACAGTGAACCTACTTTCCTACCTGTAGACCTAGCAGTTGATTCAATATAAACTTTCCACTTCATGTCAGCTGAAAACATTAGTCCAAGAAGGCACAATGAGTCACTCTCCTGGAGGTTAGCATTTTGAAGGCATTAAAATTAACAAGCCATTTCTTGCACCAGTTAACAACAGATTATAGGCCATTTTTGAGATCAGATGTCAATTTGATTTTATTGAACCACAGGCGTAAATAGTTGTATCATCAGCATAGATACCAAATTGAGAACAAATGACATCAGAAAGGTCATTTATGAAATTTAGGAACAATGTAGTTCCGATGATATAGCCCTGGAGAACATCTGCTTTAATGCAAAAAAATCTAGCAGAGTGGCCATTCAAAAGAATTTCACAATTTGACAAGAAAGACTGAATCATTTCAAAAATTCATCCAGAAACCTTTAAACATATGAAGAAGACCAGTATGCTAAACCCTGTCAAATGTCTTTGAGATATCCAAAGCAACAGTCCAACCTTCATTCTTATCTAAAGTTTGACAGACTCTTTCAGCAATAATAGTTAATACATGTTATGGGACCTACCTTTATGGACTAAATGGACTCATCCTATTAATATATATACGGGGAGATTATGCCTCTCAAGAGAGCTGTCTACAGTTGACCTAGAGTCTCTGACTGTGTACATCTTCTGTGTACAACTTCTGTCAAACTCTCTGCTTTGGCAGAGAGGAACCCGGACGAAACATTGCCCTTCGGCAAAGCTTCATCCGGGGAGGTAGACAGGCCCTGAACCCATCTAGGCAGGTTCAAAGAGTATATTTTTGGCTGAGCATACATGCTCATAGAAACCCACATTAAACTCGGCCTTGTGTCACATACATTCCTCGTGGGGAGACTGTTAAATATTGCTGTCTACAGTTGTCCTGTTACAGCTAAACAGTCAAACTCTCTGCCTTTGGACAGAGAAGAACCCAGATGAGGCTCCGCTGAAGGGCAGAGTCTCGTTTGGGGAGATTGACTGCCCCTGATTATGCGTGTTCAAAGAGGGATTATTTTTGGCCGAGCCTATGGGCTCAGAGATCCCATGTTAAACTGGCCTTGTGCCACATGTAACCCCGTGTGGGGGGATAACTAAATATCGCTGTCTACAGTTGACTACTGTACTTTGCCATCAGTCAGACGTGCAACACTTTTGTATTCGTTCTTTTGTTTAATAATATGTTTTCACTAAATTGCTGAGTTCGAGTTTTCTTTCGGACCTATTCTGGGTCCACAACAATACATCAGCAGTTGACCTTGAGAAGTGAAAGATATATTGCTTATCTGAGAGAAGGCCCTGTGATGTTAGATGCTTAAACAATCCAAAATTAATTAGACCCTCTAGTACATTGCCAAAATGTGGTAGAAGGTGAATAGGCTGATAGAAGGATCAGACAGCTTGCCTCAGTTCTTAAAGCCTGAAACTACAGAAGAGGATTTCTAACAAGCAGGAAAGCAAGAAGCAGCAAGGCATTTATTATAGCATTTAGAGAGAACAGGAGACAGTTCAGGTTCACATTTCTTAGGGACTAATTTAGGGATACTATTAAGTTTGCATGCTTTGTCAGGGTCCAGTTTAGAGGTGATAGCAGAAACCATGGATGGAGTTATATGTATATCATGTGGAAAGTCAGGCAAAGATACTCCAGATGAGTCAAGAATAAAATTTGAAGAGAATTTACAAGCAAAACATGCTTTACCTGCAGATGTTAACACCTCAAATTGAATGAAAAGAGGGAGAATAAAAGACGTACTCTTATTTAACATGCTATTACAGAGCCTCCAGTATTCGCATGAACCAAACTTGTTAGAGACTGTACAGTTTGTTATTCTATCAACAAACAATGACACAGTCTCTTTGAGGACATATTTAAAATTATTGCAAGCATCTGCTGTGATGGGAATTATCATACTGGTACCCTGAAAATGTGATTCCTGTGGGCTATAGCAGCTGAACAAGCCAGTGTGAACCAAGGTGAAGATTGTGGTTTCATCTGGTATTTGCAAGAAGGCACAAAAGAATCAAGGCCCTTGCGGCACAATTTTTAAAAGGAAGTTACAAATATTAATCCAAAGGATGTCTTGAATAAAGTCACAAAATGAATACCCACCACCAAATATATGCTTATTAAAAAAAGTCATTATCACTCTTTGAAAGATTTATCTTGATGCAAAAAATGAAAATGAATTATATAAAGGCAGGAGTACCACTAGCATGCAAGAGGTTACAGAGAGTAAGTGTAAAAAGGAGTGTTTGGGAAAAGGATAAAGAAAAGGACAGGGATCAAGGTCACGGCATGCACTGGGTGGGGGGAGCTATGTAACTGCATCTTCTCTTGTGTTTGAATGGCTTGGAGACGGTTGCATCTCTGCTGCTGAAAGTTGAAATCTGTGAGTTCTTATAAGAAATTTTTCCTGAAAGTAGGCTTTAAAAAAAAACAAAAATAGGGTTTTAGTTTTCTCTGATTTGTCAAATATTTGGTGATGTTAATCTCTGATAGACACTTTGATTTAAATGGCGTGTTTTGAATTGTGAAAACTTTTTGCCAAGTTATTGTTTTTTTTTTTAAACAATTCACCCTGAGCAAGACAGGAGTGCCACTAGCACATAAGGGGTTACAGAGAGTGAGAGTAAGAGTAAGTGTTTTGGAAAAGGATAAAGAGAAGGACAGGGATCAAGGTCAAGGCATCAGAAGATGTCCATTGACATTACATTTGAATATTTGAAGATTATAGCTATCAGGGAAGCAAGTGATAGGAAGAGAGTTCCACTGACAACAGGTGCAAGATAAGCTGCTGCTTCAGTAGAAGTGATGGCTACATTTTGTTGTTTTGACAGGGAAAGGGTGGGAACAAGATGCCAGCCTAGTAGTGCACTTAAATTCATGCAGTTTGGGAAGCAGTGAAAGTAGCTCATCGGAGCAGTTGCTACGAAAATACTTGTAGAAAAAGCAGAGGGAAGCCACAGCACGTCTGTGAGATAGCAACTGCAGATGGGATGCCAGAACAGGACCAACCACATTGCATATCCATCTCTGGATTTCGTCTAGGACCTCAAGATGAACAGCAGGAGCACCAGACCATATATGGCAACAGTATTCCATGTAAGGATGAATTTATTCTAAAAACTTCATCATTTTGAAAGATTCATCTTCATGTACGAAATAAAAATGATGACAAAATTATAAAAACATTTTATTCAAAAAACTGTCATTATCATTATCACATTATAATATGAAAAATATTTCTCAAATGAACATAGTTTGGTATTTCAAATACAACTTACAGTCAAAGGAAATAATCATCTATAAAAGTTGGACTCCTCAAGTACAAAATTCAATTCTCATCTTAAACTACAACATTATTCTTAACTCCTTTAATTTAGTTTAATAGCCAAAGAACAGTTCAAGTAAAAAAATGGACTAAAAAGAAATGATGAAAGATGAAGAAAAATGATAAAATATGTGCCATTTTCATTTTCCATGGACAATCATGGCTCTCTACAACTTCTTGTCTTTGGTGGCTTCAAATAACTCTTGCTCCTTCACCACTTAACCATGTCCTGGTTCTGCCATCCATGTAGCCAGACTTGTTAAATAGGTTACTTGTTGTTTCTCCCTTGCTTTCAATATGTCCTGTGAGTGTTAAATTCTCCAAGCCTGTCACATTTTAAAGACTTTATTCCAAAGCTTTTCATATACATATCTAAAGATTGTGATGTCAATATATTATTACTACTACTACTACTACTAGAACAACAACACCACCCACCACATGGCCGAATGGTTAGAATGTTTGCTTTCTCACCATGAGATCCAGGTTTGAATCTCATCAGGGTCGATTGGTCAGGAAGGTGACTTCTTGATGTTATCAGCCTGGAAAGGTGATCCCAGCATGCAGCACCTTTGGAAAGTGCCTGAAAAATCATACCACTGGTTGATCCAAGCCTTGAGAGATGGATGGAAATATTTTTGGAAGCCATTAATGGTTGCACTAGCACGAAGTCACAAGTCATCATGACTGATGGTTTGAGTATACTGGCCTTGTTCAGACTGTTGATCACACTAGATAATGTGCTCTCTCCCAGAAACTGTAACTACGGTCTGCTCAGCATAGTTGCAGTATAAACCACAGGTGGAGTCTGTGAGCATTGAATAAACACAAATGTGCCTGAGTAGGCACCTGCAATACCAATTGGCTAGCAGCCCTAGTAGACAGGTATAATCAGATACAATCTGAAAGCCACTACTATTATTATTATGCTAGGGTGTTTGGAAAGTAATTACATTTTAATAGAAATGATAAAAAAAAAACAATGTAAGTTAAATTTATTTTAATATCATTTATTAAAAATGTAATTATCTTCCTTTTCAATGACTGTAGCCCAACAGGAAGACAAATCTTTAATTCCAGTTTTAAAGAAATCTGGGGTACCCCCCCCCCCAAAAAAAAATATTTGAATGATTGTTTCCAACTTTTTCTTTGTTTCTGAATGTTCTTTTATTTATTAAATGTTTTTCAGATCAAAACAAATGAAAATCTGTAGGTGCTAAATCTGGAAGTTCCTTGAGAACCTCCCCCCTAAAACAATTTTGTTCTCTTTTGTGTTTATTTGTAGTATCCTTGAATTGTCATGCTGGAGAATAACACTTTCTCTATACCAAAGCAAGACACTTAATATATGCAAACAAAAACAGACAAACATTTAAGCTTGTAGTGAAGCTTTATTCAATTTGACTCCTGCCTATAAGTGAAGTTCAGCCATTTCTTTCATAGTTGTGCATTTTGAGGTTTGCAGCCATATCATGTTGAAACACCAGTTCTTATATGATCACTGAAGTTATGCAACGTCAAGCCAATACCAGTACCTAGATATTTGACCACTTGAGAGTGCCAGGTGCTATTAACTTGAATGTGTGGGTGGTGTAATGGATAATGGCTCAGAACCAAGTTCCAATTCCAGTTGAGTTTGTTATATTCATTTATGCATAAATACCCTTGGGAAAAGTATGAAACAAACTCTTCTCCTCCCAGCTATGGCTTAATTAATAGGACTTGTATCAGTAAATCTTTATTATCTCCAAAAATTTCTTACAATCTAAAATTATTTTCTTGCTTTAAACAACCTGCAGAGATTGATAAGCTGTAAAATACAAATCAATCAATCAAGTAGTTTGAGTGGAAGACAACTTGCGATAGTGATTTTTGACATATAACAGTTATAAGCGCAATTTGTAAACTATGTCAATATGAGAAACTAGCAAATGACATTCCTGGATCAAAATAATCTTTTAAACAAAAATCCAAAATTTTAAGCCCTTGCCCTCACATAAAAAATTCTTATTAACTGAATATGAAGACAGTTAAAAAAACTCTAATTCAAAACCCCACAGTTACTTGATAGCCTCTCCAGCCTCTATAACAATTAAGTTATGTATTTGCTTTCCCTCCTTTACTGTATACATGTACAATATACTTGCATTTCCTGTTCCTTTCCATTCTTTGTTTATTCAACTTTCCTTTTCCCTTTTTCCATTACAATGTCCTGCCTTTCAATCATCATGAGTCCATTACTGTTTTTTTTTGTTTTTTTTTTAAAGATAATTATGCAGCGTTCGTTGTAGTTTTTTGAAATAAAGTGTTAAAGTGGTCATTTCAACAGTATTGCCTGAAGAGACTGTCTGGTCAAAACCATGGTTGTGTATTTTAATTGACCTCCTGATTTTTAAAGTAAATATATCCTGTCGAGTTCGACATACGAGGGTCAAGCAGATCAGTTCCCAGGAAACTGACAGCGGCACGTGAGATTTGATTACAGTGGTGAAGGTTTCATGCAGGACCAGCCACACTTTTTGAAGGGCCAAATTCAGAGACCTGGTGCACTAAGTGCCACAAGGTTCCCAAATGACCCTCCGCAGGTTTTGAATTCAGTTGTCCTTCTCCTAGACCAGTTGCCATCCAAGGCTATAGAACCCACTCTGTCCTGCTATTTACCCATAGCTGGAGGGAGAAGAAGAGGATTCACACCTTTCCCAAGGGTATTAGCAAGTGAATGTAATGAATTCAACTGGAATTCGAACTCGGCTCTATCTGATTCCTCAATCCAAGCTGCTATCCATTACTCCACCATGCCTCCTCTCACACACACACATATATATATATATATATATATATATATATATATATATATATAAAAACCCTGAGTACTGAAGCCAGACAGTTCAATGCTATGTTCAACTTTGATTTGATGATGCTGGTGCCAAGCTGTGTTGGCTATTGCCTTTCCTTTGGACAACATCTCGGACAAGGTATTAGGTTGGTGCAAAAATAATGACGTAATAATGTTGTTTTTTCACGTATTTTTTAACGTCAAAAAACGACATTATTACATCATTATTTTTGCACCAACCTAATATATTTAGGCAGCAAGTATTCATCCAAACATGTTTCATTAAAAAGAACCAGCAAGGTCTGTCTGTTTAATTTTCCTAATTTTCAGACAAGGTGTTGAGTATTGTGTTCGAAATATATTAATAGTAAAAATATATAAAAAATTGCAAAATAAATTAATAAATAAAGTAAATAAATACCATTCCCATGATATGCTAGACTAATTGAGATTCTTTTTTTCAGGTTTCCAGAGAAGATATTTAGCCATCTTGATACCATTTTTCGTAAGAATCTGAAAAATTCTTTGAGTTATTCAGTTAGAAAGAGAACAGGTTAAAACTGTTTCGCGCCAGACCCACTATGTCTTCTCAACTGAGTAATGGTGAAAGGAAAAAGATCATTCAGGCCTTCTTATGGTAGCAACATTCATACTCTGGCTTCCATCTTCAAAGTCCATTCAAGAATCATCAAGAGAATGGTGAATAAGTTTAAAAAAGAGGGAACAGTAGAGTGGAAAACTGAATCAGGAGGTCACAACAGGAAGAGGGATCATCATTCCAACTTAGAGCTAAAATGATCAATTAGAAAAGATCCAACTCAATTCATAAGACGTTTGGTATGAGAGAGAGAGTAGTTTCAGCTATGACAGTTCAAAAAAAACTTGAAAAAGAAATAATGCGTGAAACCTGTGAGGCAACTTGTTACTCCAGGACAGAAAGTTAGAAGGTTAGAGAGAATGAAGATCATCTTGAATAAGTTGGAAAATGATCCTGGAATAATATATATTTGAACTTTATTTCAATCCTTCATGCGCTTCCGATCCTTAGCTATGATTATTTAATGATGAACATGTCATTTTCGTTTATGATCAATTTCATCACAATTCTTTGGTTAAGCTTGGAGAGTAATTATACATTTTTATTGCTCAAAGTAGAATCCAATAGTGTTATAGAAACCTTGAAGAATTCCAGTAAAATATCTTTAATCATTTCTAAGATACATTCTCATATATATATATATATGAGAAGAAAAACTGATTTTAAACCTCTGCTACCTTACAACCATACTCAATTATGGGAAAGGGTTTCTGGAGGAAACCCTGAGGACGAATCTGGGGCCAGAGTCCCAGAGACAGCAATGTTATGTTCAACTTTGGTCTGGCAACTCTTGCGATGATGCTGGTGCCAAGCTGTGTTGGCCATTACCTTTCCTTCAAAGCTTAATCTAACAATTGGACAATTTTGCTGTTACACCTAGTATAATAAACTGATTTCATTACACTTTTGTATAAAATAGTACCATAATCCATATACAAGGGTAATATTCACATACACACACGGATAAATAAATGAATATATACATTCACACCCCATTGTAGATAAATAAATAAAACGAGGCAAAAGTGAAGAGTTATTTCCCTTTAGATATATTTGCTTGCTTTTAGGCCATTTGTATGTTTTTAATAATGTCACGGGCAAATCTTACCTGCTGTTAGATGTATACTTTAATGCTTTGCAGCCCTTTGGTGGACAATTTTCACCTTTATTGTCATGTACTCAATTAACATACTGTATACAATTATCAAAAGAATATATAAATGTTTATTTTCAGTAACTATTGGTAAATAATAAAACTTTTGGCATCTGAGTCAAAGTCTAATGTCTTGATTTTTGTAAATGTCATTTTTTATATAATTTCTTTAATTTACATACTTTTCATGTTTTTCTTATTTTTGAATGAAATTCTTTTAATTTCTTTAATTTAAATTCTATTAATCTTGGAAAAAAATGTCTTCCATTTTAAAGTTTTTAATTCCTTTTCATATAAACTTATTTTTAATTTTTAAAAATGTCTTTCTTTTTCCTTTTAAATTATTTATTTTTTATTTTTAGTTTAAATACTTTAATTCTTTTGTTTTTTCAGAATCTCTTTTTTAATTCAAATACTTTCTTTTATTTTTTCATAACTCTTTTTAAATACTTTGAATTTTTTTATTTTTGGAGAATGACTTTTTTTTTTTATTTAAATCCTTTAATTCCTTTAATTTAAATTCTTTTCCTTTTTGTGAATGTCCTCTTCTGTTTTTTATTTAAATCCTTTAATTCTTTTAAATTAAGTTATCTTTATTTTTTTTTGAATTTAAATACTTTAATTATTTTTTTATTTAAATTCTTTCAGTTTTTGAGGATGTCCACTTCTATTTCAAATTCAAATTATTTAATTCTTTTTATTTCAGAGAATGTCCTCAATGTCACATGAATTCAAGTGAGAATTAGTCTCATTTTAAGACATGTAACTCTAAATCTCCTTGGCAGGGCGGCATTAACTTGTTGGGGTTTTCTGTTTTCCATTTGTTACAGAAAAGCAATTTTCTCATGAGATGACATCTTTGCAGTTCTGTAATTTTGCAGGAAGTAAATATGTGTACCTATGTTCTATAAGATGATTTATTTTTTTTCTTTTCTAAAAGAAGTTCTTCCATTTTAGATAAAATTGATTCATGAGTTTTTTGCTGAATATCAAGTGGCATAAGGCTGATCTCTCCAGCACGCAGACGTCTTTGAAACAGTTTTAGCTGAAAAAATAATAATAAAGTATAACAATTAAAAATATAATTAGGCTATTCTGTCATTAATAATTGGATTAATGTCGGATCAGTGAAAAGCCCATTCAAAACATTTACATAGAAAAAGAAATTTCAATGCAATTTTGTAGTAAAATAATTTGTAACGCATTTTCATAGCAAAATCATTTGCAACACATTTTCATAGCAAAATCATTTGTAATGCATTTTCATTGTAAAATAATTCACAATGCATTTTCATAGTGAAATAATTTCTAATGCATTTGCATATTAAAAACTAATTTACCATGCATTTTAATAGCAAAATAATTTGTCAAGTATTTATATAGTATATTGAATATAAGTTCTCTGGATTGTTTTGATTTACCTCCAAGCTAATTGTATATGTGGGTAGTGCATTGGTTAATGAGCCCCACATTACCTATTGATTAAATAACAGAGCTGAATGGGTTCTCTTGCTTTGATGTGGCAACCAATTGAATTTAGAGGAAATCTCTGAATTCAAAACCAGCCTGCAGATGAATGGACTATCTTGCCCAAGAAATATTACATTTGCAATATCTATTGTACATGTCCCCACCACCACACATACACACACACCTTACAGTATTCATGATATGATATACTGATCACTTAATTAAAAGTGGGATATCTCTTGACTTATATGATTTCAATTTAAAATACATGACATTCAAGTTCAGTTATTTTATTTTCATAGACTGAGCTATTTATTTTTTAACACTTAACACTCTGCATCATTTAGAAATATTACTTCCCCTTTTATTGTATGGAATCCCATCAAAATATAATATTTTATATATTAGTTCTATATATTTCAAATTGCAGTATCCTGGCTCTCATTTTCAGTCAAGATTGTTTTAGATGTTACCATAGAAGGATATTTTATTGTGAAAACATTAACTTGTCTAATAAAACTTATATAACATCTATTTCATAATGATTAACTTTATGCATTGTTGAAATTCATGGCAGATCAGTATATTTTTTGGTTTTAGTTTAAGGTTTTATTAAAAATATCCATAAAAATCTACAAATAATGCTTAATTAATTTGAAGGCCCTGATGTTTTTACAGTTGACTTTTTTGCATTCTTTTTGCTCATCTACCACCTGTGACTTTATAAACAAAGTAAAATAATGACTATTTTTTTTTATTGATTTCGGATTTAAAAACAAAACAACAAGCTCTAAATATTTTACCTAGAATGTTATTCCAGTATGAAAAAAAGTTTCTTTTAGCTAGAAAATGATTCTGTTAAATTATTAAATTTCTAAGTCAAGCAAAATATTTTATTAAAATTTAGCACTCTGCATCATTTATAAATATTACTTCCCCTTTTATTGTATGGAATCCCCTCAAAATATAGTGTTATATATATAAGTTCTATATATTTGAAATTGCAGTAGCCTGGCTCTCAATTTCAGTCAAGATTGTTTTAGGTGTTGCCATAGAAGGATATGACTGCACAACCAAGAAATTCAAATTCAACTTGTATTGGCAGGACTAACATTTTGTTTGTTGAAAATAGTCACCTACAGAGTGCTAAAGGTTAAAAAGGAAAGTCTTGTGTCAATTATTTGGTGAAAATGAATTTGTGACAGACTTCACCACATTTATTTAACTTAGATTAGGAAACCAAACTGCCGTGAAGAAAAAGAGGATAAGCCAAAGACATCATGACACATAAAATTTGTATTTAACAAGATATACAAACAAGGATGTGAAAGAAAAGTATGCATTGGGTAAAACAAGAGTTGTCTCTCTTTAACTATCAATTGTTCCAAAGTTCACTGAAAGCAATAAGGTTGTAATAGTTTCTGGTAAGAAAAAAGATTATGTGAGTATAGGGAATATTCAGCGTGTGAGTGAGAAGATTGGCACATGGTTTCAACTGTTGTAGATTTCTGTGGCAACTGAAATCTCACTGGTTTACTAAGAATTTTCTTTGCTTGTATAGATGATTATCGGCTCTGAAAGCACTGCACAGGAAGAATCACTCTTCCCATGCAGACAATCTGATTGGTTGGCATTGATCAATCAGCAAGTGAGCTTTGGGAAGACTCACAAAAAGCTTCTGGGATCTGATTCTCCCAAAAGTGCACAAAATCGACTACATGAAAATATAGCGATCATGAAATTGTCGCATTACACAGTAGTGTGGATTTACTATCCAACAAATGCTTGTTATACAATTTGAATTTGCATAAGTATGTATGTATGTGTGTGATGATGATCATCATCACAAGTTCACAACACTGTTTATGACAAATCAGTAAACCTACCTCAGTTTTTTTGATGTCATCAATATAGTCTTGTATGTGAGATTTTATTTGTGCAAGCTCTTCATCCAAAAATAAAGCAGCCGCTGCAAAGAATATTGTTAAATTTTTAAACATTTATGGATGCCAGTAGCATAGTGGAAAGTTCTTCCAAAGAATTGCCATAAAAGGAATTTATAGAAAGGGCACAGGGAAGCTACATTACAGTAATGAGAAAGTGACTGAAGTGATCAGTTCAGAACCAATTAACAATTTTATTAAGAATCTCTAGATATACAACAGTAACACTGGATCATATGTAGCAGCAATATTCAAGACATGGATGAATGATAGACTGATAAGTTCAGGAGAGAAAAATTGTCTAGCATGACAAAGTGAACCAAATTTCTTAGCAGATAACTTAGCAATGGATTCAATATAGTCTTTCTACTTCATGTCAGCCAAGAATGTAAACCCAAGATAGCGTAATGAGTCACTTTCATGGAGGTTAGTATCAGCCATACTGATAGAAGGCAGGAGTCTAAATAGTTTTAGGTATGTCCTTGAATTGAAATATACATGCACACAGTGGTATAACCAGAGTGTGTGCTGCCTGGGCCAATCTTTGAGTTGGCCGCCCCCTCATACATATTGTATATCGTACAGTGACTTGCTCTTAAAGTTATAAAACTAGTTTGTGTACCATTATAATATTACTTTTACATACTCAAATATACTAGTATGCTTTAAATACACACAAAGCATAAACTTTATCAGAAAAAGTTAAAAAGCAAAAACCATATACAGGGGGAGTAGGGACGTGTAAGAAATGAGGGCCATCTTTATTTCTGAAATGAAAATTACAGTGATCCCTCGTTTATCACAGTAGATTGGTTCTGAGCCCGGCCGCGATAACTGAATTTCAGCGAAGTAGGGACGCCATATTTACAGTATTTATTTAACATGTATTTGGACTTTTGCCACCCACCCTGTACTGTTAACAACCCACCCATTACAGTACTCTATAAATAACAAGAACAACTGTTAAGCAATAACACTTGAGATTAAAAAAAAAATAGATTGTTACTGTATTCAACACGAAAGAAGATGAAGTAGAATTTGAATGATGATGGTGATGAATTTGCTGCGCAGTAGAAATGATGATGATGAAGCTGATGATGACTTCTACTGTGCAGCTGATAATTGTAATTTACATCTCTTCGGATGGCGGTGCCCTTTCTATTGCTATTTTATGCTTGTTTTGTTGTTCCTAGAACAGGAAATAATATTTATTATTAATATTTTAATGGGTTTAATGAAAAATTTTAGGTATTCATATATCACGATTTTTCTAGAGCTTTCCAGAAGCTCCACGATATATTTTCCACATATATATATATTTTTAAAATCCGTGAAGTCGTGAATCCACGATAGTAGAACTGTGAATTAGCGAGGGATCACTGTACACCTTTCTACAAAATAACTTTTCTTACTTTTTGTTGTAAAGTTGTTCAATGACAAAAACTATTTCATCTGTCAATTGCTGCACTACAGACTATAGATAGGACAATATATGGCATAATTTATATTACTCAAAATTGAAAAGATCCTTCAATTGTGAGTACTGGCACCTCCGACATTAAAACCAATTTTATTTCAATACAGCCTATGCATGCTTATAGGCCTACAGCAGACACAAAAGTGCTGGCCTTGTAAAAATGCACCCAGTGGGGAGGAGGGGGCTATGCCCACACTAGCTATCCCACTGCATGCGCACACAATTTGAATGAAGTTGAAACAGAAATCTGTATCTCAGAAGCTAATTTCCCTTTCTGTCTGGTAACGTGAAGAGTATAAGCCAGATCCTTAAAGTTGTTTTTATGATACCTCTTGTATATAAACTGAATATATCCTTAAATATATATATGTAAAATGTGTACGTATATATATATGTTTCATTAAAAACGACAGACAAGGAACTACGGTTATTTATAAATAATTACATCGGATAAGCATGTGGTTGTGTAACCGATGTAATTATTTATAAATAATTACATTGGTTACACAACCACATGCTTATACTGGTGTCTTACGTTACACCTATCTGATCACAGCTCCATTAGAACCCATTTAAACACACACACACAAATTTACCAGACTCCATTAGGAATATAATAGTAGAAAATACAAATATATTAACTGCATCCATCTGTAAAAAAAGACTAAAAATAATGGAAGTTTTAATAAGAAAAAAGAAAAAGGCAACTCTTAACAATATTAACTACGAACAAAGCCACAATGTGCTAACTGTATTCGGAAATTAAAAACATCCCTACCACACACTAATACATACACAGAACGCACACACTCAATTAAGCTGAAAAATTGAATCATCCTTGATAATGGCTAAAGGTATAGCCGAAAGCGCTCAGAAATATAAAACATTTGGACAGTTCTTACACACCCTTTGTCCAGAAAAGAAATCTCTTGTTAGAACACAAGAAAAATTAAATAAAAAACTTAACCGTAGTACCTTGTCTGTCATTTTTAATGAAACATGCATAAAGAAAGGATTGCTGCCTAAATATATATACATATATGTATATGCAATTTTATATATATATATATATATATATATATATTATTTATATATGCAGAGTACTTATTGGAAAGTGCTCAATATTGGTGATAGAGCTAAAATCATTTTGTCTGATGATCACAAATAGCATGAAACCCAGGGTCACAAACTCACACCAATCCACATATATATATATATATGTCTGATTGAAACATTTTGTTTGCTTATTTTTATGATAATCATTTCATATTCACGAATATTTTTCCATATATTACAATTAAATAAGGCAAGAACTGCACTGTAACAGTGAGAATTACTTTTATTTCCCAAGTACTTACCATCTCTTTCAAAAATATATATATGTTTTTTGTGTGTAACAATTGAGGGGCAGTGTGTAAAATTTTGACATGAGACACACAGAAGTCAAGGACCCCATTCATGTCCACATGCAAAAAGCTACCTTGCTGAAAACTACAAAGTGATTGCCCCAAACAACAGTGACACAGTTCACAGTAAGAACTAAATTCTATCTTTTGTATCCCCCGTTACTAAGAAGCATGCACACATGTACTGACACTTTTACACAAACAATGACCCACTCGCTTAATTTCAAGTTATATATGTTTTTGAAAACAATAAAAATAAATGTGACAACATTTCACCATTTCTCACATAAGTACATAAATTATATTTATTTATTTCTTCTTAATTGGCCCTAAAAAGGAAATAAAATACAGTTAAATTCGTAAAATAAATATTCAACACGACTAATGTTGCCCATAACTTATGTCCATCTCTCATAATTTTTTTTTAACTAAAGTTATTTTTTTCTTTCCAAAAACAAATGTAACTTAAATTTGAGCAGGTGGGTCATCGTTATTTTGTATACTTCCCCTCAGTTGTTATACAGAAAAAAATTCTACGTGGATTAATTGAAAATTACTTACAATATAATACATATTACTTTTATACATTCTTATACATTCTTTCTTGCTGTCAATTTTGATTTCATGGGTACATTAGTTTTCTGATAAATGTAATATTTTAAATGGACAAAGTATTTAGATTTTACATTTGATCATCTTGCTGTCAGCAAAGCAACAAGTACCAAACTTCTATGTGCCATGCCCCTTCAGAATGTTGACTATCATGGCTCTCCACGATTTCCTCTCTTTTGTAGCTCTTAGTAAATTTTATCTTTTTGTTATCTCTCCTAAACTTTGTTTCACCATCCATTTACTCACACTCGCTAGGCAGGGGTTATGCATTGTTTTCCTCCGTCCCTCTTGCTCTCAATCTGTCCTGTGATTGATAAATTTTTTAAGCCCTCATTATGTGCCCTAGAAATTTCAACTTTCTCTTTCCGATGTTATCGTCCTGGGTAAGACATTAAACTACATCCTGGGTAAGACGATAAACTACATCCAGCATCAAGGCCTCTGATCATGAGGTTTTGAGGTGTGTGGAACCACCTCTCAATTGCTGGTGTTCCCAGATCCACCCTGACCTAGGGTGGTAGCACCTGTTAGGGTCCCAGCTATGGGCAAATAGTTAACTATTACCAGCAATATTTTTTTGAAAAAAATTATTACCAGCAATACAATTTTGAAGAAAAAATATTACCAGAAAGATTTTTGACAAAAAATATTACCAGCAATAAAAAATGTCGGCATTAAATAACCCATTGAGGTTGATATGCTGTAAAACAAAATAAACCAAACCAATCTAAACCAAAGAATACATATTCTATTCATACGAATCTATCCTAAAAATGTTGTTGGCATTAAATAATCCATTGAGGTTGATATGCTGAAAAACAAAATAAACCAAACCAATCTAAACCAAAGAATACATGCTCTACTCATACGAATCTATCCTAAAAATGTTGTTGGCATTAAATAATCCATTGAGGTTGATATCCCATAAAACAAAATAAACCAAACCAATCTAAACCAAAGAATACATGCTCTATTCATACGAATTTACCCTAAAAATGTTGTCGGCATTAAATAACCCATTGAAGTTGATATGCTGTAAAACAAAATAAAGCAAAACAATCTAAACCAAAGAATATGTATTCTATTCATACGAATCTATCCTAAAAATGTTGTTGGCATTAAATAACCCATTGAGGTTGATATGCCATAAAACAAAATAAACCAAACCAAAACTTTCCGATGTTAAGACTACAAGCTGAAGTCTTTTTATGACTCTTTCTGTATTTAAACTGAAATTTGATCATCTAGCAATAAGCAAGCATCAGGTACAAAAACTTGTTTATATATGAAGCAAACAAAATTGTAATTTTACCTGAGATACTTACTTGGAACAATTGCTGAATTTATTTTGTTTTGATAATCCCTGATGAATTGTTTCACAACAGACCTTCTCATTTGTGCAAAAGATGATCTGGATATGGGAACTCTTGTCATTGTGTCTTTACTTTGAGGGCTTAAAAGGGAAAGAAATGCTTTTAATTTTATATTTCAAACAATTTCAAATGCCTTCAAACAGAAGAAAGTGGAAAAAAACTGAAAAAAAAAAAAAAAACTTTAAATTATTTAAAATCAATGTTAGAATATTATGGGATTTTTAATTTTTCAAAATCCAATTCTGATTGCAGACTTAGAAAGAAATCTATAAAAATTGTCATCTTACGGCATTAGCATATATGTATGTATGTATATATGTAGGTATGTGTGTATGTATATATGTATGTATGAATATATGAATGTATGTATGTACATATATATATATATATATGTATATATGAATGTATGTACATATATATGTATGTATGAATGAATATATGTATGTATATATGTATGTATGAATATATATATGTAAGTATGTATATATGTATGTATATATGTATGTATGTATGTATGAATATATATATGTATGTATATATGTATGAATGTATGTATATATATATGTATGTATGTATATATGTATGTATGTATGTATGTATATATGTATGAATATATATATGTATGTATGAATATATATATATGTATGTATGAATGTATGTATGAATGAATGCATGTATGTATATATATATGTATGTATGAATGTATGTTTCTATGAATGTATGAATGAATATATGTATGAATGTATGTATATATGTATAAATGTATGTATATATGTATGAATATATGTATGTATATATATATATATATGTATGTATGTATGAATGTATGTTTGTATGAATATATATATGTATGTATGAATGTATGTATAAATGTATGTATGTATGTATGTATCAATTTTTGTGAGCACCACATGCTTATGTCATGGTGCCTGTGTTTAATTCATGGAATGTTAATGTCATTTTTGTATAAAAAAAAAAGCAGGATTTATTAATGTATTTTAATTGTATAATAAATATGATTGGAAATTATGAAGAGCTCTGGAATTTTATTAATTTCTCTCGAGTTTTCATTTCCATCTGGAAAACGGTTGCCAGACATTCTCCCTTGTATACTGGATATGTCCTGTATTAGATCATTTTCTCCCCTGTCCTGTACTGACCTTTCAAGGACACACCCAAACATCCTGTATTTTATTCATTTTTAAATTTTGTAAAAAAATGTATTTTTACTATCTTCTTATTTTATAAGTAATTATGCTTTCTTTTCACAGATTCTCTTGATGAAAATAAACCTAAGTGTAATGAGGAAATTACTGTTGCTAGAAGTTTACACAAAACTGATGTGTTTATTTCTCTGCTGTATTAAATAAATATTTTCAAATGATTTCACTTTTACACAATTTCTTTTTCTTAGTTTATATTAAATAATTTTCAAATGATTTTGCTTTTACAGAATTTCTTTTTCTTAGTTTGTATTAAATAATTTTCAAAGGATTTTACTTTTAATTTCCTCATAACCCATTCAAAGAATTGTTTTATGTTTTTAACTTATGTCTCTCCTTTTATACAATATATTGATCTGGGTCTGTAGTTATGTACAAACACACACACACATATATATATATATATATATATATATATATATATATATATATAGTAAAAGAGATTCCCCATATGAGGTGACTTTGGATTTTATTGTTTATATGAGAGAGAGAGAGAGAGAGAGAGAGAAAGAGAGAGATTTTAAGAGTGTCCCATATTTCTAATTTTCTCATCTGACAACCCTGGAATCATCTTCAGGGGAAGTAACCAGTGGTAAAAAGTTTGCTTCACAATTTGCCTTTCTATGTTAGGTGTGCCTATCATCAGCCTTTTAATCCATTGATTTTTGATATTCTATGATTTTCATTGGTTTCTTTTAATGCTTATTAATTCTTGCAACTTCTAAAGATTGAACAAGATTGATATGTGCGTTGCGTGTCCTGTATATCAATAAATATGATAAATGTTGGAAGTGAATATAATGATGGATGTAACTCGACTTTGTGTAACGTCATCGCTTAATTTATTCTCAAATATGGGCAGTGCAAGTGTAGCTTTTTAGTTTTGCTAGGGCTTTACATTCTCTTGGATAGATGCAGTAACATTGGGCATCTATTGCAGTTGCAGTAGTTGTTATATTAATATTTTAATGGATTTTCAACATATGACATCTTTGATGATTTTGAGACCATCATTTGTGAGCACCTTCATACCCGATATAAAGTGCGTCCAGAACCTTGAGGTGAAATAACAAGTGTGACCAGGACAAAACAGTGAACCAATCAGCACTGAAATTAGCAGCACACCTCTCTGTTATTTAAGAGGTGCTTACATATGGCGGAACCATAGGTATTTGGGACACGTCCATTCAAAGACAAGGTGTGATTCCTGATCTTAGTGGGAATATGTTGTTTAATTCTCATGTCCAGGCATTGAGTAGTTCTCCCTATGTAGACAGCACCACAACTACAATTGTATTTGTAAAAAATAGAATTAATTTGATGTAATCCTTACACCCCAAACGAAACATAGGCATGGTTCTGCCATATGTGAGCACCTCTTCAATAACAGAGGATGTGCTGCTAATTTCAGTGCTGATTGGTTCACTGTTTTGTCCTGGTCGCATTCGTTATTTCACCTCAAGGTGTTGGAGGCACTTTATATTGTGTCCTGTAAGCCTTCCCTGTGTAAACAGCATGAATGTTTGTTGGGGCTCACTGTTATTTGTCTCTAGCTCCTTGTGTTCATTTTTTTTTTTCGTCCCCACTTTTCCTTCTCATTGCACATTTTCTAGTGTTTTTATTTAAGTTAAATCTCCCATGGAGGCCTGAAGAGCAGGAGTGAAACTGGTTGCTTTGCTTTTAAAATGTCTAGTAATATTAGGCTTCACACTTTTTTTTTTAACACTTCTGTGTCCTGGGTATGACAATAAACTACGTCCAACAACAAGGCTTCAGATAATGTTTTCGGAAAAATAATGTTGCCAGCTATACGTTTAATAGTACTGTATATTTAATATATATGTGTGTGTGTATATATATATATATATATATATATATATATATATATATATATATATGCCTTCATTTGGCATTAAATGACCCAGTTGTTGATATGACATAAAACCCAACCAACCAACTTTTATTTCTGTAATTAGATTTTGTACCTTCAAAAATATTTTCAAATATATATATATATATATATGTTTTAATCGACAGTCAAATGACTTAAGTCAAACAACTGGCCAATATTTGTCAATATTTCTCCCTTTTCGGAACATTTAACCATGTCTAATTTCACTTTCGTGGTGATGTTGATATAATCTGGCAAATAGATGTATAGATATCTCCGCTATCTACCTTTGACTCCCCACTGATTCAGGTTGTGGGACACAAGGTCAGATTTTTTTTGTTAACATGGGGAACCCAAGTGTCTCTACTCAGGCCACTGATCAATTTCTTGTCTTAGCTAGTCATAGTCAGTCAAAATCCATGCTATGGAACAGATCCGAGAATTCTGTCCAAAGCAGGATGGTGGAGGCAGCATGGAACAGGTACTACAACAGCATCTCCTCTGCCCCAGGCAGCTACCTCCCCACAAATATATAGAGATTTTCCAAGAATAGTTTAGATGTGGCACAAGGCTGAAAGCAGGGGGTACCCATGAGGATCAAACATTACTCAGTCGTAATTGTTCTAGCATGACAGGTTTGCTAACCATTAGGCCGCCTCGCGGTGCACCAGTAGAAAAATCATGTTTATATCGAACTCAATGGTAAGAACCCATTTCAACTGCAGATGGAACAGGTCAACTTATTAAAGCCCAAGTTTACATTAGCGGAAGGCCACGAGTTCAATATTTATGCTGAGTAGTAAATATACAGGTGTTCATAAAGTCCCTTTACAATTTAAAAACTATATTACAAAGGCAATTGATGAAATATCTTAGTAAAATTTGTTCTAAGTGCGCAATAGTTATCAAAGTTTTTAATCACATTGCATTTGTGTAGTTCAGGTACCCTGTTGATGAAAGAGGTACTGTTAAATGAACCCCTAACATTTCCAGACTGGTGGATTGGAAAGGTATGGCTCAACTCCCTGGCCATTTCATTCACTTGATATCATTCCCCTGAACTTCTTTCTATGGGGTTATGTTAAATATATTGTGTATCAAACAAAGATACGGGATGTCACTGATCTATAGCAAAACATCACTGATGCCATTGCCACCATTGAGGAGCCTATGCTATAGCCAACATGGCAAGAAATTGAGTACCATCTTGATGTGTTTTGTGCAACCAATGGTGCCCATATAAAGGGGGATTAAATTAGTTACAAAAAAAAAAAAATCAAAAAAAAATCCAATATCTACTCCTCATTTTGTAACAATTTCCACATATTTATCTGTTCATTTGCTTTTGTAAAAAATTTTTTTAAATTGTAGACTTTATGGACATCCTGTACATTTGAGCTATTTAATAACTTAACAGGTGATGGCTTTCCTTTTCTTTGAAGCACTGCCATCAGAATACATTACACTGTCCCTGGGAGCCATAAGGAAGGGCAATAAGTTTCCTCAAACAACTGAAAGAGAATGAATGCACAACAATTCAGTTACTCAGCAGTAATAAAAAAGTGTTAGAGAAAAACAATCCCAACAATAAATTGCAATATGAGCTCTGTTAAAAAAATATAAACTGAGACATTAAGTTTATAAGTCCCAATAATTCTTACACTGATGTCCGCAAGGACACATGGTGGATAAAAGCAATGGTTGAAGTAATTCAGTGACTTGACCCAAAGAGTTGTGAGTTCAATACCTGGCCACAGCAGAGGTGAACAAAAAACTTGGAGGGTTGCATTACTAAAAGGAAATAACTGAAACTGAGATATTCCGAAAAGGCATGTCATGTGGAACTAGAACAATCTACCCTGGTGGATGGAATAAAGGGTTCAGTTTGAAATTCCAACATATATCACTTGAAGTAGGTCAGCACGTACAACAACTGAAATGTTATGAATATGACAATAAAGATGAGGACAACAGTCCAAACAATGTAAATAGTCACAATACCTCATTCAGAAATATAGACAGATAGTCTTAAGTTATTTAAATCTCTTAGATGAAGAATTGTCATTATTATTAATTTTTTACTATTTTTTCTTTCATTTTATTTCTTTTGCTTGTTTACACATAATAGTAGTAATAGACGTAATAGTCTTGTTTGAATCTTGCAGATGAAGTATTGTCATTTTTTCTGACTAGTTCTTCTTTCATCTTAATATTGTTGCCTTTTTATATCTAGTAGTTTCTTAGATGAAGCACTGTCATATTTCCACATCTATCACAATTAAAAAACTACATTATATTTTAATTTTCAATTTTATATCGAATTGGAGTATTTCTTTCAGTGAAATATTTACTGAATGTATTTTTTGTACATCAAATTATTTTTTTTTAAAAAGTTGTTGCTTTTTGAACAATGTAAAGGGGAAAAAATGGAATAATTAAACTAAGAAATGAATATTTTTGCATACTTGTAAACTGCACTACTTACGGTAAAGTGAGAGTTTCAGTTGGCGTTGATATTCTGGGTGTCACCTGCTAAAAGATAAAAGTTAAAGGATGTTACAATAGCAAATATTTTGAGAATTAAAAAAATTTTAATGGGCTTAAAATTACAATTATATATTTAAAAGACTTGTCCTATCAGTAACACTTGGTTTGGTTCTGTAGTGAGTGAAAAATAATAACTCCCTTCACCCACTCCCTTCAAATTTGAAGGACTGAGGAAAAAGAGAAAGGAATTTTTGAGCCTATGTGAAATTTTCTTTGGACCAATGAAAACCTTGCCTTTACAGGAATTAACCAGTGAGCTGAAAAAAGAAGGAAAGGAATTTGCAAGTCTATATGAAACTGTTTTTGGACCAATGAAAACCTTGCCTTCACATAAATTAGCTGGTCAGCTGAGAAGAAAAGAAAATTTACAAGCCTACATGAAATTCCTTGATATAAAATGAAGAAAAAAAATTAATAAGAGAAGAGTGTCTGAAGTCATATGAGAGGTATCATTTCAGTTCCCCCAGATCTGCATTGAAGTTCTTGACAGTGTAAAATAATTCACCAATTATATTATTGGCCTTTAACCAGCATGCAGCACGTCAAGGTATTTTCTTTCAACAATTCATAAAAGTATTTCAAACTCTCTTCATCTATATTTGAACATATACAACCATTTTCCCTTCTGTGAGTAACAAACTCTCTAATCTTTGTTTTAAACAGCTTTTTATATTATTTTGTATCAGATCATTTAATTTGTTGTATGAACATTCCCTCTTCACAATTCGGTAAAACTATAGACTTTAAGAATTCTGATTTATTTTCCTGTATTGAGTTGCTGACACTACTTCAGTTACATAAATCTTACTTATTATAAAACGCAGATTGTGAGTGTGTGTGTACGTTTATATATTGGATCGGATTTCCTACATTTTTCAACAGATTTCAACAAAACTTCACAGGACTACATAAAATTACCTTGCGGTGGTGCTGACAGCACCAAAAATTGGAAAAACAATTGTTTTTGCATGAAATCAATTTGAAAACACGATTCTGTCACCAGAATGAAAGGGGGACAACCCATATTGAGTTATACTTATAAAACCCAGGTTGTGTGTGTGTGTGTGTGTTTGTTTATATATGGGATCGGATTTCCTACATTTTTCAACTGATTTCAACAAAACTTCACTTTTTTTTTTGGCAGGTAGTGTTTCTTATTGTCTTGCACACTTTTTTCTTTATTTTTACATTCAGAATGCTTTAAAAATTCCATTCACAAGACAATTGTTTATAATAAAATTCTATTCAATCGGTAGACTCATAACGATTGAAAACAATGTTTTTGTTTGAGTTTGACCAAAAAAAAAAAAAAACCTAATTAAGACATGCGTGTCCGTCAACCTTAAACAATAATCTTTGTCAATTTTATTTTTCAGTCTTTATGATGGTCAATACTTGATCTATGTCTTACTGTTACATCCCTGGGCAACACAGGGCTCTCCTGCTAGTTTGTGAATAAATTCCTTATCTTGTTTTGTTAAAATGACCCATGTGTTTACTTGTCATTATCATCCTTCATTAATCTTCTTGGCATTGGTAAATCAATTTTTCATTTTAACCCCAAAGACCCATACCACTACAGTTCCTTATAAAGGACACTTCTTTCCTTCCATTACTTAAAATAGTGTAAAGGCCAGTGGTTCTGACTGAATCATATTAGTTTATGAACTACAGAGTATTCATAAAGTCTCTTTACAATTTAAAAAATATATTACAAAGGTAATCAATGAGATATCTTAATCAGATTTGTTCTATGTACTCAGTAGTTATCAAAGTTTTTAATCACATTGCATTTGTGTATTTCAGGGTACCCTGTTGATGAAAGAGGTACTGTTAAATGAACCCCTAACATTTCCAGACCAGTGGATTGGATATCATTCCCCTGAACTTCTTTCTATGGGG
Organism: Acanthosepion lycidas; assembly: GCA_963932145.1. NCBI lineage: Eukaryota > Metazoa > Mollusca > Cephalopoda > Sepiida > Sepiidae > Acanthosepion > Acanthosepion lycidas. The sequence goes on from OZ010603.1 coordinate 25,378,773, forward strand.
TTATATTAAAGAAATCATGTATCAAAGAAAGATACAGGACATCACTGATCAAAAGCAAAATATCACAGTTCATTTCTATAGTAAAATCATCTGCACAAATATTACTAAAAGAATATTGATATTATATGAATAACATACATACATTACAGTGCATTTCTATAGTAAAAACATTTGCGATGAATTTACATTTTCCATATAATAATTTTATTCTCTTAGCATTTGTTACATTCTTAACCACTGACAATAATTCTTCATTTGCAATGCATTTCTATAGTAAATCATATGCAATTTATTCCTATAGTAAAACTATTAGCAATGCATTTGTGTTATGCATAACCATATTCTTTTAATAATGGCTGCATTAACTCCGAATTATTCTTCCTTATTTACAATTATTCTGAAAAACATTATCAGTGCATTTTTATTGCAAATTCCTATATATTAAGTTGGTGCAAAAATAATGACGTAATAACATCAAAAAACGACATTATTACGTCATTATTTTTGCACCAACCTAATAATAATTTTATTCTGTCAATATTTCTGTAGTGGCTTTTCTATGCACAACTTTAATAACTTCATTAGCTATGGTAGCCTTTAGCTTTTTTACTCTCACCAATACTGCGAAAGACCTAATCCAGGTTTCTACATATTCTGGATCCTCCATTGTGGTTAAGTAACCAATCAGCAACACCATATTGTTATGACAGGTATTCTCTCTGACAGATGTCGTCTTATCAAGAGAAGATAACTCTCCTGTAGGTATAGCAATACTGCCTTTTATACAGTACCTCATTTACATATGTGTATATATAGGAAAAGGCATTAACAATGCATTACTATAGGAGAATGTTGGTAAAAATGTAACAAAATTCCAATTTTTCTCTCCTGAAAAAATATTTAGCTTGTACAAAAAAAAAGAAAGAATAAAGCTATTCACGGAAAATAAGGAAATGGGCAGGTATAAGAAGAGCCAAAACCTACATATACTGGACATATATACTGTGTTTAAATGCAATTGGTGCAGCATTTCCTTTCTTGTTAAAGCACTTAATTCAATGGTAAATATTAATCACATAGATTGAACATTATACAGAGAATGAATGGCTCAGGTTCAACCATAATCAGGATTATTGAGTCAATAAAAATTCCACAATCTTTGCCTTAGCTGCATAATATATGCTTCACCAGGCCTACATATGTTTTCTACTAGACCAGATGCCAAGCAAGGCTATAGGACCCAGTCTTTCCTGATATTTACACATAGTTTGCGAGGGGGGGGAAGAGATAGATTTATACCTTTTCTAAGGGTATTTGCACATAAATGAATACAACTCAGCTCTCTGATTCCTTAATCCAAGCCATTATCCATTACACAACCACGCTTCCAAATTATACAGTGAAAAATTCAAAATTCAGCAAATAACTATGTGTCAGGGTTTTTGATCTACCCCTGTATAAGTAATCATTAGCGGGAACAAAAGTTTTGTTATATTAGTCTAACAAATTCTATCCCAAGATGGTTTACATTAAATTGCTTGTTTACATATATTAAGCATATAGCAAAAGCAAAAGCATTGTTTTCTTTTGTAAAGGATATTAATATATTGATTTTTAATGTCAAGAACACCTGTGCTACTTTAATATATCATTGTAAACTCAGATAAAGAAAAATAATAGTTGAATATTGATCTCAATCACTACTGAAATGCACTTTCATCAAATATCCATCTGTCACAATATAAACTGTAAATCACAGGACAAAACTAACACATTGAAAATCAGCACCAACCAAATGATAATAATGATTTTCTTTTTTTCAGTTACGAATCACATTCAGATTTAATAAAAAAAGAATGTTTTGACAAAAAAATTAATATTTTTCAATTATTATTACATCATATATATTATTACGCTATATTATATTAGTATTACTTTATTTTATATATTAATAGATTACTGTTACATTATATATATTTTTGCATTATATTACAATTACATTAGTATATAATATATCACATTATATTACACAATTTTTTGTATTCATTATACTACATCATTATTATTACATATTATTATTGATATACATCATGATTATTACATTATTATTATTGATATATATATTATTACATTATTATTATATCATATTACATTATTATTATTAATACATATTATTACATTATATTATATATATTATTACATTATATTATATTACATTATTATTATATTAATATTGCTTAACATTATTTACCAATATGTATAGACAAAGTGGCAAACCTCTAATAGATTAACAATATTTTTTTATTGTTCAAGTAATAGAAGGCTTAAGAGCCATGCCAGGTAGAAGATTAATGAATAGAAATGTTATAAGGACTTATAGGAAAGGAGCAAGGGCTGCATATTATAGTATCGATAATGTCATTATTTTCTCTTTGAGTCATAATTTATTCTTTGTTATTGTTGGTTGATTTGGTTTAGCAGCATATCAACCTTTATGGATTATCTAATGCTGAAATCTACATATTTTGAATGCAATTGTATGCCTTCAACTACAGATAAAATGTATTGTTGGTCATTTTTCTTTAAAAATGTACCGCTAGTCATTTTACTATAAATATGTATTCTTGGTCATTTTTTTTATATAAATATTTTGTTTATATAAAAATGTATTTTTTATACTTTCAGTGTTTTGTTTTTGTTTGGGGGTTCACTATTTTCCCATACATTGCACCCTAACAGGTGGACCTGGGAACAACAACAATTAAGATGTAGTTCCGCATTCCTAAAAACTCTCCTGATCACAGGCCTTGTTTCTGAATGTAGTTTATCGTCATACCCAGGAATCTTGTTATAGTCATTCAGAGTGTAACAACTCAAAAAATATATAGTATAATATTTCAGGGGTAATTCAGGTGAGAGTACCAAAATTATATTTGACCCCAGGTGCTGATAACCTTTGCTATGCCACTGACAGGTCTCAACAATGCTAGATTAATGATTGTCATCTTGTATATATTTTTAAAGTTTTTTTTTTTTTTTTGTTTGAGAATCTTTGATAATTAATAGGATAAAGAACAAATAAGAAATGTTTATAAATATCACCCCTAATTAGAAAAGAACATAATTCTTTATGAAGGAAATACTTTGAGAGAGTTCTGATAAATATTTTGTTGTCAAACACACTCTATTACCAGTTTTTATAAAATCCATGCTTAAAGAATCTAAGATATGTCTACCTACAACCACAATGGGTGTAACTTAAATTCTTTCACTGTCATACAAAACATCCCAGATCAACATGCAGATAACCACTAAGCATGGATAAAAAAAGCTTACTAGACACACACACACATAATAAATACACATTATCATATGAATCCTGCATAAACAAATTATATTTATTATGCATATAGATACATGAATTATGCAAACAACACTGCTTGACAAGACAGAGGCACATGAGTTCTACTGAACCAATGAAACCAAACAATACAAAATTAAAAATAGCAGAATTTTCTTTAAAAATGCCAACTAAATACATACACACACACAAAGGAATATACATTATCATCCAAATCCCACATAGACAAACCAGGATTATGATACACATACACATGAATGCTGCTCAACAAGCCTGCTTAACCAATGAAAACCAAACAACACAAAAATTAACAGAATTTTCTTTTTCACCTCCATATTTCATACTCTGATGAAACTTTAATAAAAGCAAAACATGTTAGATTTATAAACCTCTCCTATTCGTTCCACTCTATCATTTGGCTGCATTCGAATCCATATTTGATGCCAATTTACTTGAGTAATAGTTGTTAAAACAGGATCTTGCTCAATAAACTGAGTGACAACACTTTACCAGACAACTAGAAAAATGTCCACCAAGGAGAAATTTCAGTAAACTTAAATAATGCCTAAAGGTTAAATCCACTTTGGCAGGAAGGGAGACAAGACTGCTACTGCCACTGCTTAGAACACATCCTGTAAGCTGAGGAGTAGGAGTCTAATATCTTCAGAAATTTGTTAGCCAAGGATGGTGAGTTCAATCCTTGGTCGGACCACAAGATCCAGCATAGTTAACAATAGAAATGAATGAAAGAAAAACAATGCTTACAGGGACCTGTAACTTGAGCCACGATATTTCCACTTGAAGGGCAGAGATTTTTTCTTCAGATTCGTGTTTTAGGAAAACTTGGGCTTCTTTTTCCTGGAAGAGTAAAAATGTTGTTTAATAAAGAAATTTCAACAAAATTCATTTCGACCTTTTTTCAAAATTAAAATATTAAAATTAAAATCTCAATAAAATCAGTTTTAAACTTTTTTCTTAAATAGTTCCTTATAAATACAAAATTTAATATATATTTATATTTTTACATTTAGAATTAGAAAAAAAAAATCTATCTGATTTATTATTTACACTTTGACTATTATCCTCAACATTTCAGCTATTGTACCCTCTGGCCAATAATGGTATCCAAAATTTCCAGGAGCTGGTTCTATAAAGGCAGGTAATCTTTAGGAACCTATTCCTATTTTCTTTTTAATCTGAGAATATAGCATCAAAAAGAATTAAACCATTTTAATAATTTAATAGAAAACATGTATTAAAATATTTCCAGACTGAAATTCTGTTCTCATCATATTTCTGTTCAGAAATGTGGCACTTTTTGACTCTAGTGTCATTAGTTGTGTTATAGTTTTTTAGCCACATTTGAATTGAATCACTGTACTCCCAATGATCTAATGGAAGACCTACCAAATTTATGACTAGAAGATTTGCTACATTTTTAACTTCAAGATGATTTCTTTTGTTAGAATAAATTATGTTCATCACAGAAAACCCTCTTTTCAGCCTCCACAAAACTTTTAGCTATTATATATTGGCCATTAATATATAAGATTATTTTTGTATAATCCAACAACCAGTTTGCTAAGCTTTTTTAATTTTAAGAAAGGACACATAGCCCAGTGGATAAACACATTGGTTGAAGTAATCCAGTGATTTAATCCAAAAACTTATGAGTTCAATACCTGTCCACAAATGAACAAAAATTTGGAGAGTTGAGTTACTAAAGGGAAATAACTAAAACTGAGATATCCAGAAAAGGCATGGCACATGGAACTAGAACACTCTACTCCAGTCTACTATACTCCTAAGGGTTTGGTTTGAAATTCCAATGTATATCACCTGAAGAAGGACAGAGCGTACAATGCCTGAAACATCATGAATATGACAATACAGATGAGGACAACAGTCCAAACAATGGAAATAGAGTAAATAATTTCTAATAATGTGAAATATCAGATTACAACAATGCTCATTGTGAATGCTGTATGTTTTCTAACTTATGAGTGAATTTTGACATGGCAGATATAAATTCTTTCTATACAGACACAATGAATTAAAAAAAATCTTTGACAGAAACATTAATTATATATGATAATTTTTTAAATTTCAATTAAAAATAAATAACACAGATAAAATATGTATTAAAATATACTTTTAAAAATAAAATTTAAATACTAAATAATACCACATGTTGCAAACACGATTTCTTCATAATATATATAAAAGATTGATAGTAAAGTCTTTGTATGTTAACAGTATCAGGTCTCCTGTCTGCTTGACAACCCAAAGCAGACTATGTAAATACATTTTCTGCTCACCAGCTGCATGCATACATATGCTTTAACCAAAACAAAATTTAAAAAAAACAAAACCTTAATTTTGAGCCAACTAAAAACTATATATACCCAAATTTAAACAGATCAGCTTTTGATGTCAATAATGGTCCACTGAGAGATACCACAACCGATGATGATGCAGCTGGTGTGGTCACCACAAAGTGCCTATTTGCTTTTAATTTCACCACTCTCTCTCTCTCTCTCTCTCTCTCTGTGTAATCTTAGAAATGGCAAAAGATAGAAGTTACCAGTCTTTGTATATATGTAAATAAATTATACATTTATTTACCCCTACTCAATGTCCTCTTTTGTTTGACGCTTGGATTTACATTTGCCAATTGGAAAACGAATTAACCTCCACAACAGTAACAACAACAAGGTTCTGCCTTCCAGGTTACACATTTTCAACTCCACAACACCAATAAGGGTTTGGATATTTTCTTGTAATGATGTAAAGTGGGGACACACAGACAAAATTTATTCAAGATGTGAGAGTCACTGTGAAAGTTCATTCCTCCTACTTTATTATAAAACATAAAATATAAGAGGTGGATGTTAGTGGTATAGCAGTAGACGCTGGACCTTCCCAACTGTAACCTATATTTTTCTTCAGGACATCTGCAATCATAGCTCTCTACAGATTTCTTTTGCTCTTTATTACCTGTGAATTGTCATTAGATGTTGAGAATGACAGTGGAGTGGTTTCCTGTTGCTTTTTCTATAGCTTTGAATTCAGAGTTTTCATTTTCTGAGAGTAGTTACTATCCAAGGCTAGAGAGTCCAGTCTACACTGCTATTTCCCACATAGCTAGTAGTAGGGAAGAAGAAATGGATTCATATCCTTCTAAATGGCATGTGTGAAAAAGTGAATGCAAGAGACGAGCCCAGAATTTGAATTCAGCTCACCTGATATCTAAAACATATCTGCACATTCAAACACAGTTTTTCATAATTCGTGACATAAAAAATAAAAAAGTTATAAAAAGGTAGAAAAATTACATAAAATTTAATATTAAATATATCTTCTGTCTGCATTTCTGAGATGAGGTATTATGTACACTATTTACATTATTCGGACAATTGTCCTCATCTTTGTCACTATGTTTCAGCCGTTGTACGCTCCAGCCTTCTTCAGGTGGTTGGAATGTTGAACTGAACCTTTTATTTCACTCATTGGGGTAGACTGTTCTAGTTCCACATGCCATGTCTAATGGATGTCAGTTATCTCCTGTTAATTAATGATGAGAACAATAGTCCGAATAATGTAAATAGTGTAAATATATCTTTTTTATGCACTGTATGCGATTATGGATCTCTACAACTTCCTGTCCCTCTTAAAAAATTTTGTCTGTTATTTCTTCTAAACCCTGTTCCACCATCCATTTATTCAAGTATGTCATGCACTGCTTTCCTCTCTCTCTCTTGCCTTCAACCTGCCCTGTGAGTATCAAATTTTTCAAGCCCTCTTTCCTTCTTATGTGCCCTAGAAACCTCAACTGTCTCTTAAAGTATAAAGTATAAGTTTCCTTTTTGCTTCCATTTTCTAAAACTTCATCGTTGCTCATATGTTCGGTCCACAGTATCATCAGCATCTTTCTGGAGAACCACATCTCTGTCTCTGAGGAGATTGTCCAGCACTCACTGCCATATAGGAGGACAGATATCACACAGCAGTTTAGTACTCTTTTCTTTGTTTCTTGTGAGATATTACTATTTCTTAGTACTTTGCTAAGCTTTTGAAATGCTTCCTTGGCTATCCCAATACAGCTTTGGATTTCAGTGTCACTCTTTAAACATTTTCCAGATATTTAAATTTCAACCCTGTTTTAGTCTTCTTTATATGATTTGTCCACTCAGGACATAGACAATCATGGCTCTCCACTTCTTGTCCCTTGTACCTCTTAATAAACTTTGTCTTTCTGTTATTTCTCCTAAGCCCCGTTCTGCCATCCATTTAATCAAGCTCACTAAGTATGTAATACATTGTTTTCCGCTGTCCCTCTTGCCTTCTGTCTCATGAGTATCAAATTTTCCAAACCCTCCTTCCTCATTATGTGTCTAGAAACATCAAATGTCTCTTCCTGATGTTACATATTAGCTTCCATTTTGTTTCCATTTTCTCCAAAATTTTGTCATTACTCATCTCTTCAGTCCATGGTATCCTCAGCATCCTTCTGGAGAATCACATTTTTGTTGCTTCACATCTCATCTTTAAGGAGATTATCCAGCACTTACTGATTGATTTGTTTAATGGTATATCAACTCCTTATGGGTCATTTAATACTGAATTTTAATTTTCATTGGAGCTTTGGAGTAATAAAAGTATTATGTTATTCTGCTTCCACAGTTGAATACATGGTAGATGATACTCAGCTTTTGTGCATATACATGTCCCTAATTCTTCCACACCCTGTAACCCCTTATGTCTTAGTGGCTTTACTATCTTGCATGCATTGATACCAATTTAAAAAAAAAAAAAGAAGACAATGATCCTGCTTTATCTCCTGAGGCAAATATACTGATAATGGGAGGGGGAGACTATGTTGATGACATTGGTATTCAAAAAAACTACAAAATAAAACAAGCACTACTTCTAGTAATTATACTCACACAAGCATAAGTACTCACAGTTTAGATAAGATTGATCTTGAACAAAAAATGAACATTCTCTTCTAAGCATTCCAAGAAACAGGAATCAAGATAAACCATTCCAAAACAGAATTTATGTTTTAGTGGCATTACTACATTGCTTGGGGTGATTCCAATCACAAAAAAAGTTATTGCATTTCGTTTGGGCCAGAGCATACTGCCACTGGACCAGAAATAAATTTGGTGTACTTTTACTAGAACCTTATCTTTCAGTCATCAGTTTAACATTTAATGTTGAAAATTGTGAGAAGGGAGAATAAAAGACTCTCACTTGTTACTGACCTTAAGAACCTGCTTATATATATATGTATGTATGTATTTAATGGACTATAATTGGACAGTTCAAAGGTGAACCGCTCTCTTTGAAGGGGAAGGGAGAACTGTTACTGGACAATAGCAAGCAATTGGAATCAATACCACTTACAAACAGGAGGTTTGTTTCTCTCTCCATGCTAAAATGGCAGGCAGTGTTTGTACCATAAGTAAAGGATGCATGGGTAACAAAGTTGTTGAATACAAATTTCCCTTTAAGTCTTCAAAGAAAGTTTGAAAAGAAATCTTGAAGAAATCCCAGAAAAGAAAGAATCAAGAAGACCCTAAGGGGTGTTTGGGGCTAAAGTCATTGAAGAAGATGATGATCCTGCTTTCCCTCCCAGGGCCAATATACTTATGATGATGATGATGATGATGATGAGTGGTGGGGGTGGCTATACTGATGACATAGGTATTCACAGTTGGGATAAGAATGATCTTGAACAAAAAAATCAACATCCTCTTCTAAGTATTGCAAGAAACAAGGTAAACCATTCCAAAACAGAATCTATGTTTTAGTGGCATTACTACATTGCTTGGGGTGATTCCAATTAAAAAAAAAAAAAAGTTATTGCGTTTCGTTTGGGTCAGAGAATACTGCCACTGGACCAGAAATAATTTTGGTGTACTTTTACTGAAACCTTATCTTTCAGTCACCAGTTTAAACTGACATTTTGTTTTCAAATGAAAACAAGAAAATACAAACTTTAAGCAAAATGGTCACAATATATGGAAAAAAAATTGTAATGATAATATTAGCTGTTTCCTTACAAGGAAACATTCAGTATCTCCAAAAACATATTTTCGGGAAAACAAGTTCCTCAAGTTCACTAATCCCTCTGCCCAGCATTGATGGGAGTTTTCTTCTGGAACTTTTGTATGAAGTAGTGTGGAACATCAACATCTTGTTTATTTTATTTACTAATGTTCATCCAATACAAGGCTCAAGAGTCACTCAAGGTAGAGGGTTACTGTGTGGTGTTGTATTAGTGAAAGAAAAGGCAAGAAGTATTTGGAACTATGCAGGAAAGATAACGGCTAACTCTAAACTTAAAGAGGTCAAGATTTAATTAATGAATAACATTTCAGAGTTCAATCGGAGACATTAGAAGTATAGTGTGGAAGTAGACTTTAGAAAGTACCAGAAACCCAAACAGGAAAAAAGGGATAAATCTGTACTCCTATTCGAAAAACCAGGGAGAAGTGTGAACCGGATGATTGTCATTATTTTTACATGTGATATCCATTTTACTTGTTACCACTGTTGGTAGTTCTCAAGTGATATGGTTTCTGTTATTAGGCACTATTCATTGTGTTTCTGTAGCGGTACTTCCCAATATACTAAGATAAATTAGCAATAGTAAGTTTTCATGTGGATCACAATGCAATGTAAAAAAACTCAACTTATTTTTCAGTTTTTTATTATTTTTCTTATAGTGAATATTTCTTCATATTTTGTTAAGAAACAAAAGAAAGGTTTGTATGAAGTGGTCATAAAGAGCATAACTTGCATTCCCAGAATGCACAGCCCTGGATAGTTCATCATATTGTAGTGCAATTAGCAAAAATGCCCAACAAACAGAATTGACAAAGTTTGCAATAAACAATAACAAAAGAAAGAAAAAGAACAGGGCAATATAATAATACTAAGCAAATATATATGCAAGATAAAATTATGCAAAGCAACAGTAATAAGGCAAACGTTCACAAAGTAAGAATGGATTTAATATGAAAAAGGGACACAGTCAAGTGATTATAGCATTCTGACCTTAAGACAAGAAAGAACAAAAATATGGCAAATGAGACTAAGAAGTGGCCCATTTTTATTGGTTAGGAAGAAATCCCAGCATGCATCTATGCAAGTTGTCTATAAATTTAAGGAGATGTTTTTAGTAGTCATTCCTATACAGATTGAAATCAACACATAGTAAGGAAAAAAAAAAAAAAAAGAAAACAGAGTCTATAATTGAATTTGAAATTACCTCATTTAGTCTTCTATGTAGTTCCATATTTTCTTCTTTTATTCTTTCCATCTCTTTTTCAATGTAATCAGATTTTTCTGCAAAATGATCCCTGAATTGTACATAAAATAAACTATTGATTTAATAAAAAAAAAAAAAAAAAAAAGGCTTAAAAGATTGTTTTAACAGATTGAAAAATAGTGTTGGGGTTTATAGTTGAACTACTGTAGTGATAAAAAAAATAAATAAAAAAAGACAAAATTTATTAAGAGCTACAAAGGACAGGAAATTGTAGAGAGCCATGATCGCCTACATCCTGAGGGGACATGGCACAAAGAAGAATGCAATATTGGAGTGGTAAGATGTATTTATCTTCAATGACCATTCAAACTGAATTAAAATTGTTCATATTAATTCTTTCCTATTTATCATCTATCCATGTATTTGGATGCTCATTTTGTGAAAAAATTATAAATGTTTAAAATTAATGGTTTGGAAATGAAAATTATAGAATTCATATGAAAATCATATATTAAAAATCATATAAAAAATTATGGAATTCATATGAAAATCATGTATTAAAAATCATATAAAAAATTATGGAATTCATATGAAAATCATGTATTAAAAATCATATGAAAAATTATGGAATTCATATGAAAATCATATATTAAAAATCATACAAAAAATTATGGAATTCATATGAAAATCATATATTAAAAATATGAATTTGATATGAAAAATTATAAAATTCATACAATAACATGTGAAAACTGACCTGATATTTTGGATTTGTTTCTTTGTCTCATCCTCTTTCTTCTGCAAAAGTTCTTGTACATATCTACAAATTTAAAAAGGAATAAATGATAAACTATATTTCCAGCAATACACAGTATTCTTTTTTTTCTAAAATTATCCTCCAAAAATCACCCTATTTTTAGATCCCAGTGGTTGGGTTCAGGGCTGCTACCCCAAATCCCCCATGACCATGGAAAGCACAAGCCTGACTGGGATCCCTAGGCAATGCTTTGTGACCCTCATTATCCTATCAACATTTGCTTTTTTATACCTACATTTTACAAATTAAAACTAAGCACAACTATTAATGAATTAAAAATTTTCACAAATTTTGATGTCATTCTGGCATACATTTTTTTCTGTCCAAATCCATGAATTTGTTTCGCTCATGCTAAGTCTAAAAAAAAACACTATATAAAATTCATTATTTTTATCTATAATGTTGAATGTATTAAAATGATTCAACTTTTTAACAAGAAAGTTGATATTAAAAATTGCAGCAAAACATTGTTGATTTATTTAAGATAGAATGATCTATTATGGAATGTCTAATTTATATTTAGATACATTGTATTTATTTTCAATTTTTCTAGTTGAATTGCTCACCTATATTGCCTATGATCCATTATTGTACATAATTAGGTTACAATAAAATTTGTATTTTATATCAATACTACCTTATGAAAATTGAGGAGTCAGGGCCCCCATATCATAGATTCGGTGTGGGGCTTGAGGCCCTTGGTCCATTCCTCATATGTCTAGTAGAATGGTACAGGATGTCTTCAGTATAATGTGTGATGTCAGCTCATAAACCCTAACTATGTCATCAATAGGAAATGACATATTTATGTAAGATGGAATTGAGATGGATTCATCTATTATGACATGTCTCTAATTTGTATTTTAGATACATTGTATTTATTTTCAATTTTTCTAGTTGAATTGTTCACCTATATTGCATATGATCCATTATTGTACATAATTAGGTTACAATAAAATTTGTATTTTATATCTATACTACATTATGAAGATTGAGATGTAGTCAAGTGGGGGAGGGCATATCATAGTGTTAGGAGTGGGGCACAAGACCCTTGTTCTGATCCTGGTTGGATTATAGCACCTAAGTAATTTATTTAACACACTAATCCCTGGATGATCCCAGAATTAAATATAATTTAAAAAAAAAAAACAAAAAAAAACTCACTTCCAGATCATCTCACACGTGATGAATATATGAACAGAATTAAGGTCAGGACTAATCATAGTAACTTAATTTCTCCCAACTTTTGTCATACACACCCACACAACATCTACACTATACACATTAAAACATTTCATGTCAGTGGTACTGAAACGGGGTCAATTTAGTTTTCATTGTCTTTTCTTTATATTTCATATTCCACTTTTGTTTTACTTTGAACAGGTTTACAAAATATTTCTCAACACAAATACATTTTTTTTTTTACACACTACAGTTCACACTTTACAAGGACCATGAGCCACTCAAGGTAGAGGGTTACATGTGGGGGCCATTTGTGTGTATAGGAGTGGAAGATACTGGTTAACACAGGCCTTGAACAAGTTAAGATTGTAGTGATTGGAGAAACATTCTGTTTTTCCACAGGGCTTTGGTCCACAGGAAGAAGCTGCTTTGAGTATCACTTATTTCACATCAATAGAATATGGAGGGAATGTGGGTAGTTTGCTTCTATGTAAGTGGCATGGCATGTTCTTGCTGTGAAGGTTTGTTTGATGGGTCCAGAGAGTGTAGTTCGTCCAACACCTTCCAAGGAAGTAGCAGTAGAGAAACAAGAGGCTTGCAACATCCTGCCTGTGAGAGAGTGGTTAAATGGTGGAGAATAATTCATCACCTACAAGGGCTCAGAGATGCTTTTGAACTTTATCAAGGCTGGAGAGTGAGGTCTTGACAACACATGCACAAATATGACAACAGTACTCCATTTTCAGACCGATTTGGCTCTTGTAAAGATAGAGGATAGCAGGTTGGTTGGTTTGGTTTGTTTTACAGCATATCAACCTCAATCGGTTATTTAATGCCAACAAATTTTTTATTGCTGGTAATATTTTCTTTCAAAATAAACTATGGTTGGTAATATTTTTTTTTCTAAAAATGTATTGCTGGTAATAATTTTTTTTTACAAAGTATTTCTGGTACGTATTAAAACCTATTTTTACACTTTCATAGTGTTTTGACCCCAGTTTGGGAGTCAGCTATTTGCCCATAGCGGGGACTCAACAGGTGCTACCACCTGAGGTCAGGGTGGGCCTGGGAACATCAGCAATTAAGAGGTGGTTCCACCCTCCTCAAAACCTCCTGATCTGAGGCCTTGCTGCTGGATGTAGTTTATTGTCTTACTCAGGATGTGGATGTAGTTTACCATCATACCCAGGACAGTAAAGGATAGCAGGAGGAGTCAGGTACTCACTAGAGTGGTACAGAGAGCCCACCATTTTACCTGCATCCTTAGCAATGGATCATATGTATGTGTTCTATATGGGTTTGAGACCCAACAGACTTTCAAGGCATGGTGCTTCCTCAAGAGGACCTCTGTTCATCCTGATTAGTGGTAGTTTGAGGTCAGATCAGCAATGATGGAACATAACTAGCTTGGTCTTCGAGGCATTAAATGTAACCAGCCAGTTTTTACCGCATTTTGTAATTTGTGAAAGATAGGAAGAGAGATCAGTCACCAATCTCTGACTTAGAGATGCACCCTTATATAATTGTATCATCGGCATAGATATTTATAAATGATCTCATTATATACTTAAGCAGATCATTTATGAAGATCAAAAAGGGGGTTGGTTTGAGGAGTGACTCCTGGGGGATACCTGTGTTGACCTCTAAGGTTCCAGAGGACTGGTCATTGATAATTACTTTCACAGACTGTTAGGATTTTATGATCAAGAAGACCTTTCTGGTGATTCTATAACTAGAGAGCTTGTGTAGTAAGCTTTGTGTTACACCTTGTTAATGGGCTTTGAGATATGTAGTGCTATAGTCCTTGAGGTGTGTTTGTAGTCAAGAGCCTCACTGATTCTGTGAGTAACGGTAGTTCAAATATTGGCAGTGGATTAATCCGACTGAAACTCATACTGCTCATTGCCGAAGAAGTTGTTCTTTTCTAGATGCTCGATGACCCGCATATTGATTATGGCCTCAAAAAGTTTGCTAATGATACAGAGAAGATTGATAGATCTGTACTGGGAGGGGGAAGATTGCACAGCCGCATTCTTGACACTTTCTACAGGTTTCAGAAGAATTTCTTTTCCAAGAAGCAGTTGAATAACTTTGCTATGATTGGGGATAATGCTGGGTTGATGTTCTTAAGGACAACCACCAGAATTTTGTCTGGACCAGTGGCTTTCATAGGGTCAAGGTCTTTGATAATTCTAGAGACTTTATGTGCTGTGATGGTAATATTACTGAGATTGTGCTCAGTGAGACATGGGAACTTGGGGAGAAGTATTTTAGTGAATAATAAAAATGGCCCTTAAATATTAATATTATTTATGTATTATTTTATTAAATAAAATTAAATTTTGAAATGCATTCACAGCTACCTTGAATATTTGAACCCTTACATGATGCCATCTTTGTTTTTGTTAGTTACCATTAGAAATTGCTACATAAGACTACTTTGGCTTTATTTTGGTAAATTAAATTAAATTTATTAACACCTTCATTGATATCTTGGATATTTGAACCCTTACATAATGCCATCTTTGTTTTTGTTAGTTACCATTAGAAATTTCTATATAAGACTATTATGGTAAATAAAAATAAATTTATTAATATATTCCTTCTAACGTGGATATTTGAACCCTTACATAATATCATCAATGTTTTTGTTAGTTACCATTAGAAATTGTTATATAAGACTATTTTGGCTTTATTTTGCTAAATAAAATTAAATTTATTAAAGAATTCTCTGGTATGTTGGATATTTGAACCCTCACATGATGCTGTCTGCTTTTTGCTAGAGTTACCATTAGAAATTGCTATATAAGATAAAAGAAGTTGCTAAAATTTCCTCTGTTCAACCCACTTCCCAAAGTTTGACCAAATGATTCTTCATCAGGTTTTTTTTAAATTCCTTCTTCATTGAGCCAAGATCTTTTCAGTACCCCTTTTGTAATTAATTTGAATGTAAATATAAATTAATTTAGAAATTTTTTTTTTTTTTTTCAGATTTAACAAACCTTTTCTTTTCTAAATTTTGTTTCTCTTCATTGGCCCTCTTCAATTCGGGTGGACTGGGTGGAACTAAAGAATAAGAAAACCACCCGACATCTGAAATATAAATAATGAAGAAATTGTTACCTTCGTTAATTTAATACAAAGAATTTGATAGATGAAAAGCTAGCCTTTCATATATTGAATTTTTAAATATTTTAAGAAGTTTCTATGATTATCAATTTCAGACTAGTTCATCTTACATCTTTGAATCTATATCCATTCATCATAACAATTATGTCATTTTACAGAGCAAAATTGTAGAGTGAGTGGCCATGCTTAAATGTATCAAATGGCAGAATTGCCCAACAAACAGAATTGACAAAGTTTTCAATAAACAAGAGAAAGAAAAGAACAGGGTAAAAAAATAAAATAAAGCAAGCAAACAATATAAGCAAGGCAAATTAACAGTAATAAGGCAAAGCAACAATAATATGTCAAAAAGTTCACAAACCAAGAATTTTGGTTGACACACAAGAGCAAATCTGAATAAGCAAATGTAGCATTCTGACTTCAAGACAAAACAGATGATATTGTAACCTAGGGAGGATTACTGAATAGAATAGTCAAATGAATGTTGGTAATGAATGATAATAGTTAGGGCAAGAACAACACATATAAGATTCGCCAGCAGCACGTAGAAGAAAGTAGTCAACTGCTAGAAGTGAGTCAAGTGAATTTCCACAATGAATCTAACTTTAGACATGTACAGTATTCACTACTGTATTTATGAGAATGGAGACATACCCATTATTGTCTGTAGGCATGCTACAACAGACTGAGTCATAGGAAACCAAAAACTGGCCTATTTTATTGGCTGGGAAGAAATCCCAGTTTGTATTTGTGGGCCTCTGCCTATAAATTGGGAAGGGGGAAATGTTTTGCAATTATTCCTACACTAATTGGAACCAACGAGGATATTGTTTGGTTTCATGTTTTGGAAGAGTTATTTGGTATTGTTTGCGTGATAATATTTTGTTCAGGTCTGATAAAAATTATGCCAACTTATGCATATATGTTCAACTGAGAGGTATTTGATATCTGTTGTATGATGAGAAAATTACATTTTTTTATTGGCTAGGAAGAAATCCCAGCTTGTATTTGTGTGCCTCTACCTATAAATTGGGGAGAGGTGAAGTGTTTTGCAGTCATTCCCCTTGGGGATTGGAATCAACACTCTGCATATTTGATTAGTTAAAAGCAACAAAAAATAAGACGAAAGAAACAGTAATTAAAAATTAAAGGTGAAATTACCTGCCTCATTTAAAAAATTCAGCCAACTTAAGACTATTATATCTACTACTAAATCTTATTCTTCTATATGCCATGTCCCTTCAGGACTCAGGTGATTATGGCTCTCCACAACTTCCTATCCCTTGTGACCCTTATCAGTTTTTCTCCCTTTGCCCAGACTCCCTTCCCCTGTTCTGCCATCCATTCACACGAGTTCGCCAGGTAAGTAGCTCACTGCCTTCCCTTATATCTTTTGCTTTCACTATGCCCTGTGAGTGTTAGGTTTTCCAAGTCGTCCTTTCTCATTACATGTCCAAGAAATTTAAACTATCTTTTCTTGGTTCTGGTTATAAGTGTTCTTTTTAATGCCTTTTTCTGTAAGACTTTGTTGCTTACTCACTCCGTCCATGGAATTCTCAGTATCTTTCTGTAGAACCACATTTCTGTTGCCCTAGTTTTCTCCTCATCCATTGGGGAGATTGTCCAACATTCACTGCCATATAAGAGGATGGATATCACATAACAATCCAGTACTTGTTTTCTTTGTTTCTAATAAAATTATTCCGTTTCTCAGGACCTTGCTTAGTTTTTGGAATGTATCTTTTGCTCATCCAATGCATGTTTGAATCTCAATTTTGCATTTGTTGTGAATTTGAATCAACCCACAACAAAGAAAAAAGTGAGAAAGAATTTTAAATTTAAAAATATGAAATATTTTTATTTTCATGTTTCTAAATTTTTTCTCTGTGTTAAAGTTCTTGTGTTAAAGATCCTTGTTTTTAGTTGTTTCTTAAGATGAAAGAAAATGTGATTTCTTCACATGTATGTGTAAAAAAGAGAGTCAAGGGAGAAGCTGAGAAGGAAAGTGTAAGTGTCACGTAGCTTAGTGACGAAGACGAGTGAATGAGTAAAGGAATCTCTTTTAAGCCATGTTGTGAACAGTTGTCGTATGTTGCCATTTCTATCTCCTTACTTGCTTGGACTGGTCCTCATCGTAGTGGTAGGCAATAGGCGAAGACTATAGGCGTAGCCAATAGGTGTCCTCTTATACCTCCATATCAGTCTGTATTTATGGATGACACCAGCCAATCATATTACTGTGAGGGGGAACCCAGGTGTATGCATATTCATTAAATCAAAAACAAAAATAGGCACTATTACACTTTTGCCCCCACCAACCCACCTTGTTGTAATAATTTGCCGCAATCTAATTTTCACTTCACGTACTTTATTGTTCATTTCAAACCAAGTATTATGGCTGGTTATGTCTTCAAAAACCTGTTAATTGGGAATGTGTTGAAACACATTCCCAATCAACAGGTTTTTGAAGACATAATCATTTTGAAGATTGGGGCACAGTTTTACAACAATATTGATAATTGCATTGGCTGGTGTCGTAACTATGGTTTACTAGCAGTCAATATAGACTGCATTTCATGCCACAGCCGTTCTAGGGAACAAACCTATTTGCGATCGATGGACAAAAGGATTAAGAGGTGTGCACATAAAGCTTGGGATGCAAAAGTGTAATAGTGCCCAAGCTATATTTGCATAAAACACATTTTTAATGCTGTTATGGTGTGGAACCATAGAAAGATAACACAGACTCGGATATAAGGTTAAATAGTATATTCTTGGAAATGTAGTACAAAAGGTAAATGTGGACTGGAGAGTACTTTCTCTCACTGGTGTCCTGACTCACTCACTCACTCACTCACTCACTCACTCACTCACTCACTCACTCTATGGCTACTACTGGGTGACCCTCACTTGGTGACTCCCCTTACTCAGAGTTAGTAGCCATATTATATAGGTGTGGAAGAGTCTATTTGTGAGTAGGTCCCCACAATGTAATTTTTTTCTGAAGAAATAATTTTTTCCTGTTGGCTATTTATATGAGTGATATATAGTGAGTTTCAGCTTCTTAATCATGATAAGAGCTACTTACATTTGAAGGCCTATTGCAAATCACCATGATTTCTCATTTTCAGCAACTAGGTCTTAGTTTCCTATACTAATTCTCGAAAGTGTTGCAAAACATCCAAACTCTTCAAAGTTTTTTTTTTTGGTGCTGTTACACTTTTAACGCATTCCCAATCAACAGGTTTTTGAAGACATCACCATTTTGAAGACATCACCATTTTGAAGATTGGAGCACAGTTTTACAACAATATTGATAATTGCATTGGCTGGTGTCGTAACTATGGTTTACTAGCAGTCAATATAGACTGCATTGCATGCAACAGCCATTCTAGGGAACAAACCTATTTGTGATCAGTGGACAACGGGATTTGGAGGTGTGCACATAAAACTTGGGCGTGCGAAGGTTAACAGCACCCTAAAATATAATTCTGCTAATTGTTTTTTTTTGCACATTTTGGATCAAAGTGGATCATTTTGGATCAGAAAGCAATTATTAGTTTTGAAGAAGCCCAATATACACAAATCTTCAGTTACGATGACTTGTGACTTCATGCTTGCACAACCATTGATGGCTTCTGGCTTAGGTTTTGTCAGCCCAATTTCACTCACAATTCTTGGGTTAACCCGGAGTATGGCTTTCAGGCACTTCCCAATGGTACCGCATGCTGTGATCATCTCCCCAGGGTGATATTATCAAGAAGTCACCCCCTTGACAAATTGGTTAGATCCGAATCCAGGTTTTCTAATCAGAACACTCATGTTCTAAATATTCATCCAATACACATATTTTGGATCAAATTAAAATTACTCAAGATTATTTTATTGTATTCAGATATTATCTGGCTTATTTTTTCCAAAATAAAACAGAAAGTTATGAAAATATGAATTCTATCCAGAAGGTATCTATCCATTTTTCCAGAAAGTAGTTGTACAAGAACAAGGGTCTGCAAAAATTAAGTCAGCATGGTGGATGTGACACCAACCAGTTAAACAAGAATTTCTCTATATTAATTCTATATTATAAAAACATAGTTTTAGGGATATGCTATATTTAATATATAATGAGTTTGTGCAGAAAAGTGTTGAAAGCTTTGTGGGACACCAGGAACCTCTTCTCATCACTGTCAAAAAAAATGTTGTGGTTTGGACAAATAAGGCATGACAGCCTATGCAAGGCACTGTGGACGTAGGAGAGGATGCCAAGGCAAAAAATGGTTGGACAATATCAAACAATGAACAGGTATGACTACCAGAATTGCTGATGGCTGCCATTGACAGACTATTGAGGAAAAGAGTTAGTATAGCTTCAGCATTCAGATCCAACCTATGATTACAAAAGTCAAGGGGATGATAATGATTCTATTTATGGGTTAAAGGGCTTACTATCAGGGATAGAGTGTATGCAAATATAAAAGTAAACATTGTGGTCAACAACCAGCAGAAACTGTCTGGTGCATGCCTAAATGCAATGATGGTCTGAAGATTGTGATTAAAGAAAAAATAGACTGTTGCCATTGGGTGTTGACTTCAATGTTCACTTATATATGTGTGCGTGTGTGTGTGTGTGTGTGACAATTAATCTTCAAAGATATTCATGTAAGTAAAATAAGTATCACTTTTATTTTTTTTATGCAAGAATTCATCCAATATAAAGCTCAAGGGACACTCAATGTAGAGTGATATTGTTAAAATGGTAATGATGAACGAAGTGTGTGATATGAATGAAAGAAAAAGTGGCAGAATGTAAGGATTATGAAGAAGAATTGACCCTTGACTTGAAGAGGTCAAGAATGAAGTGGTTAGGGAAGCATCCATGGAGGAGTTTGTTCCAAAAAGTGTCAGTTCTTGAGAAAAGTTTTCCTGAGTGGAAGTTTCCACTTACTGTTGGAAAACGGGGAAAATTTGGCCTTGTGGAAATGGCATGGTGCATCCTACTTGTTAAGGTTTGAACTGGTGGAAGTAAAGAATGAAGCTCATCTGAATTTTTGCCTTTGATAGGGTCGTAAGAAAGAGCTTGTTGATTGGAAAATGAGTCTTACCCCACCACAAGACTGTGTAAACGATTTTAAACTCTATCAAGGCTCAAAAGTGAGGACTGTGTAGATACGATTCAGATACAACAGCAATACACCATTTTTGGTTTAATACCCTGATGTATGAATTAGTGGGTTCAGGTTGAAATTCCAATCACCTGAAGACGACCAAAGTGTACAATGGCTGAAACTTTTTGAATATGGCAACAAAGATGAGGAAAACAGTCCAGACAATGTAAATAGTGTAACTAATTACAATACCTCATCTCAGAAATATAGACAGATCCTGAAGAAAGCCAGAGCACACAATGGCCGAAATGGCGTGAATATGGCAATAAGATGAGGACAACAGTCCAAGCAATGTAAATAGTGTAAATAACTACAATACCTCATTTCAGAAATATGGACAGATCTTGAAGAAGGCTGGAGCATACAACAGCCAAAACATTGTGAAGATAAAAACACGACAGAAGATAAATCATTGTAAAGATAAAACATTGAAAAGATAAAACATGACAGAAGAAGTAGTGTACTTTCTGGAGTGATAGAATGTGCCAAAACAACCAGCCCAGATATGGCAGGAATACTCAATTTTTGGTCTAATCTGACTCTTGTAAGTATAATGCATAGTGGAAGAAGTCAAGTATTTTTTGGGGTGATAGAACAAGCCAACTGGTGCTTCCAAATTAGCCAGAAATTTGATAAAAGAGCTCCATTTTTTGGAAAGCCTTCAACAAACAGTCCACCCAAAAATATTAAATGCATACAGGCTGGAGTCAAAAAAAAGTGATTGTGCAAGAATAAGATTTGGGGATTCCACAGTTTATTCCAGACATTTTAAATATCATGACTACCCATTCTTCATGCCTTCTGCAGTTGAGTGGGTCTTTGACATAACAGTACATCATCCAGTTCTGTAAGTACTCATGACAATCCAGATTTGGCTCTATGTGATTTCTGGTTTTTCCCAAAATTATTATTGATAGGGAAGAGATTTCAAATTATGGACGAGATTAAAGTGAATGCAGTGGATGGCAATCCTAAAAGATGATTTTGTTAACCTTTTTTGAAAAATGGAAGAGATGCTACAGTAAGTATATATAATGAGAGTACTTTGAAAAGGAGCCATTGCCTTAAGTAGGCTACATTTTCATCATTATTAAAAGCCAAGATTATTTCTGGACAGACCTCATATCTGTTCCCATTTCAATAGGTTCTCCTCACCTGATGATGAATCACATGTTGGAAGATGAAGACCGTCATAAACATTTTGGAAATCTTGTTGAAAACTTTTCTGTACCTGCAATATTTAAAATTCCTCATTACAACATAATTCCTCATTTTCAAGAGCAATTGTTTTTTTTTTCATTTTTTTTGATTAAATCTAATTTAATTTTTCCTTCTATTATAATTAATTTTTTTCTAATGGATGAAATGTAAATGCAAAATGTCTTCCTGAATCCTGTTCTTTTATTGTCCTTTTGCCCGACTTCTCCCCCACTAAAGTCTTTTATTCTATTTAACTTGCAGTAACCCTTGTGCGAGAAAATGGGAAAAAAAAACCCCCAACTTCTTGCGACACAAAAACAAACGCCTTCTTGCAACAAAAAAACGAACAACTTCTTGCGACACAGAAACGAATGCGACACAAAAACGTACGCCTACTTGCGACACAACACTTTACGACAGCAAACGAGCAAAATGGCACCCAAGACTACTGCTGATGGACGACCGACCGCAACAGCTTTTGTCGCCCAAGAAAAGACGCCAAACAACTCGCGCGTCTTCTTCTTGTAGTCCTCAGTCGAGTCCATTATGGTACTCCAAGGTGTGCCCAGCGACAACACACATATGCAGTTTGAGGACGTTTCTGCGCATGCTCATTACACTCCTCCCTGATCTCTAGATCACACAAATGGCAATGTGGGGCAGGCCGTTTCTGCCTGGTCCTCCATCTCAGTGATATGGTCTCAAGCACTTCCTCAGTGGTGCTCTCTTCAGACATCTCGCCGAGCTCATCTCGCATAGGTTCATCAGGAACGGTACTCTCTGAGGTGTGCTCTTCCTGTGATTTTATATAAACCATCGGGGCTTCATCATCATCAGAAGAAGAACTAACATGGTTGCTGAGGGAATAATCCTTCCCACATGCTGGACACACATCTTTTATGTGGCGGGGTATTCCATGAACAGAAACGCAGTGTGGGCTATTAATTTGTGTCACCGTATCCTTGTTGAACTGTCATACACCTTCCGTGCAGATTTTTCACCCAGACAGTCTCTCCTACCATATAAGGATTGGCAACTGTGACGTCACGCACCAAAGCTGCGTCGATACCCTTAATGCAGACCCTGTAAGTGTAGGTTGCATTCGCCGGTGCAGTTGAAGCTGTTTTATTGTCCTTTGGGGTAACATTGTGCCAATATACAGCTTCCAAAACTGAACACCGTGTTCTCGTCGCGATGCGCTTTATTGTATGATGGGATCTCTCAACTATCCCATTCCCCGATGGTATGTGGGGAAAGCAAAATCGTATTTGTACATTCCACATCTTTGCAAATGCGGCAAACCTCTCACCACAAAATGTTGCACCATTATCCGTAAGCAGCTCAACCGGCGACCCTCTTTCACAAAACACTACTTCCAGCTCCTTGATGATGCTAGCAGAGTCTTGACAGTGCAAGGGCTTCCAAATGGCAAAACGACTGGGGCCGCAGTCTATCAGCGTCAGGTATAGTTGATGTCCGAAATGGGTTACATCCATCGCAACCCTGTGCCAATTTTCCGCGACATCAAGCCTGCCCGGTTTCCAACACACAGGGGCCGGGTCGATTGACTGGCATTCCTTGAATCCCCTAACCACCGGTCAACTGACATATTAGTTCCATCTTCTCCAACCATTCCACTACCGACTGTCCAGAATCGCTTCCATCGAACAGTGGTATCAGCTCCAGGTCGAAGGCCATAATACCGAAATAGCTTGTGCGAGAAAACGGGAAAAAAATCAAAAAAAATCAAAAACCCAACTTCTTGCGACACAAAAACAAACGCCTTCTTGTGACAAAAAAACGAACGCAACACAGAAACGTACGCCTACTTGCGACACAACACTTTACGACAGCAAACAAGCAAAACAGCACCCAAGACTGCTGCCGATGGATGACCGACCGCAATGGCTTTTGTCGCCCAAGAAAAGACGCTAAATGACTCATGCGTCTTCTTCTTGTAGTCCTCGGTCGAGTCCATTATGGTACTCCAAGGTGTGCCCGGCGACAACACACATACGCAGTTCGAGGACGTTTCCGTGCATGCTCGTTACAACCCTTTGCATCCTAGTGGTATTATCACTTTGCTTTGGGTGAAATGATTAAAAATAAAAATATTTTATAAATTTTCCACTTTATTACCAGAGAATCAGCACCATGAGTAATAAACAGATTACATTAAGACCCAGCAGCCATTCCATCACTTATAAAGATAAGGGTGGCAAAGTTTAACAAATACACCAGTAGTGTGTCAAAAGATTGTTTTTTCTCTTGACAACACTATTACTGTATACTCCAATGGTAATTTTTATTGTTTTAAAAAGCTATTTTTAGAATTTTAATAAAAGACAAACATATAAATCTAGATTTACACATTCTCTTCTTACTTTAGAATTGGCAAGAAAAGAATTAAATACAAATTCTTATAATTAAACAATAAATAGTTCTTTACACTATTTACATTGTTCAGACTGTTGTTCTCATTGTTGTTGTCATATTCACAATGTTTCAGTCATTGTACATTCTGGCCTTCTTCAGGTAATTGTAATTTTAAACAGAAACCTTTATTTTGTCCACTAGGGTAGATTGTTCTAGTTCCTTGTGCCATGCCACTTCCAGATATCTTAGTTTCAGTTTCACTTATTTCCCTTTAGTAACTCAACTCTCCAATTTCTTTTTTTGTTTGTTCATCTCTGCTGTGGCCAGGTATTGAACTCACAAATCTTTAGGTCAAGTCACTGGATTACTTCAATCAATACTGGGCCATGTGTCCTTGAGGATATAAGTGTATAAATTTTTGAGACTTATAAACCTAATATTACAGTAACTTTTTTTTTTTACCAGAGCTCATATTATAATTTGTTGCTATTATTGTTTTTTTCTAGCATTCCATATTATTAGTTCCCATATTGTTTTCATATCTTTGCTTGGCTGGCTTAGATTTTTGTGGCTTAGCATATGTGCTGATTCATCAAGTTTTTGTATTTTCTAATGATGTTCTCTATTATTTCAATCTCATGCCACAGAGGACGGGGATCTCCCTTTTCCCTCTATATGGTCAGCTATGCCTGATTTTTCTATTTCCCCTCTTGTACAGCTTTACAGTTTTTTGAGTTAAAGGAAAATAACTGAAAGTGAGATATCCAAGAGATGCATGGCACATGGAGCTAAAACAAGCTACTCTGATGTATGAATTAAGGGGTTCAGTTTGAAATTCCAGTCACTTGAAGAAGACCAGAGTGTACAATGACCAAAACATTGTGAATATGGCAACAAAGATGAGGAAAACAGTCCAGACAATGTAAATAGTGTAAATAAATACAATACCTCATCTCAGAAATGGCGACAGCTAATAGTGTTTAACATTATTGTTTTCACTTCAAGGAAAAAAGTATAAATCCAGATACTTGCAAACTATTAGGTTGGTGCAAAAATAATTTCGTTTTCCCACATAGTAACATATGTTAGAAAACGAAATTATTTTTGCACCAACCTAATAATTATAATGAATTTATGTGGTGACAAGAAATGAAAAAAAATCTGGAAAATGCATTTTTTCAAAATTACAGTTACTCATGTTTATGTGTAGTTATTTCTTTATATGATGAAAAATGAATGAAAAATGATGGAAAATGATGGAAAATGATGAGAAATGATAGAAAATGATGGAAAATGATGGAAAATGATAGAAAATGATGAAAAATGATAGAAAATGATGAAAAATGATAGAAAATGATGAAAAATGATAGAAAATGATGAGAAATGATAGAAAATGATGAGAAATGATAGAAAATGATGAGAAATGATGGAAAATGATAGAAAATGATGAAAAATGATAGAAAATGATGAAAAATGATAGAAAATGATGAAAAATGATGAGATGATGGAAAATGATGAGAAATGATGGAAAATGATGAGAAATGATGAGAAATGATGGAAAATGATGAGAAATGATGGAAAATGATGAGAAATGATGAGAAATGATGGAAAATGTAGTTGGTGTACATAATTTTATAAACTTATAAATATAAAATTATTCTTGTAAATAAACAATCTGATGAAATAGTGTTTAATTATTTAGTTGTTAGTTTCTCGGGGAAAAAAATAGAATTCATAAATCCAATTTCATAAGTTTGGGTTTTATTAAAATTCTAAAAATAGCTTTTTAAAACAATAAAAAAAAAATGCTACAAGAGTATACCATAATAGTGGTATCAAATGAAAAACCGTCTTTTCCAAACAGTACTTTTTGCTAGTATGAATGTTAAACTTTGCTACGAATGTTTCTTAGATTCAATATACAGGATCTTAAGCTGAGCAGTTCTCACTTTCAATCACTGAATAGTTCTGTTAATTGATTAGTTCTACTCCTACCATCATGTGAACCAAGTAATTTATGGTTTAAATGTCAGTTTGATGCTGAATATATAGTCAGAACTAGTCAGTTGAAAGTGAGAACTGATCAACATATACCAGCTAAGATACATACAGAGCACGATAATTGATATATGCTTATCAATACATCCAAGTCTGCAACTGCAGAACAACTAATAAGCAATTTGATTTGTGCCTTGTTTTGCACAATAGATTTTTCTCAGTGAACTGCAAACATTCTGATTACCATTTAAAAGACAAATTTCTAGGTCAGCCCTCAAGGCACCTAGCTCTTTTGATGTTCTAAGGTGACACTGAATACAAAACTTACTTTGGTATCAGTGTGAAACCAGTACTTATAGGAGTCACCACTGATTAACTGCTCTTAGATCAATAGTTCCTGATAGAAATCAGGTTTCTCCTGGCATGAATCAAAGAGTCAAAATGGTTGTGTTTTTACCACTGGATTAAATGCATTTTCAAAGGAGTTCATATTGAAATATAAATAATGTTTTTATAAAATATATTTATATTATGAAATAAATTACTATAAATATATTTATATAAATAGCATATATAAATACGATATATATATATATATATATATATATATAGCATATGCAGGTATACCTCACCCTACATCGTTAATTGGTTCCAGAGGTCATGACTTTAGGTCAAAAAAATGACTTAAGTCAAAATAACCACACTATAAACCACAAATAAGCACTCCTCATTTCAGTATTTACATATACAGTATAAATAGTGTATATTACAGTATTCATGATATGTACATATATTATTCTGAATAAAATAATAAATTTCCACTTTATCTTAAGCCTTACACTTAGCATTAGCACTTGCACTAGGTCTTTTCTTTGGAGCCATGGGCAAAAATGTATTCTAAATCAAAATTGAAATGTAATTGAAGAACATCAATGGCAAAGCACAGATGTAAACAAGTCTGAATTCAAAAACGGTGTTGGAGCAGAAAAAAGTGCCACCTGTAAGTTGGAATTTGAAATAAGAACATCTGTAGAACATACTTTATTATGCTATTCTTATTGTTTTTGATGATTTTATGATATATATATATCTATATATATATATAGATTTATTTATGATAAATATATTACATTATATTATTTTTATCATTATTATTATTTTACTTTTTATATTGTTATTTTAGCATTTTGATGCTTCTAATATTTTTAACAGTCGATGTAAACTTGAGTAAAACGACCTAAGGTGAGTTTTGTTTTTCCATATAATATTTAAGAAAATATACGTATCTTTGAAAATGACTTAACTCAAAACAACTTAAGCCAAGGTATCACTGTATTATATATCAGCAGCAGCAACAATTAAAATGGGTAACACATATAACTTGAAGAGAAAATAATGACATAATCAAGATGTTGACATTGCACACTACTTCAAACAAAAGGTTTGGAAGGAAACCCCCATCAATAGTGGAAAGAGTGATAACAGCTACTGGGCTTGAGAAGAGAAAATAATGATATAATCAAGATGTTGACATTCCACATTATGGCAAACAAAAGGCAAGGAAAGAACACTAACAGTTACTGGACTTCAGAAACATATTTTTTAAGAGAAAGATTTTATAAATTCCAACCAAGAACAACACTAACTACTTGGTCAATGAATGGCAAATGTTTTCTTATCAGGAAACAGCTAATATTAATATTTGCTATTACAATATATTTATATAAAAATATTATAATTATTATTATGTTTATATATATATATATATATATATATATATGGGTGAGGGAAATGAAAGATTGTTATTTATGATTTCAAGTTGAGAGTGTCGCCATAATTGCTAAGGAATTGGTCACTGTGTTTACTTCCTTTTTATAGAAGAGAGAAAAAACTGGTGAACTGGAATTTGCTTGTGATTGGAACATAAAGGCCTGAGGAGTTGCAGGAGGTTAGTGGAGCTTTATGCTACGACAATTGCTGTGGCTGACAGATGGCACATAAATTGATATCTGATCAATATTGATTGGTTCACCAGAGAGAAGGAGTATGATGTTGTAAGATCCTTGGCTAAAAACATCAATGAGGGATGTGTGCCAGAGCACGAAACCAAATGTATTTCATGAAGTATTTTATTATAATATAAATAATGTTTTGTTTTATTTCATCATTAGTCTATGGACTTATTGATTTATCTTCATATGTTCTCTGTCTAAAGTAATATGAATAGGATTATATACATTAGAGTTTTACCAATGTACGTATATGAGATTTTATATGTATTTTACCCAAAGAAATGATGTAATATGGATAGAGTCATATACACAAGGTTTTACCTATATATGTCTATATAAGATTTTATATGTATTTTATTTAAAGAAATGCAGTATTCAAAAAGAGTTCAGACAATTGTATTTATAAATACATGAAACAATATTTTCTTTATTATTTAGCTCACCTCATATTGAATTTCTGACATTCTTATCTGTGGCCATTTCTCCAAAAGCATTGAACTGATGTCCTAGAATTATAAAAATTTTAAATTATGAAGAGGGGGATGAGTTCGTCAAAGATTAGTTCAAACACACTTTCAATGAATATAAAATGAAACTGTATATGCAGAAACATGTATCTACAGATGGGACACACTACAGTTTTCAGGTCTGTGCTAATAAATGTTTATATGTTTCAGGTGTGAACATGCAGTCAGGTGTGACAATGGAGCCAGTAGAGTACATTGATTGATTATGGCTTATCAACCTTTTGAAAGTAATTTAAAACCAGAAAATATTTTTAGATTGTAAGAAATTTTTGGATGTAATAATGATTTACTGATACAAGTCATACTAATAGCTAGGTAAGAAAAGGTGAATTCATTCTTTTCCCAAATGAATTTGTGCATAAGTATTAAGTTGGTGCAAAACATATGCGAGAAAACGACATTATTTTTGCACCAACCTAATAAATATAACAAACCCAACTGGAATTGAAACTTGTCTCTCCAACCAGAGTACAAAATTGTAATTAAGTTCCTATTTTTGAAAGGCAACATTCTACAAACAATTTTGCAGATAATGAACAAGATGCCCTATCCTTTAGTTTTATTAAGTACTAGAATCTGTATTTGAAATATGGTCAGACTTCAATGGAAATGACTCCTATTTCCAGCAACTCTCAGTCAGTCATTGATAGAGATTTCTATCTTAAGAGGTTGTTGCAAAATCATTTGGAACTAGCAAAGAGGGTCATGATTAGCGTTGTGATAGAAAAGAAATCATCTATGAACACTTGCATATACGAAGAGCATAAGTGCAATAGCGTCTATGTTTGTTCAAACTTTTCCAGAAGTAAGCCAGAGTCAATTGCTCTTGTTAAATTCTGCCATGTGTCAGCAAAATCAAGCAAACTTTATTGCTTGACAAATTGTAGTGAGTGTGAATAATAACTCTCTTTACCTACTCACTTCTAACGACTGAGGAAGAAGGAGGAAAGAAATTTGTGAGCCTATGCAAAATTTTCTTTGGGACCAATGAAAACCTTGCCTTCCCAGGAATTAGCCATTAAGTCAAAAAGAAGGGAAAAAAGTAGCAATCCTACATGAAATTCCTCTTGATATAAAATAAGAAGAAAAATTAATTTAATAAGAAAAAAGTGTCTTAAGTCATGTGAAAAGTTTTGTTTCAGTTCCTTGCAACCTGTATTGAAGCCAGTGTAAAATTAATCATCAGTTATATTATTGACCTCTAAATAAACCCATGGAACTTCAATGAATTTTCTCGCAACAATCCAAGAAAGCTAAGTACTTCAAATTATCTCTCTTTGTCTACTTTTGAACATATGCAAAACATATATCGCTTTGGTGAGCAACAGACTCTTATTTTTGTTTTATACATTTTTGAATATTATTTTGTGTCAGATCATATAATCTGTTGTATGAACATTTCTTCTTTATGACAATATGTTAAAACTACAAACTTTAAGAATTCTGATTTATTTTCCTGAAACGAGCTGCTGACACAACTTCAAGCATGTAAATTCATAAAAATAAATTACTTATCCTGTTTTGTTAAAATTACCCATGGGTTTCCTTGTCATTATCATCCTTCATTAATCTTCTTGACGAGGGTAAATCAACTGCATATTTTAACTCTTAAGCCCCACACCACTATAAAATTGCACTCTTACCCAGAGATTAAAACACTGTCCAAGTTGGTAAGTTGAGAGGTTCAACATGGGAAGATAAATAATATAGCAATAGGAGTTTTATTCCGTTGGAGCAGTAATTCTCAAATGGTGCAGTGGAAGAGGATAGCAGGTGAAGCGGAATGATTGAAAGACAATCAAAGATTTAGAAACAGTTTCAAAAACTTCATATGCCAAAAATAAATATGATTTCAAAATTTAAAATATTATTATGGATCACTTGTAATTGTAAGCATGAATCCCAGTATAAATAGTTATGAATAATTATTGACCAATTTTATCATTGCGATATTTTTGCTTTATATCAAGTATTAAGAATATAGTAACTAGGGTCTGCAAATTGGAAGAGAGAGTTATCAATGATAATGTTCTATCTCCCTTTAACTACCTCTCTGGACCTACTTTGTCATAGGGTTGCTTGTGCCTTTTCACCAGGACTTTCACAAGGATTTTCAGTTTTGACATATATCAAAAACTAAAAAAGGGAAAAGATTTTTTGTGTTGATGAGGAGATGAGTTTCTTTATCTCAAATTAGGCAGATATAAAGGAGATTACTTGTCAAAAACAAAGCTCATACATTTCATTAAATTTGTGTACTTTAATCATATTGTGTTGCATATTATATATTAATGTACTATTGTTGTTTTTCATTTTTAAATGTACTTTTTATTGCATAAAATTTGATGATGTGCGAGGAAATTTTCATTCCGAAAATGTGGCCAGGGAAAAAGGTTTGGGAACCACTGATTTAGAGTTTAGAGTAATTAACAACATAATGGAAAATAAATAATCTTCTTGGCATTGGTAAATCAACTGTTTATTTTAGCCCCTAATCTCCATACCACTATAAAATTACACAGAATGAAATATGGGTTCACCACTTTGACCCAAGACTAAAACACTATCCAAGGTGATATGTAGAGAGATTTACCATGGGAAGATAAATAATATACTGATAGGATTCAGTTATAGCTTAGAGTAATTAATAAGGAAAGATAATGGGAAATAAATAATGTACCAATGAAAATATTTGACATAGTGGGAGATAAATGTCTTGAATTGTGACGACAATTTACATTAGTCTTTACCAACACTGTTTTTCATTTTAATCTTAAAAACTGAAGTATAGCAGAAAAGAAAAATAGAAAATTTAGAAAGAACTTACTGATGTTTCCATATGGACGTAATTCTTTAAGAAATGCAAAGAAATAACAATCACAACTCGAAGCCAATGACCAGACAAACCAGGAACTTGACCACAGATCAAAAACTGATCCCAAGCATACAGCAAAGCTTCTGGGTTCAAATAAGCTATATGGAAATAAAGACTGAATTCAATATTTTTTTATATTTTTCATAAAATTTACCGAAACAAAAATAGTAAAAACTGCAAGTCTTTATTTATCTTTTCTCAATGATAAGTCACTTAAGTCGGGATTATTTTTATTTTTTATCATTTCACCCCAAGCAAGGTAATAAAGCCACTAAAATGCAAGGGATTACTGAGTGCTAGAGAATATGAGAAAAAGAAAACATTCTAAAAGAGAGAGAACAAGAATTATGAATAAAAACATTAACAATTGACATTCATTTAAATTTTTGAAGATCAAACTTGACTGGAAAGCAAGAAGCTGGAAGAGAGTTCCACAAGTAAGTAAGTACTGAGAGAGAAGAAACTGCATTTAAATTTTTGAAAATCAAAGTTGACAGGGAAACAAGAAGCTGGAAGAGAGTTCCATAAGCAAGAAGTGTAAGAGAAAAGGCTGTTAGCATAGAACTTACACTAATCTAGCCATTTCAATTGTAAAATGATGAGACCTAGCTGCCAATCTAGTACTGTACTTAAATTCTAAAGAGGAAAATTCATCAGAACAATTACCATGAAAGTACAGGCTGAGATGGGTAAATTGTCACCATTTTATAACTTTAATTTTGCATATGCATGTTGTTTGTTTTTGATTTTGTTGACTGCACAGTATAGAAGGGTCAGTTGGGCACCACCTGTGAGAAAAAGAGTGCCATGACCCGATTTACTTCATTAAAAATTTTGAAAACGACATGCTGTATGGCTTGACATTGATGACAGGAGCTCCAATACGAACATTTCAGAGTGTTTAGGTGTCAATCTGGGGAAAGTGCAGAGGATTTGAAAAGAGTTGGAAGTATCTCATAGTGATTACAAAGGTGTTTGGAGTGAGCAGTAGTGATGGTGACGTTATGCCTCCAGTCATCTTCCCACAGAGCCTCAGACACAACATGAAGGGCCTACATCAAGTGCCTTAAGGCAATAGGGCTGTTCTAGGTCAAGAGTGTAGCTGCTGGAAGACCCTTTGTCTGGCAACAGGACTCTATACCATGCCACACAAGCAGAAGAACCCAATCATGGCTTTCAGACAATTTCTGCAACCACATCACCCCTTACATCTGGCCACCTAACTCCCCAGATTGCAACCCCCTTGATTATTATTTGTTGGGCAAGAGACCAAAAAGACTCCTTGTAACACCAAAAATAAACTGAAGCGAGGATTATGGCAGCATTCACCAACTTAAACAAGGAGACTGTCCAGAAGAGTTTCAGGAGATTCTGAAGTCATCTGGAGGCCATGATTGAAGCCAATGGCAATTATATTGAATAAATTTACTGTTTAGTATTTCAAGATATTTTTGTGTAATTTTGGTAAATATATCTGTTAAAATGAGATGTCGGTGTTATTTTCATCTTTGTGTCATTTAGGTGACAATTTATCCATCGCACCCTATATTTATAGAAAAGGTAGAGGGAGGCTACATTATGCCAGTGGGAAAGTCACTGTATCAAGATGTCGGGTCAGGAGCAATACCATTGCAGATTCTTCTTTGGATTTTATCAAGAATCTCTAAATACATAGCAGAAGAAGCAGACCAAATGTGACAGCAATATTCAATGCATGGATGAATGTGTGAGATAGATTCTAGCCAAAAAAAATTGTAGCGAACCAACTTTCCAATTCATTCAATATACTCTTTATGCCAGAGGAAAATGTGAGACTAAGAAGGTATAATGAAGCACTCTCTTGGAGGTTAGCATCAGCCATTCTGATGGAAGGCCAAAAAAAAAAAAAAAAAAAAAAAAAAAAATGGATAGAGGCAAAGATAGAAAAAGAATTCTGTGGGGTGCCATAATGGCTCCCCACAGAATTCTTTTTCTTTTAATATCTGCAAATTGTCATAACTTCTTGCAAAAGATAGTGGAGTGTTTTTCCAATATTACCCTCTCCAGAGTTTTGAATTCAGTGTAGTTTTTTTCCTAAACTGAAGGGAATCACAAACTAAAGTGCCCAGTCTACCCTACTATTTAACCCATAGCTAAGAGAGAAGAATATTAACCAGTGAAAATTTTGGATTTAAATTCAGCTAATTAACAACTTGACAGACTACAGACTTATTGGTCGACCTTGTATATATTAGATCTCATTATTTTACAACTGAATTTGCTAGATGTACAGAGAAAGACCAAATAATATAATCTTCCACCATACAACAGATAAAACATTGCTGGCCTACTATATTGCTATTTTCATTGCAGAAGTTCAAACTACATTTCTTAGTTGCACTAGTTCAGACCATCACATCTAGGATTTCCCATGATACATACACAGTGTTGACTTATCCTTATTCCCTTCAAGTTCCACTGATGCAGAGGAAGCTCCATTCAGCCAGCATCTTTCCAAGAACTGTTACTTTGTGGAATTACACTGGTGGTAAGGTTTCATCAATTTACAGTTGAAATGATTTATATGCATTGGATTGGTGCATAATTATCAGGCGTTTTTGTAGGCAAGTTATTTGTTAATAAAAATTGCTGTTTTGTTTAGTTTTTTTAATAAAATATAACTTATTTCCAGTTTATAAAAATGCATGTCAATAATCATATGCTCCAGAATAATCATTTAGAAATGTTATTGTTGAATTGCTGTGTTTCTTTTTTCATAATAAATAGTTTAAAAAACGCCTGATAATTATGCAACAACCCAATAACTGTTCAATGCCAACAGTTTCTTCTCTCACACTTCTCGCTTGTGGAACTCTCTTCCAGTTATTTGTTTTCCAGTCAGCTTTGATCTTCAAAAATTTGAATGCAACGTCAATTGATTCTTTTTCTTTTATCGTTCATTCTCTCTCCTTAGTAATGTTTTTCTTTTTCTTATATTCTTTTCACACTTAGTAACCCCTTGCATCTTAGTGGTTTTATTGCCTTGCTTGGAGTGAAATGATTGAAAAAAAATATTATAATATTCATATAACTTAGTACTAATACAAAATTTACAAACTATAAAATCCCCAATCCTGATGATGGATTATCAGAATTAAATTTTTCATCCTTTATCAAATTTAAAAAGTCAACCAACCAACAAGCATTCCTTGAATTACAGGCTTCAGCAAAATCATAAACTTTTCAGTCAAGGAATCAGTAATTTCAGTCTCTGAAAGAAAAAAAAATTTGGTAGTTAACAAATAAAATTAAAATCAAAAATCCATCTAAACTTGTTCCTATTAAAAGCTGTATAATTTTGTTCAGCTGAACACTATAATTTAGTTCCTATTAAAAGACCTATAATAATGTGAAAATGCTTAATCTAAAAGCAACAATAGCAAGATGGTGTAAAACTAGCAATAAAATAATAATAATAATAGTGAAAATGCAACTTCCTGCGTTATTTGCAATGATGTCACCATATTTTACGGCAAAGTATCAATGGGACAGGATATGCCAGGTTGGACATTGAGAGCCAATATTTATGGGGCTGGTTGAATGCTAAAGTGGTAAGGGATAACTAAAATGATCAAATATCTGTTGTCGTATATTTTAATTGCAATCCTCAGGTTATGTCTTATTTCTGTTAAATCTTTCTCTTCTGTAATATTTCAATTTGCTGATGTAGATGCACTTAAAACAAAGGGACTTCTCACCTAACCCTGAAATCTTATGCCAAGTGTAGATGCAGGGAAATATTTTTCAAAATTTGTATACAATAAATCTAAAGTTTGTAAAATTTATTCAATAAGATTTTTATCCAGTTTACACCTTTCATGAATTCAAATATATTTCTATTGCTGTTGCAGCATACCTATGGACGATAATGGGTATGTCCCCATTCACATAAATACAATAGGTAAATACTGTATGTTGGTCTGCAGTTGGAGATTTGTCTCCAGCTGTGCTGGTCAAACTCGCTGCCTCTGAGCAGAGAGGATCTCCAGACAAGGCTATGTCAAAGGGCAGAGTCTTGTCTGGAGAAACAGCTACCCAAAACCATTTTATAAGGAGTCTATGGGGAATTTTTGGCCGAGCCTACAGGCTCGGATACTCCACATTAAATTCGTCCTTGTGCCACATCTGACCACGTGGGGTGGTTGGTAGATATTCTGCAGTTGGAGATTCATTGTGGAATTCACTTGACTCACTTCTAGCAGTTGACTACTTCTACAAATTGCTGGTGAACCTTATATGTGTTGTTCTTGTCCTAAGTATTATCATTCATTACCAACCTTCAAGTGATTATTCTATTCAGTAACCTTTCCTAGGTTACAACAATTGCATTTTCTATTTTAATATTTTCCTTCGAGAGCAATATTGATTGATGGATTTGTTTAATGGCATATCAACTCCTTATGGGTCATTTAATGCCAAAATTTAATTTTCTTGGGAGCTTTGAAGTAATAAAAATACATGTTATTCTGCTTTTGCAGTTGAATACATGGTAAATGATACTCAGCTTTTGTGCACATACATGTTGACATAATTATGAGAAGCAGTGATATGTGTGTTTTACGTTGTAGTTTTGTTGAAGTTATATTTTGGAATACAGTTTGATTTCTTTAAGAAATTGCAGGATATTATATGGGCTTATCCCACTTACTATCCTAAAAAAACTGTCGCTAGGGGATTGTCTATAAACCTATAAATAGGTGGTAAAATTCTATCATCATCTTTTTTCTATTTCACCCAGGGACAGTAAGATGTAGGTCACATTTAGATAGGAACGTTGCTGCTAAAGCACATTCCCTTCCTGTTGTAGAGTTGCTAGCACCCCTTCAGCACTCTACCAGATGGCCTGGCTCATAGCCTTAAATAGTCTATGATTAAGGACTTCAACAGTTGATTAATAAGTTGATACTAAGCTAATTAATATTTGAATTGATCTTTGGCTATACAACATTTGACCCTCCTCTATTCCTTGTAAGTTGTCTTGTTAATTGTTTTGTAACTTACTGTTTTGTGTTTTTTTTTATGTATCCATTAGCACCGGATACTGATGCTGAATAAATATATTAAGTACTCATTCTTCTGTGTACCATTCACCTCAACAATACAACACTTCTCTTGGTTGTTTGTTGACTTTTGAACTCTCACACACATACATATATACACATGTGCCTATCACACACACTTGTTACACTTACTTCTACACAAACACCTTCACTAGTTTCAATGTTTTCTTCATTCATGTTGCTTTGTAACATGCAACAATATTCTATTGTCTATGTAATACGCACATTTCATTAATGCATACTTATTA
Organism: Acanthosepion lycidas; assembly: GCA_963932145.1. Lineage (NCBI taxonomy): Eukaryota > Metazoa > Mollusca > Cephalopoda > Sepiida > Sepiidae > Acanthosepion > Acanthosepion lycidas. The sequence continues at coordinate 25,416,041 of OZ010603.1, forward strand.
TTTGTTTATATATGTAATTTTGTTGTTACTATGTCCCTTTACTATCTTGACTTACATTCTGAGTCTGCCATTTTTGTTGTGGGATAAATATACTATAAAACACACGTTTTCCACCTAAACACTCGACCAGCATACCCCCACAACAGGACTAATGTCATGAAAGATTTCTTTTATGTTGGTTGCTTTTGTTTGACAGCATATCAACCTCTACAGGTTATTTAATGCCGAAATCTAAATATTTTAGAAAATTTTATGCTTTCAGAGTAAAGATATGTTTTTTTAAATATATATTTTGTATTAGGTTGGTGCAAAAATAATATCGTTTTTTGACCTTAAAAAAAATATGTCAAAAACGATATTATTTTTGCACCAACCTAATAGATCATAAAATGTACTGTTGATAATTTTACTATAAAAATAGTGTTGCATTGATGGCTGTTTTGCTATAAAAATGTATTGTTAGTCATTTTATTATAAAAATGAACTATTGATTTTTTTTTGGTGGGGGGGTCTATTTGCCCATAGATGGGACCCTAGCATGTGCTACCATCCTGGGTCAGGGTGTACCTGAGAACAACAGCAATTAAGAGGTGGTTCCATGCTCTTCAAAACCTCCAATCTTCCAATCAGAGGCCTTGCTGCCAGATGTAGTTTATCATCATACCCAGGACAATTCCAGAGCAGTAATTTTCCTTTGAAAGCATTAATTTTATCTGTAGAATATTTTCAGGATTTCCTTGCATACACTTATTAAGAGTGTTCAATAAATAATTTTCTGAAATAAATCTGCAAGAAATGCAACTTTATTAAACCAAACCTCATCATAAAGTAGTTTGCACACTCCCCACCACCTTTATATATCACATATACATTTAGAAACCTCATGACTCCCACAGACTTCGATGGGCCGGATACCTTGCTCAAATGTCAGATATCCACCTACTCAAACAAATCCTCTTCTTTGGAGCTCACATTTGGCAAGAGACCATGTGGAGTACCACATTGTCGATTCAAGGATCAGCTCAAAAACACCTTGCCAGAAATCGATACGGCCATTTGGGAGATAGAAGCTGCAGAAAGAACCAATTGGAGAAGAGCAATCCACAACAGAACTCTTTTTTTTTCTCTTGGTCTCTATTTCTGCATTCTCCTTTTTGCTTTGTTTCGGAATGAATTCATTATTTTTCCCTTTCTTTTTCATTTGCTCAAATATGTCGACGCAATTGCTCCACCCTTTCTATTTGTCCTTCTACTCATTCCGTCTTCTTTCTCTCCATCCTCCAATCAATAAAGATATTTTAGAAGACTGGATATGTGTACGTAAGTGCGTCAGTAACAGCATCCCCTAATGAGAAAAGATAACAAGTATCTTTTTTTTTTTTTTCAACATAATCTCCTTCCTTGTTAATGCACTTATCACAATCCATCTCTATTAAACATCTAACTTGAACATCATCCAGTGAAAATTTCAATTCAAAATTACTACTACTTAAATAGACTGGTCCACTCATAAAAAATTAAAGAAAAATCGGAGGATGATAATCTTTACACTTTAGCATTCTTTAAACATTTCTTAGACTGCGACACTTCTTACAATCAAAAAATATTGGTTTTATATCGATTTAAGAGGGGGATATTTTTATAATATTGAGATAGAATCAAATCGATCCCCAACAGGTGAGATAAGATAAAAGGTATTAAATAATAATAATAATAATTACAGCATGGATCACTGAAGGTATTATATATCACCTACCAAAACCGGACGAAATAGATGATCCATAAAATTATAGACCAATAACATGTCGGCCTAACACATATAAATTAACCAGTTGAAAATCACTGATCCATCCATTTAGATTGTTTTTAGAATGACTTACCACTGCCTGTACAGCCAAGTACATCAGAAAAAGTTTGGGCTGTGGTTGGATATTTTTGTGTCAACAATTGAAGAATCATTTCTACAAACATTTTAAAGTCCTGGAATAACAATGAAAAGTAATTTAATTATTCATGGAAAAAATATGGCATATATATGACTCTCGTGTCTGCAAAGATTTTCCATTAAATGAATTTATATATTTTCTTTGTTCTTGAAAATTTACAACAAAAATAATAAAAATTGATTCAATAGATAGGAAAAGAGATGGATCCCTGGATTCAATAGAAGTGATGGATCCATGAATTCAATAGATAGAAGAAGAGGTGGATCTGCACATCTGATAGACAGAAGGGATGTATGCATGAATTCAGTAGATAAAAGAGGTTGATCCGTGCATTCAATAGACAGAAGCGATGGATCCATGAATTAAATACATAGGAGAAGAGGTGGATCTGTGCATTCAGTAGACAGAAGCGATGGATCCATGATTTCAATGCATAGGAGAAGAGGTGGATCTGTGCATTCAGTAGACAGAAGCGATGGATCCATGATTTCAATACATAGGAGAAGAGGTGGATGTGTGCATTCAGTAGACAGAAGCGATGGATCCATGAATTCAATACATAGGAGAAGAGGTGGATGTGTGCATTCAGTAGACAGAAGCGATGGATCCATGAATTCAATACATAGGAGAAGAGGTGGATGTGTGCATTCAGTAGACAGAAGCGATGGATCCATGAATTCAATACATAGGAGAAGAGGTGGATGTGTGCATTCAGTAGACAGAAGCGATGGATCCATGAATTCAATACATTGGAGAAGAGGTGGATCTGTGCATTCAGTAGACAGAAGCGATGGATCCATGAATTCAATACATAGGAGAAGAGGTGGATGTGTGCATTCAGTAGACAGAAGCGATGGATCCATGATTTCAATGCATAGGAGAAGAGGTGGATCTGTGCATTCAGTAGACAGAAGCGATGGATCCATGATTTCAATACATAGGAGAAGAGGTGGATGTGTGCATTCAGTAGACAGAAGCAATGGATCCATGAATTCAATACATAGGAGAAGAGGTGGATGTGTGCATTCAGTAGACAGAAGCGATGGATCCATGAATTCAATACATAGGAGAAGAGGTGGATGTGTGCATTCAGTAGACAGAAGCGATGGATCCATGAATTCAATACATAGGAGAAGAGGTGGATGTGTGCATTCAGTAGACAGAAGCGATGGATCCATGAATTCAATACATTGGAGAAGAGGTGGATCTGTGCATTCAGTAGACAGAAGCGATGGATCCATGAATTCAATACATAGGAGAAGAGGTGGATCTGTGCATTCAATAGACAGAAGCGATGGATCCATGAATTCAATAGATAGAAGTAGAGGTGGATCTGTGTATTCAATAGACAGAAGAAATGGATCCATGAATTCAATAGACAAAAGGAGAGGTGGATCTGTGCATTTGATAGACAGAAGAGATGGATCCATGAATTCAATAGACAGAAGAAGAGGTGGATCTTTGCATTCAATAGAGTTGCAAACCATGTTGAATTATTTGACTAATAAATATAAAAAAATATCATTTTTTACCTTATCTGACTTCAGCATGAAACTCGGTCTGTTCACCATGAAACCAAGATATTCTTCAACTAAAATTGTCAGCATTTTCTTAGACAGTTCCCTGAAATTTAAACATTATTCATTAGTAAAAATTATCAATGTCAAAATTAACTGTTCTGTGTGTTCATACAAGTGTTTTCTTTTCTAAAATTATAGCTTATAGCACTCACAAATGCAGAACATTTCGACACTTTTTATACATTTTGTGTCCAGAAAAGAGAACAATTGTATGAATACAAGAAAAATTAAATAGAAAGCTTAATTGCAGTACCTTGTCAGTCATTTTTAATGAAACATGTATAAAAGAGGGATTGCTGCCAAAATACACTATATATATATATATATTATTGATACCCCATGAAGAGTGGATGGGGTGATTGCTGGAGGGACTGCCTATGAAACTCAGGAGTCGAGATGCTGAAGGTAACTACAATCAGTTCAGTGACAAACTTTATATTTGTATTATATATATATATATGAGAAAGACACTATGGACTCTCCTGTTATCTTTGACATATAAAGATTCAACAATTCATCTGCTAGAATTGAACAGCCAGATTTACCCACACATATCATGTGATTATGATTGTGAAAATTTGTGCAGAACCAGGCACACATTTTGGAAAAACCAAATACAGAGAACTTGTGCACATAGTGTGCCAAGAGATCCCCAAACAGCCCTCCTCAGGTTTTGAATTCAGAGTTGTCCTTCACCTAGACTTGCTGCTACCCAAGGCTTAATAACCCAGTGTGTCCTACTATTTAATCCATAGCTGTGTGGAGAAGAGATGGTTTCATAACTTTCCCAAGGGTATTTGTGTGTATTGTGAATGTCATGAACTCACCAGGAATTTTGACTTGGCTCTCTGATTTTTCATTTTGAAATGCCCTGCACATCCACAATAATATATATATATATACACACACACAGGGTGTAATAGCAAAATTGTCCAATTCTCTGAGGTTTTATAACATTATTAAACTGTACTTTGAGCAATAAGTATGTATAATTGCTCTTCAAGCTTAACAGAAGAATCGTGATGAAATCGATCATAAACGAAAATGACGTTTATCATCATTGACTAATGCTAGCTAAGGATTGGAAGCTCATGAAGGAGTGAAATAAAGTTTAATATATATATATATATATATATATATATATATATATATATATATACACACACAACAGCTTAGTGGTAGAATCTCCGACTGACACCAATTCAGTCAGGTTTCGATCCTAGCTAGAGGCAACCGGATGTCTAACCACACTGATGAGCTGTGAAACAGCAAAACAGTCTGTCTGTGGATGACGTTTATATATATATATATATATATATATATATATATATATATATATATATATATATATAATTTCAAGATCATTTTCTAATTTATTCATGATTATCTTCGCCCTCTCTAACCTTCTAACTTTCTGTCCTGGAGTAACAAGATGCCTAACAGCTTACACATACGGTGTCATTTTCAAATCTTTTTTCACTGCTCTTTACACTGTCATAGGTGAAACTCCTCTCTCATGTGCTAAATGTCTTATGAGTTGAGTTGGATCTTTTCTAATTGATCTCTTTAGCACTAAATTGAAATGATGATCCCACTTCCTATTGTGACCTGCTGATTCAGTTTTCCTCTCTACTATTCCCTCTTTTTTAAACTTATTCACCATTCTCTTGATGGTTCTTGAATGAACTTTGAAGATGGAAGCCAGAGTATGAAAGTTGTTTGTTGTGGTAAAGCAACGACTCAACTGATAGTAGCAGATAGGAAAACGTGAGGAGGGTAACCGGCAAACATTCTCACAAGCAAAAAACCCAGTGCTCAGAAACAAAAACGCGCCTGCTTTATACAGCCGAGGACTGACCCTGATTTGCATGCGAATGACGAGACAACAGGATTTTGCATTAACTGTCCGCCTGGCATAAAACATGGGTGCCGCCATTTTGGTTCTTTTTACTGTTGAGCAAAAGGAGTTTTCTCCCTCACCCCTTACCCATCTATATCTAGATAGCATACGTTAAGTTAAGCGGCGTCTAGCCTACACAGAGTGGGGTTATGGATAAGGAATTGAAAATGGTACATCTAACTCACTCATATCTTCTCTCCCACCTCACTTCCTCACTTCATTAATTTTACATATGCTTGGTGCGGTCCATCAAAAATGTGTAAGTTTCTTTTCATTTTAACATTTGGAAGTAAAGTCTGATGATCCAGAGCCCTTTAAAAGGGTTGTGGTGAAATAACTTATTACATGGAACCTTAAAGTGATCTGTTTTTATTCAAACAAATATAAGATATTTTTATGGTTATACATTTTTTTTATAGACACAAATATTTAAGTAAATGCTCTGTTTTATAATAAGCAGTGTTTATAACATTTACCAGCCTGAATGTCCAAGAAATTTTCATAGAAAATATTTGTCCTCCGACGTCACACATGAAATGGACAAAGTCTGACAATTATTTTAAAATATTTTTATGTTTATACATTCTTTTTATAGATAAAAATGTTTTAAAATAATTGTTGTACTTTGTCCATTGCCTAATGTGTGACGTCATTTGTTTACATTTGGATACACTTTGAGAAGATATGAATGTACATGAGAGATTAAAGGTAGTAAATTCGACCTTGCTAATTGAATGATCCTCTGTGGCTCAATTGGTTAAGAGCATGTCAGGCTAAATGACGGTTCTGTATAGAATACAAGTTTGATTCCTGTCGGAGAACGAATATTTTCTATGAAAATTTAACAGACATTCAGGCTGGTAAATGTTATAAATACTGTTTATTATAAAACAGAGCATTTACTTAAATATTTGTATCTATAAAAAGAATGTATAAACATAAAAATGTCTTAAAATAATTGTCAGACTTTGTCCATTTCATTATATATATATATATATATATATATATATATATATATATATAGTATCTGAACTTGTGTTCATTTCAAATGCAAGAAGCCATGTCAACATGTAACAGCAATGTGTACCAGTAACATAGCTTTTGTTGAATGTAAAAGTCTTTAATAATCTTTTGTCATTTTTGCTAATTTATATTAGGTTGGTGCAAAAATAATGTCGTTTACTCATATAGTAACATATGTGAGAAAACGACATTATTTTTGCGCCAACCTAATAAAAGCTGCAGTTACATGTTGACATGACTTTCAGTTTTCTAATGCATTAGATTTAACTTTCAAACAAAATATGACACTTTTAAAACAATGCGTTGCTTAAAATACATTTAATTTTATTTCCATCACTATTTGTTCTCACACTCCTGAAGATGACTCATGTGAGTTGAAAGCTTAAACCTTTTTTGTCTTTTTTTTTTTTTTTTTTTTTACTGATAGTTCACTCATTACAAGGCCCAAGGGCCACTCAAGGTAGAGGATTACTGAGTGAGAGTGTAAGAAAGGGAGAAGAGAGAAAAGTATGATGAGGATGAATAGGATAGATATCGGGTGACCCTGGACTTAAAGAGATCAGGATTGTAGTTGTCGGGTGAGCATTCTCTCAGGAGTTTGTTCCACAAAATAACACTTCTGGGCTGTCTGAGTGGCACTTTTTTATCAAAGGAGCATAAAGGGAATGGGAATGGTTTGCCACCATGAACACAGCACGGCAGGTCTTAGCTTGTCCAAATATCTAACATAGTAATAATGATATACTAGTGTTGACATTTCATCTGTGGGAATAAAGATTCATCACCTGTCAACTATGATCTTCAAAAATTTAAATGCAGCATCAATCATCATCATCTGTTTGTTCTTTTATTGTCCTCTTTCCTCAAAGGTTTTCTCAGATGCTTTCACTCTGAGTGATCCCTTGCATCTTAGTGGCTTTATTGCCTTGTTTGGAATTAAAAAAAAAAAAAAAAAGAAGGAAAACAATCTTTATTTTTCTGGGATTTGTTCCTCCATCTATATAATCAAATTTGTTAAGTAGGTGCAATTTTTTTTAACAGTTTCAGCAGATTTTATGATATGAATAGCAAAATGGATAATCTGGAATGGTTCTAGAAGCAAGGGTGCCAAAAAAAAAAAAAAAAAAAAAAAAAAAATCAGTGTTGTACCTGTGTAGTATATACTGAGCTCACTTCAGCATCGTCTACCATGCCTTTTTTGGGTATCTCAGTAACAGTGGAATTATGGCACATGGAATTAGAACAATCTGCTCCTGTAGACTAAATAAAGGGTTCAATTTGAAATTCCAATGTATATCACCTGAAGAAGGTAGGAGTGTACAACAGCCGAAATGTTGTTAATATTGCAATAAAGATGAGGACAACAGTTCAAATGATGTAAATAGTGTAAATAGTTACAATACTTCATCTCAGACAAATCATGAAGAAGGCCAGAGTGTACAACGACCGAAATGTTGTGAATATGGTAATAACGATGAGGACAACAGTCCAAATAGACAGACAGGACAAAAGGCATTCTTAATCACATTAGAAATCTAGAAATTGATAAGCAAATATGACTTACCCAGGAAATGGTGACATAGACAATAGAAAAGGTATAGTGAGCAGGAAATCTTCAATAGCAAGAGATGTAACTCCACTAGCTGAACAATAGCTAAATACCATAGCTCTCATTGCTTTAAAGGCACCTAGAGGCAAAAAAAAAAAAAAAAAAAAATACTTATATAACTTAAAATAAATTAGAGAATGGCATTAATTTTATTTAAATGATTTTATTATTCAATATATTAATACAAACAAAATAATAAGATGAATACTAATAATAAAATAATATGAAAAAAGACAAAAGACAAACATATCTTAGTTGACGCATTATGTCTTCTGTGGGACTTTATCAAGACAAATGCAAATATTTTATTTATTCTAAATACTTGTTACAAAATATATACTACTAGCAATATAACCAGTCTTCAAACGGTTGTTTCAATTTTTGGAATTTTTGCCGTTCAATTGGAGTAGTTTAAGTTTAAAGTCAGCCCACCTGAAAATCAATATTAGTAACAACATTTGGGTACAACTGAGGCACATCCCAAAATGGTGAGGGGAGCATTAACAATTTGAATGGGGGGGGGGTGACCCTGAAAAGGGCCGTTTTCGCATTCTCAATCTTGCAAGGAAGGAAGCTCTCCCATGGACTGTCGTAGCAATAATATACAATAATTTTTATTTATAATTTAATTTTTTTTCATAATTCTAAGAATCTTTTGTGTTAGATTTCAACTTTCTAAATTGATGCATGCTGTTTTTTTACAGACATTAAATTTTGCCTTTGATTTTTGCGTAAAGTGTAAAAAAAAAAAAAAAAAAAAAAAAAAAAAAATCAGTTTTTTCAATTTTTCACCTCCAAGGTTGTAATTTTTCCAGCCAATTTGGACTCAAAACCAGCACTGAAGAATTATCTATCAAACAAAAAAAATTTCATCAAAATCAGATGAAAACTGTGGAAACAACATTCAATCACAAACACATTTTGAGAATTATAGATATGCATGAATATTTGTCACAAGTTGGATAAGATAAGTTTTCCTTTTGTCTTTTTTCCTTTTGTCTTTTGAAATATATACTCTATCTGAAATTTTTACACATAAAATAATATATATCATATAAAATAACAAAGTGCAAATGATTCATCTAAGTAACAATAATAAAATAGAGTAAATCTATCTGAATTTCTGGGTTGAGGAGTTATAATTAATTACATTCAGGCTAATGTCCTCATCTTTGTTGTTGTTACTATCCTAACATTTTGGCTGTTGTACTGTCTGGCTTTCTTCAGGCATCTGTCAATTCAGATAACTTTGAGATTATTTGAAACTGAATATTTAATCTACAACATTAATCCAAATGTAAATAATTTAAATGACCTAAGACTAGGAGTCGAAATAATCACTGTGAAAACGCTTCGTCTAAAAGTGCCAATAATAAGAGAATAAAACCTGGAATTTAATTTCAATGTTTAACTGAAGTTTACTTACTTGTAGAATTATTTAAAGATTTCATGTTAATTTCATGCAGGATTTGTTTGCAATTTCTGGCAATCTCATTTTCAAGTTGTTTGGATGGTTTGAAATTTTCATCTGGTTTGGGGTTATTGCTGAAAACTAATATAACCAAAATTTAAAAAAAAAAAAAAAAAAAATCACAGAAATAAAAGGGGTGACAAATATATATGTCACGGCTACAACCGCATTAATGAAAAAGTCATTTACCTCATACAATGGTGTATTAGTCCACTTCAAAGTACGTCTCTTCAAACTTCAAATAATTATACCAGCATCCACTACCTCTTTTCAAAACAATCTTCAAATACTTTTTAGGGATTTCCACCAGCAGCTGCATCATGCTTTTCCTAATCGTACAATGAATTTTCTTTTTTTCAATGGTGATTTTAGAAGGAAAAAAAGTTAAGTTACAAGAAGCCAAATCTTGACAGTAGGATCACTGACAGATCAGGGCGATACAATGTTTTACAAAAAAAAAAAAGTTACAGAATCAAACTCACTACTTGATCATAATTGTTCTAGTGAGACAAGCTTGTTAGCCATTACACCATTGTTGAGATACTTTGATCTATTATAATAGATCTATCTAATTTGTATTTAGATACACTGCATTTATTTTCAATTTTTCTAGTTGAATTGTTCACCTATGTTGCATATGATCCATTACTGTACATAATTAGGTTACAATAAAATTTGTCTTTATATGAATACTACCTTACGAAAATTAAGATGTAGTTGGGTGGGGGTGAATTAGGAGATCTGGATATTGTCCAGAATGTATCCATCTATTTTCAATATGTCAACTGCAAGATTGTGGAACTTAACAGTATTGGAATTAGAAAAAAATCTAAGAATCCCATGGAATTCTCAGCTTATAGCCCTATCACAATGAAACACCACTTCTTGTATGATCACCAAAATTAAGCAACATTGAGCATGGTCAGTACTTGGACAGGTGACTGCTTAGGAATATCAGGTACTGTAAACTTGGATGTGTAGGTGGTGTAATGGATAACAATTTGGAATTGGAAATTGGAGATTTGAGTTCCAATTAAGTCTGTTATATTTGCTTATGTACAATTACCTTTAGTAATGGTATGAATCCACGTCTTATCCCTACCCTTGTATCTGGGTGATACAACGTTTTGCAAAAATAAAAAGATCTGGGTGAGACAATGTTTCACAAAAGTAAAAAAAGATCTGGCTGATACAATGTTTTACAATAAAAACAAAAAAATAAACCTACAAAATGACTGGATACATTCCAAACAGTCCCCAGAATCCCCAGATCTTCTTCTAATTCCCAAACCGTCCTGGATATGATGATAAACTACATCCAGCAGCAAGGCCTCTGATCAGGAGGTTTTGGGAATGTGAAACCACCTCTTAATTGCTGGTGTTCCCAGGTCCACCCTGACTCGGAGTGGCAGCACCTGTTTGGGTCCCAGCTATGGGCAAATAGTTAACACCCAACCTTGTGTAATAATAAGTTTTAATACCAGAAATACTTTGTAATAAAAAAAAATTATTACTAGCAAAAATATTTTTGAAGGAAAAATTATTATCAGCAATACTAAAAAAAAATAAAAAATACCAGTAATAGAAACAACTATACATTCTTAAGAAGTTGGATTGTACTCAAAAATATGAGTAATTGAAAAATGGTTCAAATATATATGTATACATACACACCTTTTTTACCAAACTATCGCTATGAATCTATTTAAAAAAATTTGTTGGTATTAAAGGCATTGAGGTTGATATGCCATTATAACAAAACAACCAACCAACCAATTCCCAAAAGGTTAACTGTGACAATCTTGCAATTGATATATTCAAAATCGATAAATAATTTCTGGAGAATTCCATGTATTTATTGACTGAATATTTTAATATTTTATAATAATGATTTACTGATACAAGTTATACTAATTAACCCATAGCTGGGGAGGAATAAGAGGTGGAATCATACCACTGCCAAGGGTAATTGTACATAAGCAAATATAACAAACTTAACTGGAATTGGAACTCAGATCTCCAATTTCCAATTCCAAATTGTTATCTATTACACCACATACACATCCAAGTTTACAGTACCTGGTATTCCTAAGTGGTTACTCATCTAAGTACTGATCATGCTCGACATTGCTTAATTTTGGTGATCATACAAAAAGTGGTGATTCAATGTGATATATTTGTAAGCCAAGAATTCCGTGGGATTCTCAGATTTTTTTTCTAATTCCAATAGTGTCAAGTTCCCCAATTTCGCAGTTGACATATTGAAAATAGATAGATTCATTCTGGACAATATCTAGAATCCCCAGATCTCTTAATTTTGTAACTACATGCTGGTTCCAATGAAAAAGGTCCACACTTCATACTGATGTTTTGGCAAACATCGAAAAATGTGCCTACAATAAGATGCAGTGTCAAAAGGACAGTTTTTCCCATGATGACACTGTTGTAAATACCATCAGACTTTGGTAATGTTTATTGTTTTAAAAACAATACTTTTTACTTAATAACAATATAATCTAACCAGTATAAATTAATACAGAAATTTTAAAAATGTAAAACTTTATAAATTATAGGAATTAAATTCTTTTAAAAAAAAAATGAACAATTTTGTAAAAATTCATTATTCATCAAAAAAATTTTTTTTCTTAAGCCAATAGTGTCCATAATATATCTTAGTCATAAAAGCAATAAAAAGATTTTCTAATTAAATAATGTCTTACTTTTATTGCTTTTTTATTTTCTGATACAGAGCAGATTTTCAGTGACAGAGAGATCTGTTTTATAAAAAAAACTTTGATTTAAATTTGCCAAAGCATTCTGTGTATAACTAATACAAACATTAAATGGTATGAAAATTAATTTCCCAAAATTTCATAAAATTAAATAAGTGTAACAGATATAAAAAAAAATATTCTTTTACAAAGATTTTCTAAAAAAGAAAAACTTCTAAAATAATTCATTTGTGAATAAGTCCTCAAAGTTTCATTAAAATTCAACACTTATTTGATACAAATCATATTTCTATCAAAGAAGCATTCCAGGTTACAAATTTAAAAAAAAAAAAAGTTTAATTTAACATTTTGTTTTGGCTTACATAGAGGGATCACTTTACAATGAACTTACATAGAAGACTACTTCCCTCCATTAACATTTAAATAATTCATTTATTTTTTTTATATTTGTGACCAATAGTGATTAATCTATACTAATATGAAAAAACTTTTTAAAAAATTGGATTATTTCTGTCATTGTGCCTGTTGTACAATTCCAACATTAGCCATACACAGCAGCAAGTTCACATTGTATTTTTACCCTTGAGATGCAAAAATCTTATTACATCATGCACTTCTATGACTGTCTACTGCAGGGTTTCCCAACCTGGGTGATATCGCCCACTGGTGGGCGATTTCAACTATTGGGTGGGCAATGAGCAAATAAACAGAAAATGGTGGTTGATTCAAAAATTTTGGTGGTTGATATAGGAATTTGACTATTAAAAAGATATTTCAACATGCTACCTCCCAAAAAAAAAAAATTCAAAGGTGATATGCAAACAACCTGTATTAAAAAAAAATAAATAAAAATAGTAGGTTAAATGAGAATAACTGGGTCACATTTCTAAATAAGATACAAATATATCCGGAAACAAATATTTTGGTATTTTCTAGTTTTGAGAAGTGTCATTAACATTCAAATAGTTCTTCAGATGAAATAATAATATAATGTTATATATATATATATATATTTTATATATTTCTTTTTAATTTTATAATTATGAATAAAAATCTTTTTATTTTTGTCACGACTAACCCTGACCATAAAACTAAATTATATAGTTTTCAATGGTCAAATTCACTTTCATTTGTACTTTAATACTGCAGTAGCTGCACATAAGTCAACATTATTTAACTCTCTTTGGTATTTTTTACTACATCATAAATTCAGTTCATGAACTAGTAACAAACTTTTACCAGATAATTTTGGTATGCTTTTGAATATTTACTATATGGGCAGTGGAAAATTTTTCTATGTGAAAGTGGCTGTTGACGCAAAAAAGGTTGGTAACCCCTGGTCTACTGTTTTATAGTGGCAGCCATCTTTCTTGTGATGTCACTTATGCATCTACTAAATATTAAGACTGTTCCAAGAATTATTGTTGTTTTGTGCTGACAGCTTTGACAAAGTTTTAATTTCTCTTTTCCCCATTACTTTTCCAACATCCCTCATATTTATTCAAGAAATCATTACTTTTATATCAATTTTCTTAGCAGCTGTTGCAATCTGAGGATTTGTTTTACTTCTGAAATTTATATTTATTTACCCAACACTTAAGGAATTGATAAAAAAGACATTTCGACTTTTACTGATTTTTTTCTTTTTTTAATACTATACTTCACCTAATAGGAGGCTCAAGAGTTACTCATGGTAGAGATTTAGGTAGATGTGATATTAACATATAGGTCAGGGGTTGGCAATTAACAGACTGTGGGTCACATGTGGCCTGCGACAGATTTTTCTGCAGCCCACGGAGGCATTTGGCAAAAAAAAAAAAAAAAAAAAAAAACAAACTTCCAAATCAAAAATTTTCATAAACTGATCATTGTAAACTGCAAGTGCCGAGGCTAACTTGAACTGAGACTTGCATCCCTTGTGTCAAAGAAGATTAACTCCATGTTTTAATAGCCAGATACTTAATATGCATGTGCCTGTTCATACTCATGTGCATTCGATGTTGATATCTATGTTGCTGGCAATTCTGCCTCATTTCAGTTTCGTTTTTGCAACAGTAAGATCTGTAACATTCCAACCTGTGTGAACCATCAGCCCTCCTAAGAAGCACAAAATCAAAAAGAATGTTGTGCGTTTAATGAAGACTGCACACACAAATATTTCTTCATTAATGCAAGGAATAAGGTAGTATGTTTACTGTGTCACAAAACGGTTGCCATATTTAAGGAATACAATTTGAAATATCACCACCAGACAAAACATGCCAAGTTTGGTAGCAAATGTTCCAGGAAGAATGCAGGAAAAAAGCTGCAGAGTGTGTTATGAAGCTGAAGAAGCAACAGACCATATTTACGAAGCAATCAACACTTCAGGATAATGCTACAGAGGCAAGCTTCATGGTTGCATACAACCTCACTAAATACAAGCCATTTTCTGATGGCGAGATTGTTAAGCAGTGCTTGGTAGATTGAGCAATTGTCCTGTGCCCTGATGTGAGAAGCAAATTTGAAACCATTTTATTATCAAGAAGGACTATAGTGCAGTGCATAGACTTAATCAATCGCTATCTATAAAAGGCAGGATGTGTGTGTGCAATGAATACACGGCCGCAATTTTCGACGGATTTGCACCAAAATTTACATGCACATTGCACATGTTCCAAGTTAGCAGGAAGGCCAAGACCGACTTTGCATTTCCCAACTCCCATCAATAGTGGAAATAATCTATTTTTTCATGCTTCTACGTCAGTTTTCATGTAGTTTGGCCAGAGTGAGAGCCTATAGCTAGCTGCCACGAATAGGCAGGAAAATTCTATTGGCCAGCATGAGAGCCAACAGCTGACTGATACGAATGTTAACTAGCATGCAAAAAAATTACTCCAATTGGCTCATTCACTTGCTGAAACTCAACGCTGATTCCGATTCCGCAGAACTGTGTTGGGTATGAAAAAGTATTTGTTGTTAACATTCTTTTTCATTCGGTTATTCCAGTTATGAGTCCTTTTTTAAAGCTGATCATTTTGTGTTCATTTTGTTTAGTTCTTTTTTTCGTAACAGATTTAATGTTTAGTATAAAGCTTAGAAAATTTCGCAGTGTGAGATAGGCATGACGTAAGGCATGTAGCAACATCAGCACGGCAAAGAGCACTCCTTTAAAGGCAAGGAAGGGCAAAAATATTTTAAGTCAAGTGATAGCGATTGCTGTATGAATTGTATGATTTTTGAATCAAGCACGGGCAACGCCAGACCATGCTGCTAGTGATGAACTAACAGAACAACTAAACTCTGCAAACAAAGATTTGGTTTGGTTTTCTTTAACACTGGATGAGTGTCGATAATCAAGCCACTGCACAGTTATTTATCTTTATCCATGGAATTGATAAGAATTTCATCATCAGAGAGGAACAAATTGGTTTGGAATCGATGAAAAATACATCCACTGGTCAGGATTTGTTTGAGTGTGTTGTGGATTGTGTGGAGAAAATTGCCTTGTCATGGAATAGAATGGCAAGCATTACAACAGATGGTGCCAGAGCATTTACTGGAAAAATGTGGGTATGATTTAAACTTTGCGAAAATAAAAGCAGAACACCCAAACAGTGATAACCTGTTTTTTCATTGCATTTAGCATCAGAAAAGCCTTTGTAAAACTGCGCTGGACCTAAAATATGTGGTAGATCCTGTAGTAAACGTGGTGAACACAATCCAAGCAAAAGTGCTCAACTGTCAACAATTTAAATCTCTGCTTGAGGACATGGCGACAGAGTATAGAGATGTGATTTACCACAATAGTGCTATGTGGTTGAGTCTGGGCAAATTCCTGAAACGGGTTTGGGAATTACAGAAAGAAATCCTCCTCTTTCTGAGCATAAAGAGGATTTCATGTGATTTTGTGATCAAAATGTGAGGAGTAAAGATATGAGATGATGTTTGCAGCTGATATGTTTGAGAAATTAAATATGACATTGCAAGGAAAGGGGCTGTTTGCACATGAAATATTGAGGCATGTGAGCTCATTGAAAACAAAACTAAGTCTATTTGCAAGGCAAGAAGATGAGGATGAGTTTTGTCATTTCCTTTTTTTAAGAAAACAAAAAGGGCCTGCAAGTGTTTTTTCCAAGATTAGGGATCATTTGCTGAGTTTGGAGAATGAAGTCAGAAGAAGACTTCAGGACTTCAAGAAAATTGAGCCTGAATTCAATTTATTACCTTATCCTTGCCTTTCACTGCTGATATTGATACTGTACCTGAGGAGATGCAGCTTGAACTAATTGACATGCAATCAAATCACACACTGAAAGAAATGTTTAATTCTGTGACATTGATAGAATTTTACAAATCTCTATCTACTGACACATTTCCATGTGTGAAGTTTTTCTTGAATGAAAATCAACAAGAGTAAAAATAGATCCTCTGTGACTGACATAAACTTGCAGGCAGTGATGAGGATCTCAACAAGCAAACTTACTCCTGATTTCAAAAGAATTGTAAAACAGTGTGAGCATTTATATTTGTCTCATTAAATTGCTTGTGCTGGCTGATGTATAATTTGCACATAAATAAATATAATGAAACCTTTTCTGCGTACCACTTTTGTTTTAGTTTTATTTATTTATTTATTATTATTATGCAATTTACACTTCACATTAAATGAAATGTAATGTTAACCAAGGAATATGTTTTAGAAGGTGTGGCCCTCTGCTAACCACTTCCCTCTCAAAGTGGCCCCCAAACCAAAACAATTGCCCACCCCTGATGTAGGAGACAGAAGGAAGTGAACATTACAATGATAAGTCAGACAGATAGCAATTGACCTTTGACTTGGCAGAGTTAGGACTGTAGCATTCAGGAAAGCATCCATGCAGGAGTGTGTTCCACAAAGTAGCAGTTCTTGGGGGAGAAATGCTGTCAGGGTGGAACTTTCTCCTAACAAATGGAATACAGAGAAAATGTGGGGGAATCAATTTCTGTGTAAATAGCCTGGCAAGTTCTAACTGTAAAGGGGGACTACTTAAATAGCAGGTTCACTCCAAATGTAGAGAAAATTTTCCTGTGGGTGGGAGAAGTAATTTTTCAGATTAGCATTCTTTAGAACTTACTTTAGTTGTGACATTATAGAATTGAAAAATATTGATGTTTTTATCAGTTCCAAAGAGGGGGTCCTGTTCAGAATATTGATACAGTGTAAAATCAATCACTGATTTTTAATATTTACTGGACATAGCTGTTCTATGTACAAAAATAGTCATTTTTTTTTCACAAAAAGATTTCTTTTGAATAAAAAATAAACAGACATATACATTTTGATTAATAAACAAAAATTTACATAAAAATTTACCTGTCCATTTAAGTAGTCCCCCTTTACTGTTAGAACTTGCCAGGCTACTTACACAGAATTGAATTACCTACTTTTTTTAACAAAAGTACATATCCGTTTATTCTTCATTTAGTCTGAAGTGATGTCATCAACTGCTAATAAAGCATAATGCTTTGCTTATAAATTCTCTTCCAATTTGACTCGACTCATCAAGTGTGTCTTTGCATGACCTTCCGCATAAAACCAAGACTCTACTGTGTGATGTATATATAATTCTGTCCATAGTTTTTGCTATCATCTTCAAATTAGATCCCCACAATGCATGCAGACTAACTACTATCCCTGCATTTGCCCTAAAGAAATATGTTCCTGAAATGGCTCTTGTCCTTTCTAAACTCTACAAAAAATGCCTTGAAACTTCTTGCTTTCCAGCTTGTTGGAAATCCTTTTATATAGTTCCTGTTTTTAAGAACTCAGATGAACCGACTGATCCTTCAAATTATCACCCTCTTAGCCTTCTACCTCTTTTAGCAAAGTACTAGTGGTACTAAACAACTCTGAATTGGTTACACATCTCATTTTACATGATTTTTCAAATATACAATATGGCTTTCACTTCTCTAGGTCAACTGCCAATGTGTTGATGAAAAAGTTTGTCAGGCTTTAGATAAAAAATGGTGAAGCTCAAGCTGTGGCATGATATATCTCAAAGTCATTTGATAAGGTTTGGCATGCTTCAGCCTTCACAGCTTGAAGGGCCATGGTGTCTCTGACCAAATTTTAGATTTGATCCATTCTTTTTCAACAAATCATGTAATGAAAATCATGTAATGAAAATCATGTAATGAAAATCATGTTGAACAGGTAGTCTTTTAGATCCTTTCATATTAATACAGGTGTATTGGGGGCCTGGTGGAGTAATAGATAGTGGCTTGGATTGAGGAATCGGAGAATTGGAATTCTAATTGGATCCATTACATTCACTTACGTGCAAACACCCTTGGGAAAGGTATGAATCCATCTCTTCTCTCCCCAGCTATGAGTAAATACCAGCACTGTCTGGATTCTATAGCCTTGGGTGTCAACCAGTCTAAGAGAAGAAAAACTGAATTCAAACCAACCTGAAAAATCTAGAGGGAAGGACCTGAAGGCACTTAATAACTCAGTACTTATCTCGTATTATCTGGCATCCCCAGTAGCCTGATTTCTCTCTCCAAATGTTATATACTTGTATGCCCTGAGATTTTAGGAGTAGGGAGAGAGGGTTGCTATAGCTCAGCACAAACCATTGCAACTATACCAATTTGCAGAGGTCATGTAGCTGTGCTAGGTTGGGTAATCATTGATTTTTGATGAACTCCATTTTTATGTTTTAGGTCTTTTCATTTTACAGTTGAAATATCTAAATATAACAGTTTTATTCTAATAGTTTTTTCTCTCACAGTTCTCACCCGTGTAACCCTCTTCCTGCTTCTTGTTTTTCTGTCTACGATCTTCAAAAATGTAAATACAACATCAAACACCATCTTATGTCCTTCTGAATCCTGTTTTTTCTCCTTGCTAATATTTTCTCATTTTTTTTTTCACTCTCAGTAGCCCCTTGCATCTTAGTGGCATTATTCCCTTGTTTAGGATGAAATAATTAAGAAGAAATACAGTGAACTCAATAGATAACTAAAAAAGGTTTTCTGAGCTTTCCTCTTGCAGTTTTATTTATTTTATATTATTAAGATAACTAAACATATTGGTATCCTCTAAACAGTGAAAGATTTTGAATGACTAACAAATTAAATATAGGAGAAAAAGAAACTGAACATAAAATAGGCTGTGTTTGAGATATCTTCACCTAACACTGCAAATTGCTATGAAACCAAAACATCAACCTGAAAACTCAAGTTACGTTCTTAAATAGCATCATCAAATTGAGACTTTAATATGGATGTCATGTATAGAAGCAAACCTGGTCTCCTTGAATCCCGCCCCTATATTGTCCTCTCTCCTAACATTTTCTCATAATCTCAGTAATACCTTGCATCTTAGAGGCTTTATTGCTTTACTTGGGGTGAAATTATTAAAAAAAAAACAAAAAAAAAAAAACATAACTTTGCTATAAAGTTACCCTTGATATTTACTCTGCCCAGCTTAGTCCTGTTGAAAAATCACTATAGTGAGGGTAGCCAGTAAGAATCAAATAATCCACAGGAGGGAATTGGTGCAACACTGAAATCCAAAGGTGCATTGGGATAGCAAAAGATGCCTTCTAAAAGGCTAACCAAAGTATTAAGAAACAGGAAAATTTCATTAGAAACAAAGAAAGGATTACAGGTGTGTAATATCACTCCTCATATAGGGCAGTAAATGCTGGACAATCTCTTCACAGATGAAGAAGAGTCTTGAAGCAACAGAAATGTGATTCTACGGAAGGATACTGAGAGTACTATGGACAGAACATGTGAGCAACAACAAAGTTTTAGAGTAAAAAAACACTTAAAGTTAACATCAGAAAGAAGCAGTTGAAATTTCTAGGGCATATAATGAAGAAAGAGGGCTTGGAAAATCTGATACTCACATGACATATTGAAGTCAAAAGAGACAGAAGAAAACAATCTATAACCTACCTAGTTAGCTTGAGTGAATGGATAGCAGAACAGGGTTTAGGAGAGAGAGTAAAAAGACAAAATTTATTAAGAGCTACAAAGGACAGGAAATTGTGGAGAGTCATTATCGTCCACATCCTGAATGGACATGGAATATAGAAAAAACAAGTTTAGGTCACAACACAGATGATTAATTGTAGAAAAGATGCATAGTAGTGGTTTTTCAAAAAGAAACCATCTTCTCTTTCCCTTCACCTAATGAATAGGGTCACACACCCTAATGGGAAGCACTTCTCATTTGGTCCTACTTTGTTTTTAATTTTAATTAATGACCTTTCCAATGACATCAGCTCTCAACTTGCTATCTATGCTGATGACAACCATTTGCTCCTGCCTCAATAGTAAGACTGATCAGTCCAGCAAGGTCAAAATGGCAGTTGATGTCAGTAAGCAGCACTTTTTCTTTATTCAGAAACATAGATTTTGGGATTCAGACTAATATTTTCATAAAATTTCAATTCTATTAGCATACTTCGAGATTTGAGAATATTCTGCACAATGAACTTGACATAAAGGTTTCTACATGATGGGTGCCACGTCTTCTGACACCTGGCCAAAAGCACACCAGGCTGATCACACCAAGAAAAAATCTGACATTATTTCAGGCAAATCCAGCAGGGTTTTTTTTCTAACCTAGTATGAGGGTTAGGTTCATCACTCTGTGCCAGAGACAAAGAAATAATCCATGCAGTGGAAACAACCTTCCTCACCTGCCCCAAAGAGGGGCTCAGTTTTGGGGGATACAAAAGGTAATGTGTTTATTGACTATCTTTAAAAGGGCCAATGAAGAGTACTATGCCAACATGCTGAGACAGTTATAAAAGGCTATCAAGACCAAACTCCCAGAAAAACTGACAAAAGGGGTCCTGTTTCATTAGGACAATATCCATCATATAAGTCTTTGGTTTCAATGGCTGCTGCATGTGACTGCGGCTTTGAACTGATTGATCACTCTCTCTATTCTACTGATTTGACTATCATCTGTTCTCCAACATGAAAAAAACATGGCTGGGAACCAGTATGGCAGTAATGAAGGCTTTATATCTACAGTTGATGACTTTTTGATCAACAGGATGGACAGTCTTCTTTGAACAGTCAGATGTCAGTTTACTGGAAATAAGCAATCCCATTAATAATAAGAAGAGCTGAAATTAATACGGACAAGACTTCACAGCTCTAGCATCACTGCTTCATTGTCAGCCTATGAACTTTTCAGCCCACCCTCATACTGGGAAAAAACAATGCATTTATTAATAAGAAGAGTTGAAATTAATGCATGTAAGATTTCACAGCTCTAGCATCACTTCATCATAGTCAGGCTACAAACTTTTCAGCCCAGCGTTGAACCTGAAAAGAAACAATCCAGTTATTAATAAGAGGAGCTGAAATTAATGCATGCAAGATTTCACAGCTCTAGCATCATTCCTTCATAGTCAGCCTCTGAACCTTTTGGCCCACCCTTGTACCTGGAGATAAATAATGTAGTTATTAATAAGAAGAGTTGAAATTAATGCATGCAAGATTTCATAGCTCTAGCATCACTCCTTCAAACTTTTCAGACCACCTTTGTACAAATTATAATCAATATTTAAATGTAAAAATATGAAATATCTGAAAATGCTGTATTAAAATAGAAACAGTCATACAAACCTTGATCGGTGCATAAAAAACAACTCCAAGTCAGTTGTCTTAATTTCTCTTGAAGAGGTTGATTGAAGAAAATACCGAGTTTGTTTTTCAGATGTGGCCATTTTTTAAGGATTGATGAAACCCAATCATAAATTAAATCTATTATTATATCTGATATGACAAAATTTTCTTTTGTTGATGTAACTGTAGCATAATCATTAAGGATGGGTCTTATGGTGGCAGAAATTTGGTGATGTAAGGCACAAAAAAATCCTGAAAGTGGAAAAAAAGTATATTCAGTAATATTAATAAAAAAAACTTTTTCACAGTTTTATATAGTTGTAATCAATCATAAATTAAAGATTAATTACCAATGTGACACTATTTAGCTATGGTAATTGGCTAACTAATTAACCATAGAAATTAAAACAGGAAATACTGAAGGCGGAAAGAAGTTATCCCGAAAGATATACCATTCAATGTTAAAAAAGATTTTATTTTATTTACAAAAAAGATACTTTTCACAAAAGACAGTAAACCCATAGAAAAAGCCATATGTGAGATTTTATCAAATTGATTAATATTGTTGTAAAGAAGTGCCTTGCTGAGAGAGATAGGAGATTCAGAAAGAAAAGCAAAACATTAAGATATCGGGAAGACCACATAGCTGTTATAAAAATTTCGGCCTGAGATGATTGCCGATACAGGGTAGGGAGAATCAATATTAATTATCTTTCCATAATATCATTTTTTTTTCTTGAGTGCCAGCAAGGAAAAGCAATGTGGTGATTATAAAATTTTGGCATTTGTCTTGATACAGGTGGAGAGAACGTTATTATTTACTTTACCAAGGTGTTGCTTTCAGATGCCAAAATGTTGAGTAGCAATATGGCGATTGTAAAATTTGGGGCAGGAGAAAAGATAGCATGGAAGAATTGTGATTTGATAAGATAAACAATCTAATTTTTCAAGACGCCAAGGGTTCCAGTATAAGCTAACTTCACGAAGGGACCAGATGGTAAACTTTGACAGTGATTGATGGAATTGGTAAAGAGTGCTGGCTAAGTGGATTCTGAGTGACCAAAAGATATGATAGATTTTAAGTGGCAATATGGGATTCGTAAAAATCTTGGCCGATGGGAAAAAGGAGAATTTGTAAACAAAAATTCTGGATTATAATTTTAAGGAGGTCAGCTTAGCCACACCCACACAGCCGGAATGCCATTCGTCAAGTGGTAGCAATGGTGGTAGGCGGAGGTGAATGGATGAGAAGGACGGAGAAGTTATTAACACCCACTGAAGAGATTGGTATGAGATATCAGTGTGAGAGAGGAAGAGTTTAGGAGGATAGATCTCCTCCGACCTCCCCTCACGGATGAGGGAGACCCTGCCAAAAAAATGGAAAAAGTGATTAATTTTCCAAAAATGGGAAGTAATCAATTTTCCTGGCCTGACAACAAAAAGATTTCTTGATGGGAATCGAGATTTACCGAGAACTCCAGGCCGCGTCTGGCCCCACACTGGGTTTTGGTCGGTACCCATATAAACGAACATCCTCAGGCCGTTCAACAGTAGAGTCAAGTCAGTACAGTCAGTACAGTCAAGTCAGTTCTAGTAGCAGGAACCAGAGTGTTGCCTCGCAGAAGCAACCTCCGACTTCGCCTATCCTACCAATAGCAAGTTATACTGACGAACGAAGCCAAGCCAGCACCTAAAAACTAAATCAGTTGACTTAAGATACCAAACTTGCTTGAAATGTAAAAGTGTCACATTCTGCAGAAAATGGGCTGTGAGAGAAACACACTCCTGTATATAATAAACAGTAAAATTAATTTGTTATTTCTTAACATACTTGAACCTCTTGGGTTTTTTCTTTTATTTGCTTCTTTTTTTCTTTAGACTTGTGCAATATCACCTTCAGTCTGGACACAGCTTATACTACACCTGATTGATCTTGTCTACCTAAGATCAAAATCACAACGTGGGTAGGTTAGACTTGAGATTGAAGCAGTTACTCCGAAGTGAGCTGGGAACAACAGAGCTGGTATCGAACCAGTACGACTGGTGTGAAGCCATTAACATTGATGACCAGAATTCAACTCTGGATGGGCCAGTGTCACATATTGGTATCCTGACAAAAGGATTCCACTGAGTAGTGACAGCCACTGATCAACTGGGACACAAGCTGGTGGCAGCGACTAAGAGTCAACCCCAAAACACCAGTGGAAGAAACATTACAGCTTTGCAACTGGGAGTTGACCACGGGCCGACAGTGCAGTGTCACACCAAAACATTTGTAATGCTTGATTTTTAGTATTATACACCGATTCATTTAGAATGGTTTCATAAATAATAGAAAAAAAATAGACTTCATCTATGAAATTCAGATAAGGAGAAGCCTGAAGAATATAGAAACCAAAATTTTGTGATAAGGACAAGAAAGATGTGGATATTGGACTGATTGGTTTGGGGTTTTTTTTGGGTTTTTTTTTGTTTTTTGTTTTTTTACAGCCTATCAACCACAATGGATTATTTAATGTTGACAATTGTTTTTGCTGGTAATATTTTCCTTTAAAAAATTACTGGTAATATTTTTTTTCCTTCAAAAATATAGCTGGCAATAATTTTTTACAATGTATTTCAGGTATTAAAACCTATTTTCACACTTTCACAGCACTCTGACCCCAGTTTGGGGGGGGGTCAACCACCTGCCGATAGCTGGGGCCCCAACAGGTGCCACTACCCCAGGCCAGGGCAGACCTGAGAACACCAGCAACCAAGAGCTGGCTCCATGCTCCCCAAAATCTCCTGACCAGAGGCCCTGCCACCGGACGCAACTCCTCGTCCTAGCCAAGACATGGATGTAGTTTATCGTCATACCCAGGACGAACTTTTTAACAAGAATGTTAAGAAAAAACAAAAACATTGGTTTATTTAAGATGGAATGATCTATTATGACATGTCTCTAATTTGTATTTTAGATACATTGTATTTATTTTCAATTTTTCTAGTTGTATTGTTCACCTATATTGCATATGATCCATTATTGTACATAATTAGGTTACAATAAAATTTGTATTTTATATCAATACTACCTTATGAACATTGAGGAGTCAGGGCCCCCATATCATAGATTCAGTGTGGGGCTTGAGGCCCTTGGCCCATTCCTCATATGTCTAGTAGAATGGTACAGGATGTCTCCAATATAATGTGTGATGTCAGCTCATAAACGCTAACTATGTCATCAATAGGAAATGACATATTTATGTAAGATGGAATTGAGATGGATTCATCTATTATGACATGTCTCCAATTTGTATTTTAGATACATTGTATTTATTTTCAATTTTTCTAGTTGAATTGTTCACCTATATTGCATATGATCCATTATTATACATAATTAGGTTACAATAAAATTTGTATTTTATATGAATACAACCTTATGAAAACTGAGATGTAGTCGAGTTGGTGGGGGGCATATCATAGATTTTTGTGGGGGACCATTTCAATTCTACAACCTTCTTAAGAATTAAATTCTGTATGGTAATAAGAGTATTGTCACCATTTGTTTCTTCAGGCAAATATGAAAATGGTAGTGAACAAAATGAAATAGTGGAAAAAATATGGAAAAAACTTCAACTTGTTTAAAAAAAAATGTAGGTCTAAAATTATCTGATTTTCTTGGAAAAATGGGAAAGAAATGAAGGAACAACTCATAAAAATTAATAAAACATTTGCTGATAACAGACTCTGATCAACATTTTTGGCTGCCTGCTCAATCAAAAGGACTTTTTCTGGTCTTGATAAGTCCACAAAGCAAGAGACATGGCTTTTGAATTGAAGTTGTTGGACTTTCTCTTGTAAATCTCTCAGAAATTCTTTCCATTCCTGTAAAACAAGAGAAATAAAATAAAGATTACATATGCTTCAAAATACATTGCAAAGACATATATTATTAAATCTGTAATTTTTATTAGAATCATTAGATGAAGCATTGTCAAGCATTATTCATTTTGGACTAGGATTTCTTTCATTTTTGTTTCAATTGCTTTATTTCCACTAGTACTATTAGTAGTCACAATAGTATCTAGATATTTATATCAGATGTGTTACGTAAATCAATTCTTTTGTTTCAAGGTGTGAATGTTTTTCAGCAAATATTTACAGCTCCTGGAACATTTGTCTTTCAAACAAAATTAGGCAGACTCATGTGATTTCAGGAAAAAATAAGAAACACAAAACATGGAATTTAAGACAAAATAATCATCCATTGTATCTTGATTTGTCGGTCCACGAATTACTTTAATTTTTGATTTGCATCTTTGCCATTTAAGTTTGCATGAAATTTGTATTTTCACCAGTGCTATTGGGGGCAGTGGGTAATAGCATAATTGCACCATTTACTTGACATTCAAACCAAATCGAAGTAGAGAAGTCATATTTTAATTAGCTAATTTAGGTACCTTCAAATTTCAGTATTGCACTTTCCGTCCTCTGTTAAAACACTTCCCAGTTATTTAAATTGTTGCACTTGTTTGATTTTGTGATCTTCAATTTATAATTTGCATGTTGGGCTTTTCTTTTTGCTAACAACCATGTATTTTATCTTCTTACAATTAAGGTTTAGTCCTTTCTTCTCACTTTCCTTTACTACCTTGTGTAGGAGTTCTTGTAGTTTCCTTCTCTATATCTGCTATCAACACTGTACCATCTGCATATCTTATGTTAGAAATGTTTGTGGCCACCAATAGTGAATCCTGGTAGGACTTTTAATTCTCTCAGAATCGCCTAACTGTATAGTTATGAATGGATATGTCTGTCTGTATGCATTTGGATTATGATATTTGAATTGAGCTTTTAGCAATTATTATGTCTTCAATCAAGAAAATAAACATAAATTAAGTTATTTTCAATTTAACACAAATTCAAAAACCAATATTTAACAAGATATAAATCCATGTCAGTTTGATGCCAAAAATGATAAACTTTAGAGTCTTTGAACCTTTAATTCCATATAAACTCTGCAAAATAATCATCCATCACATCTCGATTTGTTGGTCTATACATTGTTTCAATTTTCAATTTGCACCTTTGCCATATAAGTTTCCATGCAATTTGTGATTTCACCTGTGTTTTGTTGTAAAGCATAGCAAGGGTGTATTGAGGTTGGGGGGAAACACCTAAATGATAGCTCTCCCAGCTGCTATAGTGGGGTAATAGGCAGAGAAACGAAATAAGAAAAGAGATAACAAAATGACACTGCCTCGGAAGGTACAGCAAATTCAAGAACAAAATGCCCACAGGATTGACTTCACAAGAAACCGAGTCTTGCCCACTGCAGACTGTTTGTTTTTCCATCACTTATTGACAGGAGATGCTGACAGAAACCCAGATCTAGACAAGTTGTAGAGAGGCTTGTATCTGGACATGCCAACCGGTCCCGCTTCTAATGAGGAGATGCTTGATATAACTGGTTTTGACAATCCGGGGCCTCTTGTGTCTGTACCGACATATATTCGCTACATGTTTAGAAGTGAAAAGTAAACTGGACCATTTACTTTACATTTAAACCAAGTTAAAGTAGAGAAATCAGATTTTAATTGGGTAATTTAAGGGTCTGCTATATTGAGATAACATATCTCCTAACTTTAACCCTCACCACCCATTTAATTTTAACATTTCACCCCAAACACGGCAATAAAGCTACTAAGATGCAATGGTTTCTGAGTATGAGAGAATATGATATGACAATAAAACAAACACTATTAACAAAAGAGAACAGTAAAAAGGCAAGAATTAAGAAAATAGAAGATAACGATTAAAACTGCATTTAAATTTTAGAAGATCAAAGCTGGCTAGAAAGCAAGAATCTGGAAGAGAGTTCCACAAGTGAGGAGTGTGAGAAAAGAAGCTGTTAGCATAGAACTTACGGTTAAATCTGGCCATTTCAACTATAAAATGATGAGACCTTGCTGCCAATCTAGTACTGAACTTAAATTCATAAAGTTTAGGTACCATAGAGGAAAGTTCATCAGAATAATTACGATAAAAGTATTTATAGAAAAAGACATAGAAAGCCAACATAAATAAAAGGTGTTTTCAATTTAATACTACTTAAAGAACCAATGATATTAAACTGGATATAAATCCATATTAATTGGATGCCAAAAATGATTAAATTTTGTGTCTTGGCATCTTTCATTCCACATAAACTCTGCAAAGTAACCATCCATCACATCCCAGTTTGCTTCATGAATTGCTTTGATTTTTGATTTGCATCTTTGGCCACATAATTGATCGATTTGTTTTTTTACAGCTTATCAACCTTTTACAGGTTATTTAAAGCCAGAAAATATTTTTAGATTGTAAGAATTTTTTCGGATATAATAATTACTCATTGATACAAGTCCTACTAATTAAGCCATAACTGGTGGTGGTGGTTGGGGTGGCAGAGAATGCATGGATTCTTACCTTTCCCAAGAGTATTTGCATGTCAGTGAATATATTAGGTCGGTGCAAAAATAATGACATAATAATGTCGTTTTTTGATGTATTTTTTAACGTCAAAAAACGACATTATTACGTCATTATTTTTGCACCAATCTAATAACAAACCCAACTGGAATTCAAACTGGGAACTCAGATTTCAATTCCAAGCCATTATCCAGTACACCACCCACACATCCAAGCTTACAGCATCTGGTATTCCCAATCTAGGTATTGACCAGGCCTGACTTCAGTGATCGTACAAAAACTTGCATTTCAACTTGATATGGGCGTAAGCCTTTTAGCCACATATGTTTCAACACAGTTTGTGATTGCATTAGTGTTTGGTGGTCTAAAACTAAAATAGCATCATAAAAATTACTTTTTTTTTTCTTTAAAAAAATGATACTGACCAAATAGATTTATTGAGGAAAAATACTGCTAAATATTTGTTTGCACTACTTAAATAGACAGGTCTACTTGATGAAAAAAATTTTTTGGTGTGTGGATAAATTTTTATTAGGGGGATAATTTTTTGGGAGGAGGTAATTGGGGATAAAAATTTTTTTAGAGGGGCTACTTTGGAGAGAGGGTAATTTTTGTAGATTAGCATTCTTAAGTCCTTCTTTAGGTTGTGAAATTTGTCATCATCCTAGACATATTTTTTATGTTGAGGCAGAACCAGGATTAATCTTACACAAAGCCAGGTGAGTCCTGCCAGAATTGATAAATATTGATTAGTTATCAATTTAGAAGGAGGTCCTGTTCATAATATTGATACAGTGTAAAATCAATTCCTGATTTTGAAAAGATATGAGAATTGTGAAATTTCTTTTACAAATGTCATATTTGAAATTGTTCTTATGTCATTCATATCCACAAACTATTTTACATTTTTAAATATTTTTAAAATCATTTCATCCAAAGCAAGGCGATAATGCCACTAAGACACAAACGGTTACAGGTAACGAAAGTGAATGAGAAGACTTTAGTGAGAAGAAGTGAAAAATACGATGAAAAAGCACAGGATTCATGAAGACAGAAGATGGTGATTGACACTGCATTTAAATTTTTGATTATTGTAGTTGGCAGGGAAGCAAGAAATGGAAAGGGTGTTCTACAGACAAGAAAAGAAACTTAAAATAGAACTTACAGTTGCATCTAGCTAGTTCAACAGTAAAATGGTGAGACCTAGTTGTTAATCTAATAGCACATTTATATTTATGCAGTTGAGGCACTAAGGGAAAAAAGCTTATCCAAACAGTTGCCATGAGAATATTTGTAGAAAAGACAGAGGGAAGCCATGTCACGTCAGTGTGAAAGTGACTGAAACCAGGTTGGGAGTTTACTGTTTTTCTTTTTATTTTCACATCCTTTAAAAGTGGTTTATTTTATATATTTTTTTAACAATTCGGGTATATTAATTATTTAAAATGAAGAATAAACGGATATATACTTTTATTAATTTATTTGAAAATTCACAACCCTTTATTAACTATTCTTTAGAAATAGTTTAAGAATTTACCCATCTGGAAGAGAAGCAATTTTGGCCAGAACATTTGAGAAAAAAAACAGTTCTTTAATTATCTGTTTATTTTTTAATGACGAAAAAAAAAAAAAATGAACAGGATCTATTTTTCACCAAACAATTCATATTGTTTAAAAAAAAAAAAAAAAAAAAAAAAAAAGTAAGATTTTTTTTCTTAAAAGTAAAAAACACAATCTATTTGTTCTTTTGGTAAATTTTCATTTTAACACCCGAGCGTCATTCACTGCTGACTATTTTCTTTCAGAAATTAGTACGCGCTTCCGTAAAGCGATTTTTTTTTAATACTTAATTTAAGAAGAAAGTTAACTTTCAAATATATGTAAACATCGACAAATAAAAGAATAACAAAAGAAAAAAAAAAACACCTAACTCTAATTTGAAAATTAACTTTCTTCTTAAAAAAAAATTACTTTGTTATTCTTTTATTTGTCGATGTTTAATTTGAAAGTTAACTTTCTTCTTAAATTAAGTACAAAATAAAAAATCGCTTTACGGAAGCGCGTACTAATTTCTACAAGGAACAACTGTAAAGGAAGTAAATAGGCCCAAATTGTATACGTCCACCAACAAAATTCAGCGCTGAATTACTTATCAATAAGCCGGTAATGGCTGACGAAAGACCAGGAAAAAGTCCGATTTTTTTCGGGTTGTTAACAATAACATCCAAAAAGGTAGGTTTCTTCAATATCTAATTGTTGATTTGAGTTCAGCATATAAATTTGCACGGAAATAAGACTATTTTGGAAAATTTTGAAGGGATATTAGCGCTCGGGTGTTAAAATAAAAATTTACCGTTATTTTTTGTAAAAAAGAACAAAAAAAAAAAACTTCCATACAGATATCAATGAAGAAAGAAAGCAGTTTCAAACAGCTCCTAAACTCTGTATCTTTTTTAAAACAGGACCACACTTCTAAATAGATAACTAAAAATTAAAATTATTTTTCAATTCTGACAAGTGCCCCAACCTAAGTGAAACTAATCGAAAAGTAGAAAAAAAAAATTCCATATTTTTTTTAATAAGTGGACCAGTCGTAGTAATCAATTTTCGAGAAAAAAAATATATATTAAGAAATGAAAGAAAGAAAAACTACCCCACCCCTATTTCTAGAGCTACTTCTCTTTCCTCTGCAACTATTTTTTACCTGAATGACTACGAAAGAAAATAATGTCCTACTAACTAAACTACTGTGTTTAATTCAGGTTTTGTCTTTCTTAAAAACTAATTGTTTGTATATTTTATTATTTCTAATGTTCTGATTAACAGAATTAATTAATCTTTATTAAAATAATTGCGTTTGCAAGGAGAAAAACGACCTTCTTTTTTAGTTGTTGTCATTTGTGTACTGTAGTCATGGTGATCAGATAGAGTTAAGAGAGAAACGTAAAAAAACTCAAGTATTTTTAAAACATTGAAATCACATGAGCTGACAAAGTTCGTACATTAAAAAAAAAAAATGACCAAAGTTTCTTTGAATGATATTTTGTTTTTCGCATTGTTTTTCTTTTCATTTTTATGTTTAGAAATTGGTCCGTGGTTTTCTTGTTGAAGTTTGATGACAATGAAAACAATCAACTATGTTGTCAGTGTTGTAAAGTTTTAAAAATAAAAGCTAATTGCAAAATGAATCAGGAAAAATAAAATAAATTTTTTAAAAATCGAAACGACTGCTTTGAGCTTAATTTCTTAGAATAAAACATTTCTTAACCGAATCTCAAGGGTTTTTTCAGCATGTATTTCCTTTCTTAAGCATTAATTTTAAGACCAGCCGTTCGGCATCAAGAGTAAAAATATTTTAAAGAAATACAATAAGTAATTTTTGGCTCTTACCTGAGAACTGACGATTTGGTTTTTACATTTAAGTAACCAAAAGTCCAAAGAATCTTTTGGACCCGACATCGTCTTTCTTTGCTTTAAGTTTAATCAGATTTTAAAAAAATACTTGATTGGCCAAAAATCCGATCACATGAATCAACATGTCCTCCCCCCCACCACCACCTGGGTAAACTGAAAAAAACGAATGATAAACTTATGAAGAGGAAAAAAGATATAAATGTTGGTTACAGAAAATAGTTTTATTTAATTTGCAAAAATAATAGTTTATTAACTATTATTTCTCGTTTCTTTTTTTTTTTTTTTTTTTTTGCAATGTATTGTTTGTAATAAATGACGTTCACTCTGTACAAGGCCCCAAAAAAGTTACTCGAGATAGATGATGATGACAAAGTAAGAGGCACAGCTTATGCGGAAATGTGGTGAAAATAACGGTTAACCCTACACATGAACAAGTTCAGATTGAAGTGATTGTGAAAGCATCCTCTTGGGAGTCGGTTCCACAGAGCAATGAATCGTGGGAAGAAGCTGCTCGAGTGGAACTTACAACTCACCAATGGAATACGAAAGGAATGATGATGCCCCCCACCCTACAATGTGCGTCGCATGATGGAACTAAGGAATGTAATTTGTATGAACACTTTCCATGGAAATAACGATAGAGCTGCGAGAAGCATGCGACGTTTCGTCTGTGAGAAAGGGGGTTTAGGATGAAAAATAATTCGTCACCCACAAGAATTTTTGACTCTTCTTTTAGGTTGCGTGTCGCTTCAGGGTATAGGCGATCACGGCTCTCCACAACTTCCTATCTGTTGTAGCTCCAAATAGTGTTTGTCTCCTTACTGTCTATGCTGTTGTAGTGATTATCATCACAATCACACACATACATACATACAGATCACACGACAAACATTCATTGGCTAATCTCCTCAAGACTAGCTTGCTGATTGGTCAATTCCGACCAATGAAATCCCCTGCACGCGAGGAATAATTTTCCCGCGCACAAGCTTTGGAGCCTGTCACGTGATACACCACCTTATATGAACAAAACATGAGTAAGCCTTCTCTCTCCGTTTTCTCTTTTGTCTCCTTCCTTGCTGCCAAGATGTAATCTTCAAGAACTCTCGTCTTGACCTTGCGGTCAGACGTTAAAGAATATTACCAACATTCACGCAAGTACGAACTCTTAACTCTTCTGAACTCTACTAACTTTTTCAACTCACATTTCCTAACATGCAACAGGAACTTTATTCTTCTAAAACTACAGTTTAATAATTCAACTTCGTGAGCTCCGGTACAAATATTTCCCAAATCTAAGAGACGTAACTCTATCAAACCTTTAGCTTATATGCATGTACATCAAAACAAATAAATTCAAATGTTATGTTTTGAACCATTACGTTATGTCTTGTATTTTTGCTATGTGCTATTTTACATCAAATATAAATTGTATGTGACCGCCACATTTGATGGTGACCTCCAGCGTCTTTGCTTCTTCTTTTCCATGTCATTCCTAAAGTTAAATAAATGTGGTGGGGTCCGCTACATCTGATTGACAATCATTCACGTTTTTATTGCTGACCCGTCGTTCGTCGCGGATCTCGCTACACTGTTATCTATTTACACAAGCTTATTAGATAGATTGATCCCTGTCTGCCTCATTCCCTCTAGTCTTCAGTTTTCCCGATGTGGGTGTGAAATTGGCCAAGCTCTCTTTCATCATTATGTGTCTTGGAAATTTTAACACTTTCGTTTTTATTACAACTGCCTTCCATCAATATGGCTGATGCTAACCTCCAGAAAAGGGATTCATTGCGCCTTCTCGAGCTAACGTTCTCAGTTGACATGAAGTGGAAAGACTATATTGAATCCATTGCTAGGGCAGCTGCTAAGAAAGTTGGTTTACTGTGTCGTGTAAGACAATTTTTCTCCCCAGAACCTATCATACATATCTATAATTCTACCATTCGTCCATGCTTAGAATATTGCCGCCACATATGGTCCGGTGTTCCTACTACTTACCTTGAGCTCCTTGATAAAATCCAAAGAAGAATCAGCAATGTTATCGGTCCTGATCTGGTGGCTCGGCTTCAGTCACTTTCCCACCGCCGTAAGGTTGCCTCTCTCTGTCTTTTTCTATAAATACTTTCATGGTAATTGTTCGGATGAGCTCTTCGCTATGGTACCAAGACTTTTTTTTAATTAAGCGCAGTATTAGACTAGCGTCGAGATCTAATCAATTTACAGTTGAATTGGCTAGATATAACCGTGGCTACTATGCTAACAGTTTCTTTTCTCGCACTTCTCGCTTGTGAAACTCTCTTCCGGTTCTATGCTTTCTAGTCAACTTTAATCTGGAAAAATTTAAAGCCAATGTCAATCGCTATCTACTGTCCTCCTGATTACTCTTTTCTCTTCCTGCTTATTATTAATGATCTGTTTCTAATTCTTTCACACCCTGTAACCCCTTGTATTTTAGTGGCTCTATTGCCTTGCAAAAATTTAAATGCAATGTCAATCGCTATCTACTGTCCTCCTGATTACTCTTTTCTCTTCCAGCTCATTATTAATGTTTCTGTTCCTAATTCTTTCCCACCCTGACTTTTGGGCATGCATAAAAAGAAAGCTGGAAACAGGGAGCATACGTGCTGTAAAGCAAAAGAGGCTAGTTTTCTTTTAATGTGTACCGAGATCGAGATAGGATGCTAAAATGAGCGCTCCGTGTAGTAGTCTCACATTTCTGAGACTGTACAAATCACTCACTCGCTAATTCAACTTTTCCTTCATTATTTACAGAGACTCTTAAGAACATTACTTTAAATTTTCTCTAAACAGAAATAATGTTCTCGGTAGAATAAATTTTTCTGTCACACTTTAACTCTCTTGTTTGTCTATTTTCTCAACCAATTTGACACTTTTAGATTTTGTTCGACGCACGACAGCTTTTCAGCTTCAAACAATGACCCCTAACCAAGTAGCAACAGGCTCAATCCTAACACTTGATAGGTTGACAAAGTCTTCACACTATATCAGTGCTTCAGAACCATTTTTTTAATTTTATTTCGGGTCGCACTTGTAAAATAATTAAAACTCTAGGGTACACTTTAAATTTTAATGAGGAAAAATTAGTCAGGGAATTTGAAAATATGAAAATAATAAAGAAGTCTCCCAAAATAAACATTTATTTTTAAGCCATTACATTGTATATTTAACTCTGCTTTGTGAAACCTGTGTGTGATCTGCTTTGGCAATTTTTTTAATGTTTGGCCTTGTATGTGATAAACATACACTCATTTTCTCATTAATGCATTTAATATTTGATCAATTTTTGCATTTAGTATTGATAAGTTCAGAAAATCCTCATTCTTTTTTTAATACCCCCCAAGCAAGGAAATAGAGCCACTAAGATGCAAGACGTTACTGAGAGTTACAGAATATGAGAAAAATATACTATTGAGCGAGGAGAATTGCAGAACAAAAATTACGAAGACAGAAGATAATGATTGACATTGCATTTAAATTTTTGAACATCAAAGTTGAATGGGAAGCAAGAATCTGGAAGAGAGTTCCAGAAGAGAGAAGTGCAAGTAAATAAACTATTAGCATAGAACGTACTGTTACATCGAGCCATTTTAACTGATGATGAAAGCTTGCCGAAAATTTCGTACTGCGCTTAAATTCATAAAGTCTAGGTACCATAGAGGAAAGTTCATTAGAACAATTACCTCGAAAGTATTAACTGAAAA
This sequence comes from Acanthosepion lycidas, assembly GCA_963932145.1. Taxonomy (NCBI): domain Eukaryota; kingdom Metazoa; phylum Mollusca; class Cephalopoda; order Sepiida; family Sepiidae; genus Acanthosepion; species Acanthosepion lycidas. The sequence goes on from OZ010603.1 coordinate 25,451,515, forward strand.
GGCACAGGGAAGCTGCCTTAAGGCAACGGGAAAGGGACAGAAGGTGAGATGCCATGTCAAGACAAATAACATTGCAGATTCTTCTTTAGATTTTATCAAGAATCTCTAAATATATAGCAGGAGCACCAGACCAGATGTGGCAACAATAATCAATGCATGAATGAATGGTAGACTTAGAAATATGTAAGATAGATTCGTTCAAGAAAAATTATCTAGCTTGACACGGTGGACCAACTTTCCAAGCTGCAGACTTAGCAATTGATTCAATATCATCTTTCCACTTCAGGTCAGCTGAAAATGTTAGTTCGTGAAAGTGACTGAAGGCTAAATGCTAGGTCAAGACCAATAATAAAGGCAAATAGTACTTTCTGGTGAGAAAAATTGTCTAGCCCGATACAGTGAAGCAACATTTCTAGTTGCAGACTCATCAATTGATTCATTAAAATCTTGCAACTTCAGGTCAACTGAAAACGTTTGTCCAAGAAGGTGCAATGAGTCACTCTGCTGTAGTTTAGCATCAGCCATGCTGATGGAAGGTAAAAAGAAAAGGTTCTCTCAGTCGATTAAAAGAGAGCAATTAAATTTTGGGGACGTTAAAGTTAACAAGCCACCGCTTGCCCCAGTTAACAACGAATTGTATGTCATTTTTGAGATGAGCTGCCAATTTGACCTTATCGAACTGATCAGACTTAGAATTAAGACAGAATTAAATAGTTGTTACATCAGCATAGATACTGAGTTGAGAACTTATGACGTCAGAAAAGTCAATGATTAAAATTAGGAACAATGAAGGTACAACGATAGAACCTTGGGGGAAGAAAACTTGGATTAATGCAAAAAAAAAAAAAAATGACTGAGAAAAACTAGTGAAAGAGAAAAACAATCGTGTTAAAATCCTCACAATATTTAGTCTTGTTGAATTTATCGCTAACATTTTTGTCGAGATTTACAAACTCTACGTTTCGTTCAATTCCGCAAACCAATCGATGAAATTTGAATAAGCTGGTTTGTTTGGAAAAATACTTTGACAAAAACCCTACTGCTGCATTAATGTTAAAAGATCTAGAAGAGTAGTCATTCAAGATAACATTCATTTCGCGATTCAATAAGAAAACTGAATCAGTTCAAAAATTCATCCAGAAATATCATAAACTTTCAACTTGTGAAGAAGACCTGTCAACTGCCTTTGAGATATCCAAAAGCAACCGTTTTTATCTAAAGCTTGATAGACTCTTTCAGTAATAATCGTTAATATATCAGCGGTTGACCTAGAGAAGCAAAATTCATATTACTTACCCGAAAGAAACCCCGCGAGGTGAGATGCTTAACTAATTCAGAGTTAAAAATTCGCAGAGGTATGATGTGGAAAATTGCAATAAAATATTCACTGCTTTAGCTCTTGAATGATATTCTTTTTAATGGAAATCCAAAATTGATTAATGGATACCTCTTTATATATGATTTGTAATCCACGATCAGCAGATATAGTGACCAGCTCCTCTTCTTCAGTTGAAACGTCAATTGACTTAGACATGGAAGCCATGTGCTTGGTGTCTCTAATTTTTTTTAAAAATATATACATAATTCATAAGTTACATTGTTAACTTGGAGCGCACATTGCCACCTTTAGGGGCGAATTCGGATACCAGCGAAGTAACGCTGGTCTAGATAGTTGCAGATTTTTCTTTTTGTTTTTTTTTTGGGGGGGGGTAGCATAAATTTTTATATCTGCTTTTAGTTAAAGACATTGTAACGGGAGAGAATCATGGTAGAAAGATTTATTTCCCCCATTATGGGCATTATTATATCCATGACATAATAAAACCCTATTTCACAGACAGAACAGAATGGCTGAAAGGAAAAGGAATGACAAACATTCTTTGTTCTCAGAGACACTTTTATACTACTAAAATATACACAAAACCATATATAAATATATACACGTGTCCCATGCCGAGAATAATATATTACATATATCTATACAGGAAAGCAGAGTGTAAGAAGAAACAAAAAGGAATAGATATAATATGGAGATACACCTGTATCTGGAGAAGCCATGTTTAGTTCTTCAGATTCAAATGAGTCAAATTCATCTATGTCCCAGGTGAAGATATATTCTACGAACGGGAAACAGCTAGTCTTGAGTTTTCTCAAATTGAGGAGTGCGAGCTGGAAAGATATATTCCCGAAGGAAACAGCACCATGGACATGTAAGCTGCTGAAGTGGTAGATTTAGCCTCTGCGCGGGCCATGAAATGTGGTGACTAAAAAAAGGACAAGGTATTGTACTCACCGAGGGTAGGTCGGGAGGGGGAAGTATGTGCTCTGGCGGCGTCGTCGTCTAAAATAGTAATTTTTCTCCCGGGCCGAACCAGGGCCGAACCAGGGCCAAAGGATTAACGATTTTTATAGACGCTCTGGTTTCGTCGTATGACGTTGAACGAGACCTAGAATCACGTTGAACGAGACCTTGAGAGTTTAAAAGGTGCTACTTTCAGTTGCAAATTGAGTTTTTTTTCTCTACAGATCCTTTGTAGAGCTCATTTGTTACGCAGAGGAGAGTACCGAGTGTTACTAGTCATTTGACTTTTGTTACCGTTACAAGGAAGACTTCACTTGTAAGCAACGTCAGACTTTTCGTTGCAAGTCTTGAAACTGTCTTTCCTTTCCCCCCTCCGTTACTCGTCGGTGAGATAATCCCGACTGAAAAGCAACTTTTTTGTTTGGCTGCTGTAAAACGAACTGAATTTGACTACTGCTGTAGTCACTGTATCGAGTGACGTCACTAAACTGTCCGTCACGTGACTTGTCGGACTTATCTCCACCAAAGGAAGATAAGAGCTTTCTGTATCCATACAAGATTTTTAGAAGGCGGCGTGTTTGTGTGCATTTTAGGTGGTGTTACGTGTTCAATATGTAAACAAAGAAGACAGAATCATACAAAAACTTGAGTTCTCTTTTTTATAGTGACATTAGTGGAACAAATTTCTCAGCGTCTTTTCGGCATGTCAGTTTTCTTTTTTGATCTAGAAGTTAGGGTAGGCAAGTATGAGTATCGTATTCATGGTTGAATTCAATTCAGCCTTGCGCAGAGTTTGTAACAACCAAAGGAAAGTTTTTACATTATCATTGGAAGGTTTAAACATGATTATGGGTTGTCCATCTTGTTTTTCTTGGTTCAGAAGTTGGGGTAAGTCAATACAGCCATCATTACTAAAGGCCACGCTCAGGTCAGCCTTGCGCTGAGTTGGAACAACCATAGAGAAAGCTTGATCTGCTTCAGAGGTTGATGTTTTTGTAAGACATGTGCGAGTGCCACACATCGAAAAATGGGAAGCCGTCAGTAGACCTGGGAAACCAACATTCTTCAGTGAGAACATATTTACCACATGGTTCTACACCTTGGAGTAAGGAGGAGAAAGAGAGTGAGACAGGAGATGTTTGCCTTTTTATAGGCTTCAACAATGCTACATAGCAACGTTAAGCGAAACCAGATGGTGGTAACATATTTCTGGTTCTTTTACTCTTAGCATCATAGGAAAATGTATTTTATTTATTTTTTTATTACTCATTATTATTATTTTATTGTTCTGTTTTATTTCGTTTTCCCACAATATCCTGAATTAGTTGCGTATCTCTGTTCACCCATTTGTTACTCATTCATTTCCTCATTGAACCAGAGTGTATTGTGTTATGCCATAGTACTTATTCTATTGTAATAGACTCTCCCACAGATAATAAGTAGGAGTAGCAGTGGCCAGTTCGGCTCAGTGGTGTTGAGCGAGTCAGTCGATATCGGACATTGAAGTACCAACCATCACAACTAGATTGCTGCGTCATTAACTCTTATTTCCAAGTTCCTAACGTTTTGTACGTCGAACCTAATTTAGGACGACTTATTGAAATACAAGCCTCCACTGTGAAAACTACTCTACAACATATCGTAGGGAATATTTGAAGGGAATAGTTGAATATATTGGTGCTCGTTTTAAATTAACTGAGTTCCCTAACAGAATTTGGTAGAAAATTTAAATATATAATAATTTGAAAAACAAAATAAATTCACAGTGTATAAGATAGAGGTAAATCACCAGATATGTTCAGACTCTTTTCCTTTGCCAAATATCGAAACTGCGAGCCACGAGTTAGCAAAAAATGGAACACTTTGCAAAAATTGTTCTCAATGTAGCATACAACCAAATAGAAATTAATGAGAAATTCAAGGAAGTCACCACGATAAAATCCCTATAGGCTTACTAAGATGGATTCATCTACCATTTGGGGTAAAGACTGCGAGCCATATTTTTCAAAAAGCAATTGAGTCTTATTTGGAAAAATAAAAAATATAATAATATACCAGGACGATATATGTGTAGGGGCAAGAAATAAAGAAGAATTAAAATATAAAACAGAGCAAATTTTAGTGAAATTAAAAAAGGCAGGGATGACTGTGAAAACAGGTGTAATTTTGACTGTAAGAAGATATCATATTTAGGATATCAAATATCAAAAGAAGGCGTATCACCCAACGATAGACTAACAAAGAAAATAACAGAAATACTCCAGCAAATAAAAAAGAACTAGAATCCTTTTTGGAGCTAATAAATTTTTATAGTAAAAAATGAATACCAAGATACAGCGACATAATAGACCCATTTGCAAAATTACGCAAAAAAAAAAAAAAAAAAAAAAAAAAAACAATGAATTTAACTGGACACAAAAGCAAACTATCGCTACTATTCTAACACAAGAAGAATATCCATTCATATACACGTAAAGAAGGTTAACATCAGCAGAAACTAACTATTCGAATATTGACAAAAAGCATTAGCGTTTGTATGGAGCATGGAAAGCGCATGAAACATTTTGATAGAAAAAAAATTCTTATTAAAATTGGACCACAAACCATCAGAATTCATGTTTAACTCGAGAAAAGAATTGTCAAAAGTCACATTGCCAAGAATTTTAAGATGGGCAGTAAAAATCATGGCATTCGATTTTGACATAGTATACGTAAAAGAGAACGCTGTCCTTCACGTAGACATTTTATCAAGATTACAGTTCAAGAATGAAACAGAAGAAAAACAGGAAAATACTGAAGATAAAACAATACACTGGGTAGAAATGGACGTTCTTCCTCTAAATAGACTCAAAATAGAAGCAAAGCAAGACCCAATATTAACCAGAATAGTAAAGAGAATAAAAAAATGAATATCTGGAGCAATTGTTCGATGGCGGAGCGACCCTTTAAAGAAACGAAGCACAAACTAACCATAGAAAATGGCATAATATGCAATGGGATATAATAGTAACTCCACGAATACTGAGAAAGGATATATTAAATGGAGCACTTGATGACGTGAATTGTGGCATAACAGCAACACAAAGGAGGCTAAAATTACAAACCAAGTACCAGGATATTCAAAAGATGTAGAGTAATACGTTAAGAGAGGCCCAAAATGAGCGGACCCCCCCCCCAAAAAAAAAAAACTTTAAACAGGCAAAAATTCACTCATAGCCCAAGGAAGCAGATCCATTGGTTAGTGTCCACATGGATCACGCACATATCAAAGATAGGGGATTGTTCTTAGTATTAGTGAACTCATATTCAGGATGGCCAGGGGTTGTCAAAGACAGAAAAGCCACCACAATAAAACAAGTACTAAGAACTATATTCTCAAGGAATGTAGTACCCCAGAAGTAGTCACCGACAATGCACACGAATTTTGCGATGAGAACTTATGTATGTGGTTAAAACAAATTAGATGCATCCCATACAAGACACCACCATATCACCCACAATCTAATGGCATTGCGGAAAGAATGGTACAAACGGTAAAAATGGAACTAAAAACATTCTCACCAATTAATGAAAGCATAGAAGCGTATCTACCAAAAATGCTCGTCAGTTACAGATCCATTTCACATGCGGGAAGAAAACTGAGCCTTTCAGTAAAAAAAGGATACAACACGGCTATACTTGAGAAAACAAACAACATATACTGGCACATGCAGATCAATTCAGAAGTAGAAACAAATTGGCTGACGTGGAAATGGAAGATCAAGAACAAGAAGAGACAGAAAGTTACAAAAGTGGAACAGAGAAGGAAATGGAAGAAAGTGAGAATGAAAAGACAGACGAGTATGAAAAAGAAAATGAAGAGAGGCCAAGATCACCATTAAAGAGAAAACAAGAAAGACAAGAAGAGGAAGGACAACACAATACGAAAATAATCAGGAATAGTAAAAGAAAAAAACAAGGGTATACGACCTTTCTGATTCAGGGAGATGTATGCAAATTAGTCAGACCAGTAGAGAACAACTGGCGAACATAGTGGGCGGGGAGCTATTCCTAGCAAACCCGGTTGCTATGCAGGACACAGAGAACTGTACTACGACGATTACAACTACGCAATGAAATATGAAAAACATAACAGTAACACTCTACATTAATTTTTACATAATTCCAACATTTTAATTATTTTTTCTCACACAATTTTATCGTTTTGTTTTATTAAAAACTAGCAGTAGAGCCCGGGGATGTAACAGTAAGAGATAGATCAAGTATTGACCATCATAAAGACTGAAAAATAAAATTGACAAAGATTATTGTTTAAGGTTGACGGACACGCATGTCTTAATTAGGTTGTTTTGTTTTTTTTTTTTGTTTTTTTTTACGAATTGGTCAAACCCAAGCTCAAACAAAAACATTGTTTTCAATCGTTATGAGTCTACCGATTGAATAGAATTAAATTATAAACAATTGTCTTGTAAATGGAATTTTTAAAATATTCTGAATGTAAAAATAAAGAAAAAAGTGTGCAAGACAATAAGAAACACTACCTGCCAAAAAAAGTGAAGTTTGTGAAAAATGTAGGAAATCCGATCCCATATATAAACGAACACACACACACAAACAACCAACCAACCTGGGTTTTATAATAAGTATAACTCGATAACAATAAGTATAACTCGATATGAGTTGTCCCCCTTTCATTAATGCCTCTTAATCGTGTTTTCAAATTGATTTCGTGCAAAAACAATTGTGTTTTTCCCATTTTTGGCGCTGTCAGAACCATCTCAAGGTAATTTTACGTAGTCCTGTGAAGTTTTGTTGAAATCGGTTGAAAAATGTAGAAAATCCGATCCAATATATAAACGTACAGACACACACACACACAATCTGCGTTTTATAATATGTAAGATAATTTTTACAACTTTAGCAAAAATCAGGAAATTATCCCATTTAAATTAAATTTTCAATACTTATCAACTATGAATGAATTTTATCTTGAATAGGTCATTATTTTAAAAAGGTTTGTAGATGTTCGAGTGGGTACGTTTCATCCCGCTCCCATTTTGATATATCGTGAAAAGTTTTTGTGGGGGGGGGGTCATAAAAAAAGCCTTTAAAGACTTTACACTTGCTTGACATATTACAATATTTTCTTCTTATATCTTTGTAAATTACTTTTAACAACCACAATTGAATAATCCTTCGTCTTTTGTTATCCGCTTGTATTTTTTTGTTTAATGGTAATTTGGTTATTAAATTATCGAATAATTGTGATTTTGCTGATAGTTGACTTGACACATCATTTCTTTTTAGCTTTTTTTTTCAAATAAAATTTAAAAAGCTTCCCATTCTTTAATAACAATTTCAATAATTACGAACTCCTGGTAAATTTGAAGGCATATTTTTGTGGGCATAAGCTGAGAATTAAAAATATCTCAGTTTTTTAATACATTCTTTTTTTTTTTTTTTTAAATAGAAACTTGTTATTTAAATTAAGTTAATAATCAATGAAAAAGAATCAGGCATGATTTACACGTGCATATCATTAGATTTGTAAAATTAATTGCCATTAGTTCTCAACCGAATCTTTTAACCAATGGAAATTGATTTTACAAAAATAACCGGTGTTGCCGCTAAAACTTACCTGCTGACAAAACATTTTGGCATTTTGTTCATGTTATTTTGAAATAATGTCCGCTAAAAAGAGGAAAAACTATTTTTGTTGGTCTACGATATTTTTTATATTAGCTTTCTTTACAGGTAAATATTGAATTCTAAAATTGATCAGTACTTTATTCCGTTTTGACTGAATGTAAATATCTGAAATTGACTAATTTTTTTTATTTATTTTTTTTTAAAGGAATATTTATCAATGTTGCTTATACTTTGGAAGCAAATAAATCTGAAAATTTAGGTAAGTTGAATTTTTCTCTCTTTTTCTTGTTTGCTGTCAAAACGTGTGGTTTATACATCCAGTCTGTCTTTCTCTCTTAAAGACGAAACATATGAATCTATTTTTTAGTTCGTTCCATTGAGTCTGGGTGAACTCCAGAAAACACAGTAAAACTTTTTACTTTTTAGTTTAAAAAAATTGAGTTTCATAAGCAAAAATATTTCTTTTTCTTATTTCATTTTGTTATTATGGTTACGAAGAAATGAAAAGCAGTTCAAAGTGGACACACATTACAAATGTTATTGTAAAACTTTTATTTATTTATTTATTTATCTTTTTATTTTAGCTTGGTGGGGCATAATGGGCTAATTCGATAAGTGTTTATTTTGGTGATCCTTGTATAATTCTCTTTCTACTTTTAAGGAAAACGTCTGCAGTGTGTTCATTGCTATTGTCGGTACTACTGAAGTTCACTCAGTGGAGGGAAGAGTTTTGAGAGGAGAACAGTTCAAAACTTATTAAACAGGACCCTACTTCCAAAAAGACTAAAAGAGGAAGTTAATGAATGCTAATCTATAAAAAAATGCATCCCGCCCCCCCCCCTACAAAAAATTCTTGCATTTTTATTTTATAATTAATGAGTAGACCAGTTAACCGTTAACGTCACTGCCAATTTGTCCACACCTGAATATTCAACAGATCACTCGTAATGGAAGTCAATAACACCTGCTTTTCGTAATGATACTCTTTGGGCGACATTGGATTAAAAAAATATCATCATATTATTTAAATAAAAGCAGCTAATTAAATTTCTATTATTGCTTTAATTTGTTTTGGGGCACTACTTGAATCAAAAAATATTGATTGATTTAGAAGGCGAGTGTCCTGTTCACCCCCCTCACACACACACACACCTCAAATTCTTCCGTTTTTATATGTGTAAATTTTACGAGTGGACCAGTCACTTTCAGTTATCCTAAAAAATCTATAGCAATGAACCATAGTCGATTTTTTTTTTTTTTTACAATTGATTTGTCCTGACTTGAACAGTTTGTCTTTTCATATTGACTTATTTTTAAAGTGAAAAAAAAAATATATATATTTAATATATATATATATATTTTCACTAATTACAGTGCCTTGTATAAGTATTCACGCCCCTCACCTTGAACCTTTCCAAGTTTTGTCACATTACAACCACAAATTTAAATGTTTTATGGACCAGCTGAAAGCAGTGCGTCATTTTACAGTGGGAGAGGAGATTTTCAAAATTATTGACAAATAAAAATCTAAAGTATTGAGTGCATATCTCGGCGTGGTGTAATGGTTAGCAAGCTTGTCTCGCTAGATCAGTTACAACTGAAAAAGTGAGTTCAATCCTCACTAGATGCCCCATACTTTCGGCCTTGTGCCACATCTAAGCTACGCTTGGAAAATAACTATATTTTCTCCATTCTTCTTTACTGTGAAACCCTCTGTAACCAATTACCTTCAGAAGTCATGTAATTATTAAATATAGTCAAATAGATTAGGGTGATTTGTTTTGAGCAAAGGAAATAATCAAATAAAAAGTTAAGATCTTGATTCTGTAATGTAAATGTCGCAGCCACTAGCTAATCTCCAGTGAGACACCTGCTCAGGCACACTTGTGTTTGTTCAATGGCCACAGAGCCCACCTGTGATTTATACTGCAACTATGCTGAACAAACCTTAAAGTTTCTGGGAGAGAGCACATTATCTAGTGTGATCAACAGTCTGAATAAGGCTAGCATGCTCAAACCCTCAGTCACAATGACTTGTGACTTCATGCTAGCATGACCGCCAACTTTTACTCAAAAGGCTTGGGTCAACCCATGGCATGGTTTTCAGGCACAATGGATTTGGTTGGTTGGGTTTTATGGCATATCAACCACTGTAGGTCATTTAATGCCAAATTAAGTTATATATATATATATATATATATATATATATATATATATATATATATATATATATATATATATTAAATATACAGTACAATTAAACGTACAGCTGGCAACATCATTGTTTCCAAAAGACGTACAGCTGGCAACATTATTTTTCTGAAAACACCATGTGAGGCCTTCCTTGCTGTTGGACATAGTTTAACATCATACCCAGGACGTAGGCACAATGGAATCACTTCCTCCAAATCGATAACATCAAGAAGTCGCCTTCCTGACAAACAGACCATGGGTTTCATGGTCAGTAAGTGAACATGCTAACCACTCTGCCATGTCCCCATTGATTCTGTACTCTCCAGTTAAATACACTTGTTCTGTTAAGGCCTCAAAGGTTTACTAGAGACTATTATCAAATAAGCAGCATCATGAAGCCTCGGGAACTCAGCAGACATGTCAGGGATTGAATTATGAAGAAATATAAAGCAGCGTTAGGCTATAAAAAAAAAAATATTCCATGTTTTGAACATCTCGTGCAGTATTGCTAAATCCGTCATTCAAAAATGGAAAGAGTATGGTACAACTTGAGACATAGTAAGACAGACCATCCACCTAAATTGGCAGGACAGGCAAGGCAAACCTCAATCGGAGAAGCAACCAAGAGAGCCATGGTATCTTGGGAGGTACTGCAAAGATCTACAGCTTCAGGTGGGAGAATCTGTCCACAGGTTAACTGTTAATCATGCACTTAACAAATATGGCCTTTATTGATAAGTGGAAAGACGAAAGCCATAAGAAGTTCTGTTTGTAGTTTGCTGTAAAACAAAACAACCAGGCAACAAGACACTGGGGAGACACTGCAAATCTGTGACTTACCATCATATCATGTTGAAACATGGGTTCCCGTATGAGCCTGGTTAGTACCTAGATGAGTGACTACTTGGGAATACCAAGTGCAGTAAGCTTGGTCATGCAATGTGTAATGGCTCATGTTTGTTAATTGGAGAACCGGGTTTCAATTCCAGTTGGCTTTGTTATATTTACTTTCGTGCAAATACTCCTAGGAAAGGTATGAATCCACCTCTTCCCCCCCCCCAGCTATGGGTTAATTAGTAAGACTTGTATCACTAAATCATTGTCTCAAAAAAAAAACTTATCTAAAAATATTTCTGGCTTTAAATAACCTATAATGGGTTGATAAGCCATAAAAAACAATGTGCTCTGGTCAGAGAAGACCAAAATTGAACTTTGGTCCTTAATGCAAAACACTGCATGAGGATCGGGAACCTAACACTGCATGCCGCCCTGAGCATACGATCCCCACTATGAAATGGGTGACAGCTATGAAGAAACTGATATTTCCATAGCTGTCACCCATGAAGATACCAAGGAAAGTGATCAGAATTGATTGGAGAATCGATGGAGCCAAATACAGGGTCATCTTTAACCTTTATTATTCTGCATGTGACTTCATTTGCTGTATAAAAAGTTTATCCTCCCACTGAAAGTGACCCTGATTCCTGAATTTGAATTTGTGTGAATTTCATAGTTGTGCTGTCATATCCTGCTATGGCAACAGAAAATAATTTTTAGTGAAATTAACAATAAGGATACTGCAATTGAGAAACCTTGAAAAAACAATGCAGTGGAAAAGGAAATAATATTAATAATGCAGAGGGCAAAAGGTTAAAGAAAACCTGTTACAGTCTGCAAAAGATTTAAAACTATAGTGGGTGGTGGGTTGATTTCCAGCAGGACAACCCAAAACATACAGCCAGATCTACAATGCAATCAGAGCTGGTACATACCCAAACCACTCGACTAGAGGGAGCCCCAAGCAGTGCTTTGTGACCCTTGCTGTCAACATTTGCTTTTAGTATCTGCATTTATATCCATTATAAATTAAACTAAGCACAACTGATTATTAAAGGATGAAAAATTTGATGAAATTCAAGGATTTTTTTTTTTTTTTTTTTTTTTTTGTCCAAATCCATAAATTTGTTTTGCTTGTATTAAGTTTTGATAAAATAAATTCACTATTTTTTATTTTATCCCTAATGTTCAATGTGTAATATTATTCAACTTTTTAACATGAAAAATCTCAAGTTGATATTAAAAATTACTACAAAACATTGTCCATTTATTTAAGATGGAATGATCTATTATGATATGATTTTCTAAGTATAGCTTAGATGCAGCACAAGACTGAAGGTATAGGGCACCCAGTGAGAATTAAACTCACTACCTGATCATAATTGTTCTAGTCAGACAAGCTTGTTAACCATTACACCATTGTTGAGATACTTTTATCTATTAGGTTGGTGCAAAAATAATGTCGTTTTCTCACATATGTTACTATGTGAGAAAACGACATTATTTTTGCACCAACCTAATATTATGTCTCTAAATTGTATTTAGATACACTGTATTTTCAATTTTTCTAGTTGAATTGTTTACCTCTATTGCATATGATCCATTATTGTACATAATTAGAATAAAATTTGTATTTTATATGAATACTACTTTATGAAAATTAAGATGTAGTTGGGTGGGGGCAAAGCATAAATTTAGTGGGGGGGCCCATAAGATCCTTGCTCTGAATGGAAAGGTTAAGATCAAAGCATATTAATGTGTTATAATGGTCCAGTCAACGCCTAGACCTAAACTCAATTGAGAATCTGTGGGAAGACTTAAATTAGTGTTCACAGATCATGACAATTGAATCTGACTATTTTGTTAAGAATGTGGAAATAAATTTTAAGAGTCCCTAGATGTGCAAAGCTGGCAAAGACTTGTGGCTGTAATTGAACAAATTAACGCTATAAAATGTAGAAGAGTGTGGGGTGGGACAACACTACAAAGGGTGAAAGAGTTTGGAAGTGGGGGGTAAATATTTATGCAAGGTACTGTATGTATTCTTTCTGTCCACATCAGAAAAGAGTTTACAGGCATATCACATTGAAATGTTGAAGTTGAGCAATGTTGAGCTTGTTCAGTACCTAAATGGGTGGCTGCTTGGGAATACCAGCTGTTGTAAGCTTGGATGTGCAGTGGGGAGGGGGGAATGACTGTGAATTAATCAGAGCCAAGTTCCAATTTCTGTTGTGTTCATTATATTCACTTGTGTGCAAATATCTTTCAATTTCTGCCTCCATTTTATTTCACACTTTTTTTCTATTTTCTCAACCAATTTAACACTTTCAGATTTTGTCCATTAACGTCATATTCTGAGCCTTGTCTTGAAGTTGTGCATTTGTGATGAAATATAATTTATTTCGGCTATTATTTTTCTGTGACTTCTATATACTGTGTTCCTTTTGGATGTGGGCGATTATGGCCCTCGACAACTTCCTATCTTTTGTAGCTCTTAGTAAAGTTTCTCTTTTCACTATCCCTCCCAATCCCTGTTCTATCAACCATTTACACAAGCCTGTTAGGTTACTGACTGCATTCTCCTTTCTTGCCTTCAATATGTCCTGTGAGTGTGAAATTCTCCAAGCCATCTTTCCTCCTAATGTGTTCTAGATTTTCCCTTTCTGATTCTAAGTGTCCTTTTAATTTCCATTTTCTCAAAAATGTTGTCATTCCTCACATGTTCAATACATGACATTCTCAGCATCCTTCTGTAGAACTATATTTCTATTGCCTCATGTCTCTCCATCTGTGAGGAGATTGTCCATCATACACTGCCATATAGAAGGACCAATATTACATAACAGTTCAACACTTTTTTCTTTGTTTCTAATGAAATTTTCCTGTTTCTTAATACTTTGCAGGCTTATGGCTTATTGAAACACCAGTTCTCATATGATCATGGAAGTTAAGCAACATCAAGCCTGGTCACGCCTAGATAGGTGACCACTTGGGAATACCTGGTGCTGTAAGTTCAAATGTGTGGATGGTATAATGGATAATGGCCTAGAATTATTAATCAGAGAGCTGAGTTTCAATTTCAGTTCAGTTCATTATATTCACTATTTTCTGGCTTTAAATATCCTGCAAAGGGTTAATAAGCCATAGAAAATGAATCCATCAACTTTTGGAAAGCATCTTTCACTATTCAAATGTCCATTACAGTAGGGTTAGCAGATATGATATCAGTTTTGACCTCTATCTTCAGATTTGGTGTATAACCCATTTCTTTTTGAAGATTTCTATAATACTAAGCAGAATCTGAAGAAAAAAATGATTTGGGGTATTTTGGCAAATAGCTGCCCTTAAAACTGAACATGCTTATTTTGGACCATTAATTCTTCTGAATATCTGAATGTTTGATAGTCTGAGACATCTTGTGTGTCAATCAACAAAAATCATGTTTTTCTGTTGTACAATATAATTATGATAAATAGCACAACTGCATAAGACTAAAGATTGGGGTTTTTCATCACTTCAGTCTTGAAAAACAGCTGATAAAGGGTCCAAAATGAGCATTTTAGGGGTCAAAATACCAAAAATTATAGTAACTTGATAACCATTTGGGAAAATGCTAACCTAAAATTCTCAGATCCCCAGAAATTTAACTTCATCTGACTACTGAACCATGGTATTTATTATGCTGAAGAATTTGGGGTAAAATTCCATTTCAGCCCAATATACAATCAAAAATAAAATAGATTGAGTGCTGAAAACTCAAGGACTATGAAAATCTCTGACCAATTTCATTTGTGCATGACATATTAGCCAGAATGTATTGTCCCACTGGAACAGCAAAGATTCAAATACTACTTAACATGGGGTCCTTATGAGCTTAATGGTAATAAAAATATGACTGGGGTAGGGTTAAATCCAAAATAGGAAGAGAAACACAAGTTATGAATACGATAAAATTGTAAATTCAACTTTAAGCAAACTTGGTCACAACATCACAAAACTGAATTCCTATTTTAAGAAGCCTCTCTACCAGTTTATGTACAAATGATTTCTCAATGTGTATGTCATGTTCCATTTCTTGGAAATGTCCCACTCACCATCAATATCACATACAACAATGGATTCAAGTTTCAAGATGTCTCTGTCTGGTTTTGCGGGGGGCGTTTTCATTTCGGATGAGATGATTTCTGAAGTCTATGAAGGTGTTCCATTGTGTATGTGCCATCAGGATGTTTCTCAGTTCAAGCTGCTAAGTACCATGTGTCCACACCACCTTCAGTAACCAAGGTGACATAATAATTCAGCAGCTGTTCAACATGGCTAATATATCGTGGTAATATGACACTTTGATACAAACAACCTTTTGTAAGTTATTTAAAGCCAGAAATATTTTTAGGTTGTACTAATTTTTTGAAGATAATAAAGACTCCAGGTAGAAGGGCACTGAATGAGGTTATTTTATGGGTGTAAGAAGAGGAGAAGTGCAGATTATGAGGATATGTAGGATAGATAATAGCTGACCATGGAGTTGAAGAGGTTTGACACTATCAGCTACAGGTGGATGGGCTGGCCTAGAAAACACTTTGAATAACATTTAAACCTTAACTGGAGTGTCCTGGCCAGGATACACTTAAACCCACTGGTTGAGATAAAATTGTAATTGATATGGATGTAGATTTCTAAGTGGATATTAAACTGTGCCAAAAGTAACTGCTGTCTGGTTAGCCATTTTTTATGAAGCAATACGAGTGGTCAAGATTGATGAAAAACATCTGTTTCATTCAGGCTTAAAACATGACACTGATTTGGATAATAATCTTTCACTTGAAGATTATGATTAGAGGAAGCATCGTGTGTGGCCTGAAAGAAAAGAGAATTAAATATTTTTTATCTTTTTCTTGAGATTTGATTTCTCCATAAAATAAATCCATATCACAATTTATCATTATTTGGCTTCAGAATATCCTGTCCTGGGTAAGACGATAAACTACATCCATCAGCAAGGCCTCTGATCAGGAGGTTTTGAGGAGCGTGGAACCACCTCTTAATTGCTGGTGTTCCCAGGTCCACCCTGCCCTGGGGTGGTAGCACCTGTTAGGGTCCCAGCGATGGGCAAATAGTTAACACCCAAACTTGTGTAAAAATAGGTTTTTAATACCAGAAATACTTAGTAATAAAAAAAAACAAAAAAATACCAGCAATACAAACAGTTATATATTCTTTGGAAAAAAAAATATGACCAGCTATAGATTTCTTCAAGGAAAAATATTCCCAGAAATAATTTTTCAAGAAAAACATTACCGACAATAAAAATTTTGTCAGCATTAAATAACCCATTGAGGTTGATATGCTGTAAAACAAACCAAACCTTTAGAATATCACAAAGCTCTTCAACACTGGTTGCTGACCCATTCCAACTTTTGCAAAGTTGAAGACATTTTTGGGTGTACCTTGATTGCTTCTTTCCTTTCTCAATGATTTTCAATTTCTTTCTGATCAGCTATCCACTCATTTTCCATGTTGTTCAAAAGATTAACAATTGAAATGAAGCTTTTGATTGTCGTGTTGTGAAATGTCTGTGTTTGGTACAGAGTTGAATCATTCTAGATTCCTTTTGCTGTGAATTTTTTGTTAGGAAACTTGGCTACTGAAGCTCTTTTCCCAAACACGAGAAATGGCGTTCTAAATCAAGGTTATTTGTTGGTAAACTAGCTCACTTCATTTTTGTCATGTGATGTAATTTAGTTGCATGAGCAGGTTTATCTGTGTGGTCACCAAAGCCATATTCCCTTCTTGCTTGTCTTCCCAGCAGTTCAGCAGCATCATTTTTAAAATTTGACACACTATTTCTATGATTGGTTCATGAACCTTGACATGAGGGCAATTAATAAAGTAAGAAAATGTAATGTTAAATTCAATTCAATTAATTTCAACTGCAAATTTGACAAACATCATGATCTGAAAAATTCATTGAAGTGGCCCTGCAAAGGTTGGAACATATCATCTAGGTTCTGAGTATTGAAAATTTGAACATTATACCAAATCAACAGTCACCATATCAACTCGCAATAATAAATGACAACAAAACCAATCGGATCACTGATTGTATTCTTATTCAGCATCATCTTTCCAAATTTTTCAAAACTTTCCTGTTTGCATGCAATATTCCTCTAGAATTTTCCCTATTTCAATGGCTTCTTAACATTGGCCTCCAAAATGTGACATATCAGATTTTAATTCTGATACATGAGAAGTCATGCAAATAACATCCACCTTACCCTGAAGTGGTTTCATGCCTTCCGTATACACTGTGTGACCTAAATATTGTAGTTCCTGTTTAAGGAACTGACACTTGGCACCATTTAATTTCACATTCAATAAAATGAGCAAACACTGCCTTTAAGGCCTGGATTTAATATGAATCATTATCAATATCATACTTATTATAAAACCCAGGTTGTGTGTGTGTGTGTGTGTGTGTGTGGCTGTTCGTTTATATATTGGATCGGATTTCCTACATTTTTCAACCGATTTCAACAAAACTTCACAGGACTACGTAAAATTACCTTGAGGTGGTTCTGACAGTGCCAAAAATTGGAAAAACACAATTGTTTTTGCATGAAATCAATTTGAAAACACAATTAAAAGGCATCGCTGTTGCAAGAATGAAAGGGGGACAACTCATATCGAGTTATACTTATAAAACCCAAGTTGTTTGTGTGTGTGTTCGTTTATATATGAGATCGGATTTCCTACATTTTTCAACTGATTTCAACAAAACTTTTTTTTTTTTTTTTTTTGGCAGGTAGTGTTTCTTATTGTCTTGCACACTTTTTTCTTTATTTTTACATTCAGAATGCTTTAAAAATTCCATTTACAAGGCAATTGTTTATAATAAAATTCTATTCAATCGGTAGACTCATAACGATTGAAAACAATGTTTTTGTTTCAGTTTGGGTTTGACCAATTCGTAAAAACAAAAAATAGAACTAATTAAGACATGCGTGTCCATCAACCTTAAACAATAATCTTTGTCAATTTTATTTTTCAGTCTTTATGATGGTCGATACTTGATCTATCTCTTACTGTTACATCCCTGGGCAACGCCAGGCTCTACTGCTAGTCTGTCTATATTTCTGAGATGAGGTTATTATGTACATTATTCAGACTAGTGTCCTCATCTTTGTCGCCATATTTATTACAATGTTTTGCCCATTTTACGCTCCGTCCTTCTTCAGGTGGTTGGAATTTCGAACTCGAGGACAGATGGCATGGTGGATAAAGGCATTATTTAGATCCAGTGTCAGGACCCAAAGAGTGCGAGTTCAATACCCAGTTAAAGCAGTGGAGAACTTTCAGATGGAAATTAACAGATAACTGATAACTGACATCCATTAAAACCTGGCATGTAGAACTAGAACAGTCTACCCCAATGAGCGAAATAAAGGGTTCAGTTCGACATTTTGACCACCTGAAGAAGGCTGGAGCGTACAACGGCTGAAACATTGTAATAAATATGACAATCCGAATAATGTAAATAATCATTATCAAATTTTCCTGTTGTAAGTTACAATTTACTTATATTCTAGGAGAGTTATGTTCTTATGTCACTATTTTCTGGCTTCATTGATGGCCAAAATTGCATATTTCAGTTTTTTGGGCAGCAATTCATCAAAAATGCATTATATTGAAAAAAAATTTTCAGATTTTGATTTCTTTGAGTATTGCTTTTAAAAAAGATGAGTTATGTGCAGAATTTGAACATGGTCCTACATACCCTCTACCCCTAATTACAATTTGCTTTCTTTAACTGAAATTTAATCCTGTTAAAGAAAAACACACAGGTTTTACCAGTAGGAGTAGATAGGTTTGCCTATCATTCAGTTCATTCTCCTCTCCAGTCTTTTGAACAAGAGTAGAGGTTTTATCCCTTGTTCCCTGTTTAGGATTGGGTTTCCACTTCCTTTTTAAAGTCTTGTTCAACTTTATATTCCCTAACGTCTGCACCTGAACTACCTTCACTCCTCGGCAATATTCGTTTTAAAAAGCAATCATTAGAATTGGAATAAAACCTAACCATATGAAAGTGAATGTCTACATATTCTTTGTTTTTCAGAATTGACAACAAAAATAATAAACTCTATTTATTAGGTTGTTATTTACACACTATTATATTATTTATTGGTTGGCAAAACATCGGCTAATTGCCAATTAATTCAAACTCTATGAAATGATAAATAACAAGGATTTCCTTATAGTTCATATGTTTTTGTAATTTAGTAAATGTTTATGAATGAAAAATTGTTTTCACATTTATTTCTTTATAAATTGGTAAGTTATAAATATTGCATTAGTTCTAATTCTAGTAGTAAAAAATCAAATAGTGTTTAATATTTTTGTTGTAAATTCTCAAAAGCAAAAAAGATTTGTATAAATTCCCTTTCATATGTTTGTTTTATTCCAATTAAAATCATTGCTTTTTAAAACAAACATTTCCAAAGAGTGAAGGCAGTTAAAGCAGTGGTGTTTTGGGGAAAACCTCCATTTTGACACCGTCTTATTGCAGCCATGTTTGTTTCTGTCTGTCTGTTTGTCTCTTTTTTTGCATACTCAGCATGTAGCAAATCCTCTTAAATTGTCAACTTCCTTAGAAGAAGCTTTATCATTATTAATTCTTGTCTACTCTTTTCATTTTTGTTGGTTGCCTACACGGGGGGGGTGATGAAATAAAACTAATAAAGTAATAGTAAAGAAGAAAAAAAAAAAAGAAAAATTTCCCAGGATGTGAGTTATAATGAAACTGGAAAGGGTTTCTGGTCTCGTGTGATTTCATGACTCCCCTTCTGGAAAGGATACAATCTTTCTCTTCCCACTGTCCAATAACATCATTTTGGATGTGTTTTCAGCAGCCCTACTCATGAAGTAGTGGTTCAGCCATCTCAGCTCAGTGTGAGGCTGACTTGAGCTCAACCATCTTTACTTATTCTTATCCTTACTTCCCATAAATTATTTCAGAATCAAAAGGAAAACTGACATACTCAAGAGAACTTTGTTTCAATGCAGTCAACATAAAAGAACATTTGTAGCAGAAACTCAAATGTTTTGGGATTTTTATGCTTCTTCTATCTTTGTTTATATATTGAACATGCACCTTTTACCTAAAAAATACACACAAAACCCACAATCTTGTTAATATCCACATCTAATAGTGACAGATCTAATAGTTTCAATTTGACTGAATTTTCTACAGGAAACATTGTCATTATTATTTTTTTTAAGTAGTTTTTCTTTTCATTTTATTTGTGTTGCTTTTGATAAGCAGTCTGAATCAGAAATATGGACTTGGCTATCAACAGGATTTGAGCTTATGTCTGGTATCATTGAAAGCAATAAGGTCTCTGTAAAATCAGATAGTCATTAATAAAAGAAATTTTGTTCTCTTCAAGCTAATTGATCATAATCTTTTGTATGATTGTGTATTTCTGTATAATTGTGATAGATTAATGAAGTGTTTATTAAGATTATTCTGTAGGTGGGTGCAAAAGTTTACAGCAAAACTGATTTGTTTTTAACAGTGTCATCAAAAAAGTATTGCATGAACTTATTATTATTATTAAAGTATTTTATAAAAATAATTAAATGGTAAATATTACATTTTAAAAGAAAGAATTTTTTTTTATTCTAAATTTCTTTTTGCAGTTTTGAAAGACATAGTGTTTGTGATTCTCACTCAACAAAATACGTATCACCAAGAACGAGCTAAAGTTTTCAAAAAAGATTTTTATGCTCAACTTAAAAATATTTCTAAGGTAAGTCTCTTTTCTTTTGTTCCCTTGGTCTCTTCTTCTCTCTCCCTCTCCTTTTTTTTTCCTCTCTCCCTCTCCTTTTTTTTTCCCCTCTCCTTTTTTTTCCCCTCTCTCCCTCTCCTTTTTTTTCTCACATAATCTCATAATAATGATTTGCTCCTGTGTAGCTAACATGGCACATTTTATCTGTGAAGGTCTGAACTGGTGAAACTACAAAATGTTGTTCATCAGAACATTTTCTATGGAAACAGCAATTTGTTGGAAAGAGTATGCAGGATGGAAAATAATTAATCAACCAGAAGACGCTTTTGAATGCTACTGAGGCTAGAAGGAGAGGATAGACAGCTCCAGCTCAGATATGGCAACAATATTCCATTTGGGGGGGGGGGGTCTGATGTGACTTTTGTAATGATAGAGCATGTTAGGAGGAGTCTGATACTTATTGAAAAAATGGTCAGCTTCTGAGACTGATCTTCTAGATCAGTGATTTTTAACCTATGGGTTACTTTCTTCCTTTTTTTTTTTTTTTTTTTTTTTTTTAAATGCTTATTTTATTTTTTACTAATAGATATATTTAGAAATTGTATTATAGAAATAGTAAATGTATGTTTTATTTTGAAGTAAAACTAATTTAATAAAAATTAAACTTGTATTTAACAACTAAATTCTATGGAATATTTATGTACATTAGTAAAATAAATCATAATAAACCATTTAAAAATATGTGAGTAATTAATAAGTAATTAATAAATTTAAAAAATTGCAGATTTATTCAATAAGATCCCTGTGGTTGATGTCAATGATAGTCGAAGTCCCCCCCCCCTTTTAACAATGTGGAATCTGTTACTACATAAATTAATTTATATTAATATTTTATTGATATTTAAAATTAATATTATTTAATATTAATATATTAATTTATATAATAAATTATGATTTTCATATAATTTTCCTTTATTTATTGTGTATATATATATATATATATAGTGAACATAGAAATCAACACTTAGAGGTGACAGTCTGTTTCATGCTAGATGCAATCGTCAGGCCACGAGTGCTGTTATTTTTCTCGGCTATTGTGTTGACTTCTATGTTCACTTTTATATTTACACACACTCTATCTCTGATATTGAGCACTTTATCCCATAAATATAGCACATCTTAAGACTATATTTCTTTATATATATATATATATATATATATATATATAATTTCCATTATATATCCATCTCAGTTTTTATTCAAGTTTTACAATCAAAACAACCATTATGAAGTGAAATTGCTCTACCAACCACTAAAATATTACCATGGACAACCAATTTGATATTTTTTTTTCTTCTGTGGAACCCCAGTAATGTTACATGGACCACGAAGTTTCATATTGACCCAGTTGAGATCTACTGCTCTAGAGCAGGGATGACCAAACTCTGGCCTGCAGGCCAGATCTGGTACACAATGTCAGTTCATCCAGCCCACTGGCAGACTGTGTTACAAATGATTATCTATATGGAATTATCAATAGATTTTAGTTAAACTTACGATGTATAAAAATGAAAAAAATGTAAGTAAAAATGCCAAAATTTGGCCAATCTGATTTTTGCATCTGACAGTAAAATAAGTTTTAGGAAAATAAATGAAAAAAAAAAAAAAAAATTCAATGTTTTTTTTTTTTTTTTTTTTTGCCTGCAATGAAGTTTCTAAGAAAAATGATTGCGAGCATGCTGTAGCAATCATGTTTTAATTTGCATTGCTGTGTTTAAACCCATTTGAAGAATGCTGTATATAGAAAGGACTGACTTCAGTGAATTATGTCATATATTTTGCCTAAAAATTGTTATAAAATCTAAAGTATGTAAAGACAGCACATGTAACAAGATTGAGTGATGAAGATTTGAAAAGCAATTCTCTTCATTGGATGCAGCAATTCCAAAGCAAATACTGATTTTATCTTAAAAGATAAATGCCAGTTTCACAAATGTCACTAACCTCTTTTGCTGCTTAGTTTGTAAGATTCAAATATGTGTGCACTGGGGGTGTGGATATAACTATTTTATTGCTAATGTCGCCTTCTTTGATAACTTTTTGCTAAATAAATGTTTGCTGTCTATATTTTTTGTGTATTCAGTGTATTGTCTTGAACAAAATGTTTATCCAGTCCACACTTGTCATTCTCTCAGTTATCCAGCCTTCTGTAAAAAAAAAAAAAAAAAAAAAAAAAAAAAAGAAAGTTTGGTGACCCCTGTTCTAGAGGATTAATATAAGAAATATATATATATATATATATATATATATATATATATATATATATATATATATATATAATATGAATTGAGCACTCTGGTAGCCAGTAATGCTTATATCTCGTAGATAAGGTGTTAAAAATTCCATTTCTCCAGTGGATAAGAGTCTCCAGCTGATGTCAAATCAGTCAAGTTTTGATCCTGGCTTGAACCAACCACATGTCTAGCCACACTAATGAGCTGTGATAAAGCAAAACAGTCTGTCTCTGGATGAGATATATATATATATATATATAATAGTCCTTTCTTCTTGCTTTCCTTTACTACCTTGTCTAAGAAGTTTCATATTTTCTTTCTGAAGTTAAGATTATGTCTGCCAATAATAAAAAATTTTAATAGGTCTTTTTTTTCTTTTTTTCTTTTTTTCTTTTAGATTCTCACAGTATAGATTAAAAGAATCTGTTGTGAGAAAACATTTTTGCTTTACTCCACTCTTCCTATTTTTGTGCCTTTACTGAATTTGTTCCCTAACTGGATGCAGGCTGTTTGTTCCCAGTAAAGATTAAATATAATAATTACAGCAATATTTATGTGAACTGTTGTTTCTTCCGTTGTTACAAATATTTTTTTATAGACATGTTTCAACCATGTACTCTCTAGCCATCTTCAGGTATCTTTTCAATTTTATTTGGCTGTTTTTGACTTTCATACGAATGAAACCAGTATCTGCACTTTTTGTATTCATGAAAACCTGTTTCAGCCTGCAGACAGTTGATATATTGACAATTCAATTTACATTTGCAGGATGAAAAACCTAAATTATTTTTCACTCACAAAAAATGGCCCATACGAGGATATTGGACAATATTTCCCCTGCTTTCTGAGTAAGTAATATTTTGCATCATCCACAAATGAATTTTTTTCATGTCTGTTGATTCCACTGCCTATTGGCAAAATAGAATTCTTTTGATGAAAATCACTAAATTTGCAAAGAAAATCATTTTTATTTATTTGTTGATGTGACATTTTTTTTCTCTCTCAATTTATATTCAAAGCAAGAAAATTTCTATTTTTCTGTCAAATTTTGGTTAAAAACGCTTTAATCAAACATTAAGAAACAATATTTGTGTTTTCTGCTAAATAAACTAAATTGAAAATACAAGGAAGAACTTAAAAAATTTAATCACAATGTAAATGAATTTTTTTTTTTTTTTTTTTTTTTGATAAAGACTTTAAAATCTTTTCTATGAAGCGTTGGAATAAATATATATATATATATATATATATATATATATATATATATATATATATAATAGCTGACCACTCATATTCAAGGATACCTGTCTACTAGAGCAGCTAGCCAATCCCTATTGCAGATGCTTGCTCAGGTGCCTCTGTGTTTTTATTCAACACCCATGGAGCCCACCTGTGGTTTATACTGCAACTATACTGAGCAGACCTTAGTTACAGTTTCTGGGAGAGAGCGTGTTATCTAGCGTGATCAACAATTTGAAGAAGGTCGGCACGCTTGGCCACAGTGATGTGTGATTTCGTGCTAGCACAACTATCAATGGCCCCCAAGGGTCCGCCTACCCAATTTCACTCACAAGGCTTGGGTCAACCCGTGGTGTGGTTTTCAGGCACTTTCTAAAGGTGCCGCACGCTGGGATCGACCCCTCCAGTCCAATAACATCAGGAATCTCCTTCCTGACAAATTGACCATGGTGAGATTCGAACCCAGGCCTGATAGTAAGAATGCGAATATTCTAACTACTCTGCCACATGCCTATCCAAAATAAATATATATATATATATATATATATATATATATATATATATATATATATATATATATATATATATATATATATAAGCAAGCATGTTTGGTTAAATAATCTAGGCATATGTCTTTATTTTTATTTTAATCTTCTCAAATTTCAATTTCTTAGTGTTTTTATAAAACTGATTAAGGAAGACACCATAGTTTTTCTCATTCCTTTTATTTCCCCAAGTACTTTCAATCTCATCCAAGATCATCATCATGATTCAATTGCTAAGACAAAAAATTAATGTAATGATAGTTGTGAATTTTTTTTGTAAATGCACATGAAACATGCTCCGTTTCAGTAGGCATTTTAAAATGTTGCTATACTTATAATTAATCTTATTTAGTGCTTGTATTATATAGAGCACTTCAAAAACTTGTTTCTTAATTTTTATTTTCATGGTGGAGTGTGCGTATATATATATATATATATATATATATATATATATATTATAGAGAGAGAGAGAGAGAGAGAGAGACAAGGTGCTTTTACTTAGTTTTTTTACAGTTTCTCATGCAATCTAATAATTTTTTTATTTTTGGATGATAAATTATATAAAAACTGTCCAAATGTTCTTTTTATCTGAGCGCTTTTGGCTATACATTTAGCTATTTTCAAGTATTAAATATTTTAACTGTTAAATAAATAGTTTGTTGCGTGTATGTTTTATAAAATGTTTTCATTTTTGAAAATATATATAAAATGAATACAAGTAAAAGCTTTGTTACTTAGCTGATTGATGTTGCCTTCAGCATCCCGACTCCAGAGTTTCAGAGATGAACCCACCAAAAATCAGTTCCTCCACTTTTCAGGGGTATTGGCAATTGACTGTTTATGCTCCTCAATTTTTCTTTTTTATATGCACTTTTCATTCATGCAAGTTCTTTTTTTGTTTTTGTTTTTTTTTTTTCATAGTGTATGCACATATGGTTATTTGTCCTTTTCGGTTTTTTTTGGGTTTTTTTTTTTTTTTTTTCCAATTTACACTCACTCTTTAACCTCTTTTCTCTTTCCTCTTTCAATTATATCCATTTTGACTTCCAGTTTTCTAGACATATGTTGTCATCATTAATTCTTGAGTGTTAGTGTTTTTAGTGTTACATATGGAAGGAATGCATAGAGCCTTTTTCTGTTCAAACATTTCCTAGATATTTAAACTTTGGTATTTGTTTGTTTTGTAGTTCACATCTTTTTTTTTTTTTTTTTTTTTTTTCCCTCTTGCTCATAACCATGATTTCTGCCTTCTAACGAGTCATTTTTCTACTACCCTGTCTAGAAGGTCCTGTAGTTTTCTTTGTGTCTGTCATCAACACCGTGTACTCTGCAGTCTCCAGCTCCTTGCTGTGGTGATGGAGCAGATTTTTGTGCAGTTATTCAATACGTTTTCTATCTGTATGTGCGTCCTGGGTATGATGTTAAACTACATCCTTGTCCTGGGTAAGATGTTAAACAATGTCCAGCAGCAAGGCCTCTGATCAGGAGGTTTTGGAGAATGTGGAACCACCTCTTAATTCCTGGTGTTTCCAGGTCTATCCTGAACTGGGGTGGTAGCACCTGTTAGGGTCCTAGCTATGGGCAAATAGCTAATTATTACCAGCAATACTTTTTTTAAAAAAAATTATTACCGGCAATACAATTTTGAAGGAAATATATTACCAGCAATAAAAATTTTTGTCAGCATTAAATGACCCATTGAGGTTGATATGCCATAAGACAAAATAAACCAAACCAATCTAAACCAAAGAATACATACTCTATTCATACAAATCTATCCTAAAAATGTTGTCAGCATTAAATAACCCATTGAGGTTGATATGCCATTAAACAAAATAAACCTAACCTATCTGTATGTAGGTAGTTTGTTCCCAGTATATTTTGTTGTTTTTATCATTTCACCCCAAGCAAGGTGATAATGCCTCTAGGAAAGACTTTAGTGAGAAGTGAGGAAAAGTCAAAAAAGGAACAGGATTCAGGAAGACAAAAAATAGCGATGTTGCATTTAAATCTTTGAAGATCGTAGTTGGCAGGAGAGCAAAAAACCAAATGACAGTTCCACAGTGTGAGAAAAGAATCTATTAGAATAGGACATACAGGTACATCTGGGTAGTTCAACAGTAAAACAGTGAGACCTAATTGCCAATCTAGTAGAATGCTTCTGGATTATTCTAACATTCTTTCCAAATAGACTTAGTTTTCATAAGCATGCATTCTTCTACATTTGTATTGCTCTCTCTGATATTCTAATCATAAATATTGCATTTTTTTGTTCCACTGTCTTTGACAAAACCATAGTTGTTGTCCTATTTCCGGTCTAATTCTGCTTTGTGCTCTCTATCAACAGAATTTGCATCATTAGTTTTGGTTATGTGGCTCATTAAGTTGATTGTCGAATGGAACCCACATTCATTTTCACCTGGTTTCTTCGTTAATGCTACAAAGAGGGATTTATTTACTAAGGTCCTCTGGTATATGACTATCATCATATATTTTATTCATTTCCTCTGTGATCTTGTTGGCATGTGGCTATATTATGTTAAGAAAAAAAAGTTCTATGATCACTGAAGTTAAGCAACGTTGAGCCTGGTAAGTACCTAGATTGGGAGTACTAGGTGCTGTAAGCTTGGATGCACAGATGATGTAATGGTAATTGATTTCCAATTGCAGTTAGGTTCATTATATTCACTTATGCACAAATACCCTTGGGAAAGGCATGAACCCACTTCTCCCCCCCAGCGATGGGTTAATTAGTAAAAAATAACAATTCTTACAATCTAGAAATATTTTCTGGCTTTAAATAACTTGAAATGTTTGATAAGCCATAGAAAATGAATCAATCCAATTTAATCAGTAAGTTGCCATAGTGGTAAAACTGACTCCCGATGATAAGGGGTGCAAGTTCAAATCTTGTTAAAACCATATTCTTCAACCCCAATCGATGCTGCTTACACAATCTGGTCAAGCTAGCTTAGACATTCATGACTTGTGCCACCTGTCACAGTCCTGTCTCAAATTCAGAAAGTCATTTGACAGGCATCCTTTATCTGAACGTAGATAGCCGACATATGTTTGTGGCCGGTCAACCAATTCGGCTGTGGCCAGGCCTAGGTGTCCTGAGCAGTAAGTACTTCTAGTTGACAGTGTCCAACAAAGTACATTTACTGTGAGAAAATTATTTCCAATATAGCTGATAGTTCAATGTGTGATTGATTCTTTCTGAGCAGTGTTTTTCCATGTGATGTTCTTGAATCTCACTCTAAGAACGTAGGTGTATGCTCACATCCAACTTGGGGCCCTAGGGTTAATTGATGGAACCAAAACAGCAGTAACTATGTTTTGATTAACAAAAAATAAGATTGGTTGAATTTGATGACAGAAATGTATTTCAAGATGTTCAATATTTACTGTGTTTCAGGTTTGCTGAGAACTTTTCCGACAAATCATGGGTCTTCATATGTGAAGAAGAAGCTCGGATAAAATTATGGCAGCTTGTGGAAGTTTTGAAAAAATATGATTCCTCAAAGGTATTTAACTCTCTCTCTCCCTGATTGCTCACACTCTCTCTCCCCGTTTGCCCCCTCTCTCCATTCGCTGCTCTTTCAATCCACTCTCTGTTCTCTCTCTCTTTCTCCCTGCATTTGTTCTCTCTCTCTCTCTCTCTTTCTCCCTGCATTTGTTCTCTCTCTCTCTCTCTCTTTCTCCCTGCATTTATTCTCTCTCTCTCTCTCTCTTTCTCCCTGCATTTGTTCTCTCTCTCTCTCTCTCTTTCTCCCTGCATTTGTTCTCTCTCTCTCTCTCTCTTTCTCCCTGCATTTGTTCTCTCTCTCTCTTTCTCCCTGCATTTGTTCTCTCTCTCTCTTTCTCCCTGCATTTGTTCTCTCTCTCTCTCTTTCTCCCTGCATTTGTTCTCTCTCTCTCTCTCTTTCTCCCTGCATTTGTTCTCTCTCTCTCTCTCTCTTTCTCCCTGCATTTGTTCTCTCTCTCTCTCTCTCTTTCTCCCTGCATTTGTTCTCTCTCTCTCTCTCTCTCTTTCTCCCTGCATTTGTTCTCTCTCTCTCTCTCTCTTTCTCCCTGCATTTGTTCTTTCTCTCTCTCTCTCTTTCTCCCTGCATTTGTTCTCTCTCTCTCTCTCTCTTTCTCCCTGCATTTGTTCTCTCTCTCTCTCTCTCTCTTTCTCCCTGCATTTGTTCTCTCTCTCTCTCTCTTTCTCCCTGCATTTGTTCTCTCTCTCTCTCTCTCTTTCTCCCTGCATTTGTTCTTTCTCTCTCTCTCTCTTTCTCCCTGCATTTGTTCTTTCTCTCTCTCTCTCTTTCTCCCTGCATTTGTTCTTTCTCTCTCTCTCTCTTTCTCCCTGCATTTGTTCTTTCTCTCTCTCTCTCGGCATTTGTTCTTTCTCTCTCTCTCCCGGCATTTGTTCTTTCTCTCTCTCTCCCGGCATTTGTTCTTCTCTCTCTCTCTCTCCCGGCATTTGTTCTTTCTCTCTCTCTCTCTCCCGGCATTTGTTCTTTCTCTCTCTCTCTCTCCCGGCATTTGTTCTTTCTCTCTCTCTCTCTCCCGGCATTTGTTCTTTCTCTCTCTCTCTCTCCCGGCATTTGTTCTTTCTCTCTCTCTCTCTCCCGGCATTTGTTCTTTCTCTCTCTCTCTCTCCCGGCATTTGTTCTTTCTCTCTCTCTCTCTCCCGGCATTTGTTCTTTCTCTCTCTCTCTCTCCCGGCATTTGTTCTTTCTCTCTCTCTCTCTCCCGGCATTTGTTCTTTCTCTCTCTCTCTCTCCCGGCATTTGTTCTTTCTCTCTCTCTCTCTCCCGGCATTTGTTCTTTCTCTCTCTCTCTCTCCCGGCATTTGTTCTTTCTCTCTCTCTCTCTCCCGGCATTTGTTCTTTCTCTCTCTCTCTCTCCCGGCATTTGTTCTTTCTCTCTCTCTCTCTCCCGGCATTTGTTCTTTCTCTCTCTCTCTCTCCCGGCATTTGTTCTTTCTCTCTCTCTCTCTCCCGGCATTTGTTCTTTCTCTCTCTCTCTCTCCCGGCATTTGTTCTTTCTCTCTCTCTCTCTCCCGGCATTTGTTCTTTCTCTCTCTCTCTCTCCCGGCATTTGTTCTTTCTCTCTCTCTCTCTCCCGGCATTTGTTCTTTCTCTCTCTCTCTCTCCCGGCATTTGTTCTTTCTCTCTCTCTCTCTCCCGGCATTTGTTCTTTCTCTCTCTCTCTCTCCCGGCATTTGTTCTTTCTCTCTCTCTCTCTCCCGGCATTTGTTCTTTCTCTCTCTCTCTCTCCCGGCATTTGTTCTTTCTCTCTCTCTCTCTCCCGGCATTTGTTCTTTCTCTCTCTCTCTCTCCCGGCATTTGTTCTTTCTCTCTCTCTCTCTCCCGGCATTTGTTCTTTCTCTCTCTCTCTCTCCCGGCATTTGTTCTTTCTCTCTCTCTCTCTCCCGGCATTTGTTCTTTCTCTCTCTCTCTCTCCCGGCATTTGTTCTTTCTCTCTCTCTCTCTCCCGGCATTTGTTCTTTCTCTCTCTCTCTCTCCCGGCATTTGTTCTTTCTCTCTCTCTCTCTCCCGGCATTTGTTCTTTCTCTCTCTCTCTCTCCCGGCATTTGTTCTTTCTCTCTCTCTCTCTCCCGGCATTTGTTCTTTCTCTCTCTCTCTCTCCCGGCATTTGTTCTTTCTCTCTCTCTCTCTCCCGGCATTTGTTCTTTCTCTCTCTCTCTCTCCCGGCATTTGTTGTTCCTTTCCCCTTCTCTCCCGGCATTTGTTCTTTCTCTCTCTCTCTCTCCCGGCATTTGTTCTTTCTCTCTCTCTCTCTCCCGGCATTTGTTCTTTCTCTCTCTCTCTCTCCCGGCATTTGTTCTTTCTCTCTCTCTCTCTCCCGGCATTTGTTCTTTCTCTCTCTCTCTCTCCCGGCATTTGTTCTTTCTCTCTCTCTCTCTCCCGGCATTTGTTCTTTCTCTCTCTCTCTCTCCCGGCATTTGTTCTTTCTCTCTCTCTCTCTCCCGGCATTTGTTCTTTCTCTCTCTCTCTCTCCCGGCATTTGTTCTTTCTCTCTCTCTCTCTCCCGGCATTTGTTCTTTCTCTCTCTCTCTCTCCCGGCATTTGTTCTTTCTCTCTCTCTCTCTCCCGGCATTTGTTCTTTCTCTCTCTCTCTCTCCCGGCATTTGTTCTTTCTCTCTCTCTCTCTCCCGGCATTTGTTCTTTCTCTCTCTCTCTCTCCCGGCATTTGTTCTTTCTCTCTCTCTCTCTCCCGGCATTTGTTCTTTCTCTCTCTCTCTCTCCCGGCATTTGTTCTTTCTCTCTCTCTCTCTCCCGGCATTTGTTCTTTCTCTCTCTCTCTCTCCCGGCATTTGTTCTTTCTCTCTCTCTCTCTCCCGGCATTTGTTCTTTCTCTCTCTCTCTCTCCCGGCATTTGTTCTTTCTCTCTCTCTCTCTCCCGGCATTTGTTTGTTCTTTCTCTCTCTCTCCCGGCATTTGTTTGTTCTTTCTCTCTCTCTCCCGGCATTTGTTTGTTCTTTCTCTCTCTCTCCCGGCATTTGTTTGTTCTTTCTCTCTCTCTCCCGGCATTTGTTTGTTCTTTCTCTCTCTCTCCCGGCATTTGTTTGTTCTTTCTCTCTCTCTCCCGGCATTTGTTTGTTCTTTCTCTCTCTCTCCCGGCATTTGTTTGTTCTTTCTCTCTCTCTCCCGGCATTTGTTTGTTCTTTCTCTCTCTCTCCCGGCATTTGTTTGTTCTTTCTCTCTCTCTCCCGGCATTTGTTTGTTCTTTCTCTCTCTCTCCCGGCATTTGTTTGTTCTTTCTCTCTCTCTCCCGGCATTTGTTTGTTCTTTCTCTCTCTCTCCCGGCATTCATTTGTTTGTTCTTTCTCTCTCTCTCCCGGCATTTGTTTGTTCTTTCTCTCTCTCTCCCGGCATTTGTTTGTTCTTTCTCTCTCTCTCCCGGCATTTGTTTGTTCTTTCTCTCTCTCTCCCGGCATTTGTTTGTTCTTTCTCTCTCTCTCCCGGCATTTGTTTGTTCTTTCTCTCTCTCTCCCGGCATTTGTTTGTTCTTTCTCTCTCTCTCCCGGCATTTGTTTGTTCTTTCTCTCTCTCTCCCGGCATTTGTTTGTTCTTTCTCTCTCTCTCCCGGCATTTGTTTGTTCTTTCTCTCTCTCTCCCGGCATTTGTTTGTTCTTTCTCTCTCTCTCCCGGCATTTGTTTGTTCTTTCTCTCTCTCTCCCGGCATTTGTTTGTTCTTTCTCTCTCTCTCCCGGCATTTGTTTGTTCTTTCTCTCTCTCTCCCGGCATTTGTTTGTTCTTTCTCTCTCTCTCCCGGCATTTGTTTGTTCTTTCTCTCTCTCTCCCGGCATTTGTTTGTTCTTTCTCTCTCTCTCCCGGCATTTGTTTGTTCTTTCTCTCTCTCTCCCGGCATTTGTTTGTTCTTTCTCTCTCTCTCCCGGCATTTGTTTGTTCTTTCTCTCTCTCTCCCGGCATTTGTTTGTTCTTTCTCTCTCTCTCCCGGCATTTGTTTGTTCTTTCTCTCTCTCTCCCGGCATTTGTTTGTTCTTTCTCTCTCTCTCCCGGCATTTGTTTGTTCTTTCTCTCTCTCTCCCGGCATTTGTTTGTTCTTTCTCTCTCTCTCCCGGCATTTGTTTGTTCTTTCTCTCTCTCTCCCGGCATTTGTTTGTTCTTTCTCTCTCTCTCCCGGCATTTGTTTGTTCTTTCTCTCTCTCTCCCGGCATTTGTTTGTTCTTTCTCTCTCTCTCCCGGCATTTGTTTGTTCTTTCTCTCTCTCTCCCGGCATTTGTTTGTTCTTTCTCTCTCTCTCCCGGCATTTGTTTGTTCTTTCTCTCTCTCTCCCGGCATTTGTTTGTTCTTTCTCTCTCTCTCCCGGCATTTGTTTGTTCTTTCTCTCTCTCTCCCGGCATTTGTTTGTTCTTTCTCTCTCTCTCCCGGCATTTGTTTGTTCTTTCTCTCTCTCTCCCGGCATTTGTTTGTTCTTTCTCTCTCTCTCCCGGCATTTGTTTGTTCTTTCTCTCTCTCTCCCGGCATTTGTTTGTTCTTTCTCTCTCTCTCCCGGCATTTGTTTGTTCTTTCTCTCTCTCTCCCGGCATTTGTTTGTTCTTTCTCTCTCTCTCCCGGCATTTGTTTGTTCTTTCTCTCTCTCTCCCGGCATTTGTTTGTTCTTTCTCTCTCTCTCCCGGCATTTGTTTGTTCTTTCTCTCTCTCTCCCGGCATTTGTTTGTTCTTTCTCTCTCTCTCCCGGCATTTGTTTGTTCTTTCTCTCTCTCTCCCGGCATTTGTTTGTTCTTTCTCTCTCTCTCCCGGCATTTGTTTGTTCTTTCTCTCTCTCTCCCGGCATTTGTTTGTTCTTTCTCTCTCTCTCCCGGCATTTGTTTGTTCTTTCTCTCTCTCTCCCGGCATTTGTTTGTTCTTTCTCTCTCTCTCCCGGCATTTGTTTGTTCTTTCTCTCTCTCTCCCGGCATTTGTTTGTTCTTTCTCTCTCTCTCCCGGCATTTGTTTGTTCTTTCTCTCTCTCTCCCGGCATTTGTTTGTTCTTTCTCTCTCTCTCCCGGCATTTGTTTGTTCTTTCTCTCTCTCTCCCGGCATTTGTTTGTTCTTTCTCTCTCTCTCCCGGCATTTGTTTGTTCTTTCTCTCTCTCTCCCGGCATTTGTTTGTTCTTTCTCTCTCTCTCCCGGCATTTGTTTGTTCTTTCTCTCTCTCTCCCGGCATTTGTTTGTTCTTTCTCTCTTTCTCCCGGCATTTGTTTGTTCTTTCTCTCTTTCTCCCGGCATTTGTTTGTTCTTTCTCTCTTTCTCCCGGCATTTGTTTGTTCTTTCTCTCTTTCTCCCGGCATTTGTTTGTTCTTTCTCTCTTTCTCCCGGCATTTGTTTGTTCTTTCTCTCTTTCTCCCGGCATTTGTTTGTTCTTTCTCTCTTTCTCCCGGCATTTGTTTGTTCTTTCTTTCTCTCTCTCTCTCTCTCTCTTTCTCCCGGCATTTGTTCTTTCTCTCTCTCTCTCTCTCTCTTTCTCCCGGCATTTGTTCTTTCTCTCTCTCTCTCTCTCTTTCTCCCGGCATTTGTTCTTTCTCTCTCTCTCTCTCTCTTTCTCCCGGCATTTGTTCTTTCTCTCTCTCTCTCTCTCTTTCTCCCGGCATTTGTTCTTTCTCTCTCTCTCTCTCTCTTTCTCCCGGCATTTGTTCTTTCTCTCTCTCTCTCTCTTTCTCCCGGCATTTGTTCTTTCTCTCTACATTATACCTTAATGGTGAATATACTGTAATAGAAATTGTGACAGAAGATTCATTCTTACTGTAGATCTTATTAGAAGCATTCATGAATTTACAAAAATAGCTATTAATAAAATAGAACAATTCTATCAACAGACTGCAATAAGTTATGTGACAGAAGATATGTTCTCACTGTTGATCATAATCTTTTTTTAGTCAAGAAATTTCACTTTTTCCTTTAAAAGACATGCTTCACAGCTTTTTACTATATCCAAATTTCCAGTATAACTATTTTTTTTTTTATCATTTCCATAGTTGACCATGAGTAACTAAAATTGTGAAAAGAAAGACTACAGATAAGATGGGTGACCAACTGTATATGCAAAACTATTTTTATTTCACTATCGATTCATGCCATTTCCTAATTCCCCTCTGAAAACTCGTTCTCTCTACAGCCAATGTTTTTAGGTAATGCCCTGACAGATGAAACGGCTGTGATCATTCACCACTTTGCCTTTGCTGAAAACCCCAGCGAGTTTTCCTATCCAAATTTTGCACTTGGTTTTGTAATGAGCTTACCATTAATTAAAAGGTAAGTTAATTTGATATTTCCCAATGGTTGTGTGACTTGTGAAAGTTTATTGGCGATCATGGCCCTGCACAACTTCCTGTCCTTTGTAGTTCTAATTATGGTTTTTTGTTTTTGTTTTTCACCTCCCCCCCACACACACACTCCCTATTCTGCCATCCACTTATACAACCTCATTAGTTAGGTTGTGTGCTGTTTTCATCTGTGTTTCTTGCTTTCAATATGTCCTGTGAGTGTCACATTTTCTAAGCCCTCTTTCCTCCTTATGTGTCCTATGAATTTCAGCTGCTTCTTTCTGAAGTCTGTTGCTAGGAAGGTTGGTTCACTGTCATACTAGACCATTTTTCTCACCAGAATCTATCTTATATATGTACAAGTCTACAATTTGTCCTTGCTTAGAATATTGCTACCACATATGGTCTGGCGCTCCTGCTATATATTTAGAGATCATTCATAAAATCTAAAGAATCTGCAATGTTATTGGTCCTGACCAGGCATCTCAACTTCAGTAACTTTTACATCACTGTAATACAGCTTCTCTATGCCTTTTCTATAAATACTTCCTTCATAATTGTTCTAATGAACTTTCTGCTATGGTACCTAGACTTTATGAATTTAAGCACAGTATTAGATTGGCAGCAAGGTCTACACATTTTACAGTTGAAATGGCTAGATGGAACCATAAGTTCTATGCTAACAGTTTCTTCTCTCACACTTCTCGCTTGTTTCTGTCTTCTTGCTTCAGTCAAATTTGATCTTCAAAAGTTTAAATGCAGTGTTAATCGCTATCTTCTGTCTTCTGAATACCTGTTCTTTTATTGTCCTCTCTCCCCTTAATAGTATTATTGTTTTGTTTTTGTTTTTTTTCTCATATTCTCTAACACTCAGTAATCCCTTTCATCTTAGTGGCTTTATTGCCTTGCTTAGAGTGAAATGATTAAAAAAGTATGTGTCCCCTTTTGGTTTCAATTTTCTCTAAAACTTCATATGTTCCGTTCAAGGTATTCTCAGCATCCTTCTGTAGAACCACATTTCTGTTGCTTCAAGTCTCTTCTTCATCTGTGAAACCAATGCTAAAAATACCAGGCACCAATAATATCATAAATGCACCCAAATTCTACACATGAGAAACAATAGATTAATAGCTAACTTTAACTGCATTCATTTGTTCAATCTTCCCAAATGATCACCGAAGTTAAGCAATGTCGAGCCTGGTTAGTACCTAGATGGGTGACCATTGTAAGCATGAATGTGCAGGTAGTATAATGGTTCAGAATTGTTAAACAGAGAGCTGAGTTCTAATTCCAGTTGGGTTTATGTTCAACTTGCATGCAAATACTCTTGGGAAAGGTATTAATCCACCTCTTCTCTCTCCAGCTATAGATTAATTAGTAAGACTTGTATTACTAAATCATTATTCTCTCCTCAAAAATTTCTCACAATCTAAAAATAATTTCTGGCTTTAAATAACCTATAAAAGGTTGATAAGCCATAGAAAACAAATCAGCAAGAAGGTCTAATCAATTTACAGTTGAGTTGGCTAGATGTACCTGTAAGTTCAATACTAAAAGTTTCTTTTCTTGTTTGTGTAACTCTTCTTCTGCTTTCCAGTTAACTTTGATCTTCAAAAATTTAAATGCAAAGCTGATCATTATCTTGTCTTAATTTTTGTTCTTTTATTGTCCTCTCTCCTTAATAGTAGATTTTCTCATATTTTCTAACACTCAGTAACCTTTTGCATCCTAGTGGCTTTATTACCTTGCTTGGGGGAAATGATTTTTCTCATTTTCTATAATACTCAGTAACCTATACTCTACTAGTTTGGTGGCTAGATCTCATTTTACGGTCAAAATAGCTAGATATAAGTGTAAATTATATGCTAATAGTTTCTTTTCTCACACTTCTTGCTTGTGGAACTCTCTTTTGGGTCCATGCTTTCTAGTCAACTTTGATCTTCAAAAATTTAAATGCAATGTCAATCACTATACACTGTTCTCCTGATTGCTCTTCTTTTATTTTCGCTCCTTAATAATGTTTCTGTTTTCTAATTCTTTGACAGCCGATAACCCCTCATGTCTTAGTGGCATTATTGCCTTGCTTGGAGAGAACTTGATAAAAAAAAAAAATCTAAAAGCAATTGTTGCATCTGTGTTATTCATTGACTTGGTTTTTCCAAAGAAACCAACAAAACCCCACCTGCTCTTCATCAGCATTTGGCAAAGAACTTTATAAAGAACGTCCTACCTGTTTTGATTGCATAAAATTGCAAATGTTCTCAATGGGGTGAAACTGATTTACTCAAGTTATTCTATGTACTATTGTATTTTATTTTCTCCTTTTTTTTTTTTTTTTTTTTTTTTTTCTAGTTTACATGACCGCTGGCCACCCAATAACATGCGGACAGATTTTTCTATTGATCCAAAACATGAGGTTCGTTCTGAGATATTTTTTTCCTTTTGATTTATTTCTATATCTCTCATGGTGTCTCCACTATAACAACATTTGTAGTAATAAACAAAAATGAGGAGATAGGGGAGGACCGTAACCTGTGTTATTATTTTTAACATTTAGACAGTTTTCCTGAGCGAAATAAAGGGTTCAGTTTGACATTCCAACCACCTGAAGAAGGCCGGAGCGTACAACAGCCGAAACGTAATAAATATGGCGACAAAGATGAGGACAATAGTCCGAATAATGTAAATAGTATACATTGCTTAACTTTGTTGATCATACTACGAAAACCCGTGTTTCAACATGATGTGGTCGTAAGCCTGTTTTATTATGGGAAACCGTTCATAACTGTAGTGAAAGAGATAATCAGGTACCTCGGAAAAAAGTTTGTTTTGCGTGCAATCTGCCGAAGAAGGATTACTAAAAAGTAGTCAGCAAAAATCTTATAGCGAAGAAAACGGCAACTTACCTCATCAAACCAAGCGACAACGCGTCGCGTGTATTCTGTGACGAGAAAAAAAAAGAAACAAGTCTGTTGCAGGAGTCGCTATAAGAGTATATTGATATGCAAATTACAGAGCATCCTATCCCAGCTGTCGACAAATGAAAAAAATAGGTTCTGCCGATAAAAGCAGTTGGTGTTCTCGATTCGGGGAAGGAAAATTCGGGCATTTTTGGCTTCGGCGTTTGTTAGAGAGTGAGTTATTTTCCTGACTGGTTACATGCATTGTGATTCGAGATAGTACCGGCGAATTGAGTTTTCAGCATTTCTTTCTGCCCCCAAAATTCGAGTCTGTACTTACGCTGATTTTTCTTTGTGTTGTGTAATTAATCTGCGACAAATACTTCCCCTTTTTCAGAACGCTTACACTTACAATAACTAATTTTGTAAAGTGTAAACTTTGATTTTATTTAATAGCAGTGTGCATCATTTGCAGGAAATCTTTGCATCCACATCCATTTTATTCTTGCAGCTTGCCATGTATATATGGAATGATGGGAATGGTACCTCCCTTGAAGACATTCCTGAGATTTGCAAGGAAGACAATTGTATCACAAAGTTATCAGCAAAGTTCCCTGAATGTGTAAGTGTCAATTTCTTTGTTTTTTTTTTCTTAAATGTTTTTTTATAATTTATACCTTATACTAGAAAAGGCCAGTTAAAAAACTGCTGAATCCTTATTACAGGGATCAGTAAAATGATAACCCGCAGATCAAATCCATTTTTGCCATGATATTTTTCTGC
This sequence comes from Acanthosepion lycidas, assembly GCA_963932145.1. Taxonomy (NCBI): domain Eukaryota; kingdom Metazoa; phylum Mollusca; class Cephalopoda; order Sepiida; family Sepiidae; genus Acanthosepion; species Acanthosepion lycidas. The sequence continues at coordinate 25,489,829 of OZ010603.1, forward strand.
CGTTAAACAAACAGATGTAATAAAATTTAAACAAGCATCAGAAATTTTGTGCCTGGGAAGAGCTTCTTGGTTGGTCAGAGAACTTTTCAGCAACTGTTTTACAAATGAAAGTTGTGTGAATGTACAGAGAAATTAAAAGTGGATTGGTCAATGCATTGAAAGAGAAAAGATCTTTTTTCTGGACAGACATAACACCAACTGTCCTCGTGTTACAAAGGTGATACAGCAAATGACATTGAATCTGGGTTGGGAAATTCTTCTACATGCAATATATTCTCCAGAACTGTCACTATCAGGCTATCACTCGATTTGGCTTGTGCAACACTGCTTTAGTCTGCAGTTTCAACAAGTTTGTGATGTCCAAAAAATTCCTTAAAGAATTCACCAAATCATTACCAGAATCATTCTTTTCTGATAGAATAAACGGTTTAGCTAAAATGTTGCAGAATGTCGGAGAAAACTAGAAAAATAGTTTGATGACTGAATAATAATGCTATGAATTTTAACGAAGGAAAAATATTGTCAGAAATGCTGGAAATGTTCACATCCTCACATCTATATTTCTTAAAAAAATTTTTTTTTTTTTTCCAGGGCCGTGCAATATCCCCTGATGATTTGTTTGTAGCTGTAAAAACCTGTAAGAAATTCCGTGAAGAAAGAAGTAAGTTTTTTTTCTTGTAGTAATCAACACTACCACTGCTCTGGGCATACTTTACAAAACTTACCTTGCCTGCTGTTATATATATATATATATATATATATATATATATATATATATATATATATATAATACATTTTCAAAACACTATAAAATAAAATATCAGTCCCTAGTGTTTGTGCTACAAACTAGCACTTGGTGCTATTTCAAAATCACTGTAGACTTATAGTAGCCTTATTACAACCTGTTTTGTGACATAGTTGTTGTTATATTATCTGTTGGAGTTGCCATTTAGCTTAGTCAGTACTGCAGAGTATCCTATTGAAACCAAAATTGCAGTGCCCATGTGAAATTGCCATCAGCATCTTTATTGTTATTCATTTCCAGTTTCTTGTTTTTTCTAGAAAATGAGCCAGCACAGCCAGGCTACAATGCTATAGTAAAAGAGCAGTATTGGAAATTTTTTTTTTTTTTTTTTTTTGTACAATAAAAGACATTTGCAAAAATCAAATAATTGTCAGATTTTAATGAAATTTTTAGGATTTATTCACAAATGAGTGAAATAATTTAAAAAAAATTTTTTTATTTGTTACTTTCCACCTTATTTTATAAAACTTTGAGAAATTAAAACTCCACTCTCTACATATTTATATTAGTTAAAAGCAGGATTCCTTGGAGAATTTAAATCCTCAATTTGTCAAACAGAAACACCATTTACTGTAAATCTCTAATTCGTAAAATAAAAAATGCAATAAGACTAAGACATTATTTAAATAGGAAAGCTTTTAATTGCTTTTATAAATAAAGATGGACACTATTGTCTTAAAAAATAATTTTTGATGAATAACGATTTTTTGCAATAATTTTTTCTTTAAATTTTAATTAGAATAATTTATAAAGTTTTGAAATCTTTCAAAATTCTGTATTAATTTCACCCTTTTTAGATGATATTGTTAAGTAAAAACTATATTTAGTAATCATAAATGGAAAAGCTTAATACAAATTATCAAACACCAATATTTTTAAAAGAATTCTGAATTTTTTATGTATGTGCTGATTTTTGTAGATGTGGATGACCATACAAAACATTATCAGAAAATAAGAGCAATGATTATATGAAATTTAAGCCAAAATTTCTAAAATTCAATAAAACATTAGCTTACAGAGAATATATTCCTAAATTTTTAAGTTATATTAAAAAAGGCACTCACATCATTTTCTTCAATTGTTTTAGTTTTACAGATAAAGTCTCCATAGATTCATCTTCACACTATCAGCATGTCAACACTTTAAATAAACAGCTGGTCTCAGGTTAAAAAGATTGATTTCTGCAATACTTTAAAATTAAAGTAAATAACATTTGTTTTAAATCAGATAACTTAAAACGGCTAATATTTCTCAAGTTTCAGAAAAGTATTTTTGGAAAATTTTTTAATTTTTATATTAATTTATGCACAAGTGCTCTTGGGAAAGGTACAAATTCACCTCTTCTCCCCCTAGCTATGAGTTAATTAGTAGGAGTTGTATCAGTAAAATCCTTATTATTTGAAAGAGTTCTTACAGTACCTGTCTATATTTCTGAAATGAGGTATTATGTACATTATTTACATTATTTGGACTATTGTCCTCATCTTTGACACCATATTTATTACAACGTTTTGATCATTGTACTCTCCGGCCTTCTTCTCAAGGACATATGGCACAGTGGATAAAGGCATTAGTTAGATCCAGTGACAGGACCCAAAGATTGTGAGTTCAATACCCGGTTAAGGCAGTGGAGAACTTGGGGAGGGGAATTAAGCAGGAGATAATTGACATCCATTAAACATAGCACGTGGAACTAGAACAGTCTACCCCAGTGAGTGAAATAAAGGGTTCAGTTCGACTTTCCAACCACCTGAAGAAGGCCAGAGCATACTACGGCTGAAACATTGTAATTCATATGGGGACAAAGATGAGGACAATAGTCCAAATAATGTAAATAATAGTTATTACAGTCTAAAAATATTTTCTGGCTTTAAATAACCAGCAAAAGGCTAAAACCATAAAAAACAAATCAATCTATGATTTTATAATTAATATAGAATTTCTTTAACAAGTTAGAACCAACTAATGAGATGTCATGAGGTATTTATTCTCTGAAAAGAATTAAAAATTTGTGTGTATAATAATGAATATATTTGGAATCAGTTTGAATTTAATATGACAGTCAGTCTTGGAGAAACTGAAGCAAGTCTTGGAAAATGGATATAACAAAGTTAATTAAAATTGATTTGCAAATCAAAGCAACATTTGGAGCCATTGAAGATGTCATTTGGGAGAGTTAATTTTTTCTGACCTTTCCTGTTGTGCAATGCTCACTGAGGGAGGGTTGATAAGAAGACTGTTGCACCTATCTTCTAAACTTGGAGAATCTACTTGTTCTGAAAACCTGTTTTTCACAAGACTCTAATTGACCATTGGTAACCATTCCTTTAAGATAGATGTCTTTGTGTAGATATATCAAGAAGTCCGAGTCTTAATAATGAGAGGGGGGCATTATATAATTATTTTTCAATATAATCTTCCTTCCTTGTATTTAATTCACTCATGAATATTAATCGCATGGACTGAACATTATACAATGAAACTTTTACATCAAATTTAATTTAATAACATGTTGAACTACAGACTTAATGATCCACTTTCATATGTACAAGAGGCTGCTGAAAAAGTTCTCTGTATGACTCGGACCCCCCCCCCAAAAAAAAATGAACCTGGTGTTTGGGGATTTTTCTTTTTCATAAATCATTTCACCCCAAGTAAGGCAATAAAGCCACTAAAACACAAGGAGGTTACTGAGTGTGAGAGAATACGAGAAAAAGAAAACATTATTAAGGAGAGAGAACCATAAAAGAACAGGAATTAAGAAGACAGACAATAACGATTGATATTGCATTTAAATTTTTGAAGATCAAAGTTGACTGGAAAGCAAGAAGCTGGAAGAGAGTTCTACAAGTGAGAAGTGTAAGAGAAGAAACTGTTAACATAGAACTTACAGGTACATTTAGCCATTTCAACTGTAAAATGATGAGACCTTGCTGCCAATCTAGTACTGCGCTTAAATTCATAAAGTCTAGGTGCCATAGAGGAAAGTTCGTCAGAACAATTACCATGAAAGTATTTATAGAAAAGGTACAGGGAAGCTACGTTATGGCGGTAGAAAAGTGACTGAAGCTGAGATGCCTGGTCAGGACCAATGACATTGCAGATTCTTCTTTGGATTTTATCAAGAATCTCTAATATATATATATATATATATATATATATATATATATATATATATATTCAATGCATGTATGAATGGTAGACTTATAAATGTGTAAGACAGGTTCTGGTGAGAAAAATTGCCTAGCCCAACTCCTGAACTTTCATGGTAGTCTGTGAGTTGGGCCTAAAGCTTTACAGCACTTTGTTGATATTGCAGATTTTACAAGTATTCGAGTGACATATAAATATACCTTGTTACATCAAAATGTATACCAAACAGTGCTATGAGTGTTATTTAAAGGTCAGTTATTTTTTAACCCATTTTCTTTCTGTTTCTATTTCAGTTCCTGTGGTCAAAAATACTTGGGCTCAGGAGGCAAAGCATATTGAATATTACAGTGACGTTGAAGATCCAACCATTCCTTCCATCAGTTTGGGAATACCAAACACAGAACGAGGTATCCAAAGTTTTGAAGTATTGATAAAAAAAGAAAAATGCTTATTTCATAAATGAAACACTGTTAACTATTCTTATTAAGTTTGACTAACATTTGCTTTTTAATTTGAAAACTTGAGAACATAAAATAAAAAAAACAACTAAATACTTAGGAAAACAAAATGTAGCCAATGATTAATAATGGCAGTCAATGCATCCTCTAATGAAAATTGCAGAAAATGTTACAACTACTAGTGGAAATACAGCAAATGAAATGAAGATTAAGGAAATCCTAGTCCAAAATGAATAATGCTTGACAATTCTTCATCTAATCAAAATTGCAGGTAATATTACTACTACTAATACTACTAGTGGAAATAAAGCAATTGAAATGAAGATGAAAGAAATCCTCCTCAAAAATGAATAATAAAAAATTAATAAGAATATTTTCTTTAGTAATGTCTTCAATGTTTCTTTATCACAATGAATTATAAAAATTTTATCCTCTACCAAAAATCTAAGTTCTTGTGTCAAACACAAAAAAACAGGGCTAGTAGGAATAGCAAGTCATAATAGGTGCAAATCACAAATAAGACTCAACCACTGTGTAAAATTTTAAAGGAAAATCACTTATTACACAATTACGAAAAAGGTAAAAAAATTCTAAATTTTCACAAAAGGCAGGATAACAATTTCTGATAAAATGATTACCATCGAAAAATGGAAAGCGTTACAGTTTAGGAAAAAGACAAGGAATTTGAAAGAGACAACAAGAGAAAACAATTCACGAAGGCAGAAAACCAAAGTGCAACCACCTTTTGAGAAAAATGAAAACACCTCTTTTTATTTGCCCCATGAGCGTCTCTGGGACATATAGTAATTTTTGAAAAGTCGATTTTAAATTAACACTGTTCATGCTTCAGAAAATTTCTTTATATTCTTTTTTTGTTCTTTGCTGTCCCATCACAAGAGAATTTTCAGTTGAACTTCAAAATTCTTTAGTCTCTCTGCAGACTGGCTGGTAACTGGTGCCTTCTTGATGTCAAATGCCTTTTTCTCCTTGATGTTGCCTTGCTGTTAAAAATTCTTCTCTGCTCGTCCACTGACCTGAGTTCTTAATATTTGAAAAATTAGGTTCATACCCCACCCTCGACACACACACACACACACACACACAGGTTGTTAACAGAGCTTGAGGCCATGGCTCTTTTTGGTGAATATATATATGAAAAAATAATTTTCGATAAACTGAAAATGGATCTTTTACAATCTTGGCGGTTTTTAACTGCTGAGCCGAAAAAGATATACAAGTGTAACAATTATTTACACAAACTATCTGGCCTTCATAAAAATACACATCCCTCAAAAAAAAACGTGTAGTAAAAAAGAAAAAAACTCTCTACAATTAGACATTTATTTAAGACAAACATTTTTAAAATAGTAAAATAAAATTTTTATAGGATAAAAAAAATTACTGTTTCCGTTCTCTGATAGTTATATTTTGTGTATGCAAATGTAAAAACTATTATGGGATAGATAATATTTGGGAAATTTTCATTTGGTTAATTTGCAGTATAAGCACCAAAAGCCTCCAATAATAAGAATGTATAATTCTGGAGTGAAACTGCCTGATTATTTTGAAAATGACATAAAAAACTTGGGCTCGCTTACCATTTATGACTTATCATCAATCTAAGTTCAATCTCTTTCATGTTTGGCTGCCATTACTGGTGTTGTTTACATACGTTTGCCTCGAGTTGTAATGTGCAGAAGCTTACTTAGTTAACAGCCTTTTTAAAGCTTTTTGTATCTTGTCTTGATTACTGCACTGATGTTATTTTAAAATGCACTTTTTTTTTTTTTTCTTAAATTGGTTCAAATTTGTTATAAAAAGAAAATGAAAGCTTTTCTAAATAAATACTATGTCATGGTTGAACCCATTTTCTAAAAAATATTCTTATGAAGCTTTAAATGAATAACATTTTTTTGTGGTATAAATTCCTTTTTTCCAATTAAAAGTTTTTTTTTTTTTTTTTTTTTTGTGGAACTGAAGCTTTACTAACTAATGAATTTTTTTTTTTTTATTGTAATAGAAACAATTGAAAGCTTTTCTAAATAAATATATGATTACTTTTAAAATTTTGTGCATTCATTTTAAACTTTGCATTGGGTAGTAATCAACAGAAGTGAAGTTTCTGCACATGACTACTCAAGACAAACGTAATGTAAAGTTGTTCTGTGTACAACGAGAAAGAAGTCGAAATTACATTGTCCATAACTTCTAAACAATAATTGAGCACAAAGTTTTAATGTCATTTTTTTAAATAATCAGTCAAATTCAAACCAGAACAGTACATTCTTATTACTGGGGGATTTTGATGCTTGTACTGCAAATTAATCTATCATTCTTTCTGCTAAAACTCTTTGAATTGCTAAACGTTGAAAACATTTCTGTCAGTTCAAGATATGTTAGCATTTTTTTAATTTTTTTTAAATAAGTTTCATTGTACAAAAAGAGGTAGGAGTCAATTCTGTCATAATACAGCTTGTTCTAACGGATTTTCAGTAAAACGTATATCTTCATATTGTGCTTAAAATTATTGCTTTGTTTGTGGGCCAAGTGATTAAAGTATATACTTCTAGGAAAAACTTCCATTAAGACATATGGTGAATAAAGGGAGATAATTCATGTAATTCTCTTGAGTTTAAAAAAAAAAAAAAAAAGACAAATGGGATGTGCCTTCCTTGTTAATCTACACGCACCAGGAAAATTGTTTACATATTTGATCACAGCTGAATCTAAACAAATCATCCATCTATATTTCTGAGCTGAGGTATTGTAACTATTTCTATTGTTCAGACTGTTCTCATCTTTATTGCTATGTTCATGTTTTGGCCATTGTACATTCCAGCCTTCTTCAGGATCTGTCTATATTTCTGAGATGAAATATTGTAACTATTTACATCATTCGGACTGTTGTCCTCATTTTTATTACTCTATTCATAATTCTGGTTGTTGTACGCTCTGGTTTTCTTCAGATATGTTGAAATTTTGAACTGAACCTTTTATTTAGTCCAAGGGGGTAAAGTGTTCTAATTCCACGTGCCATGCCTTTCCTGGGTATCAGTTTCAGTTAATTCCCTTTAACTCATCTCTCTAAGTTTTCATTCCCACTGCTGTGATGAGGTATTGAACTCACAACTCTTTGAGTTAAGTCACTTTTTGGATTACTTCAACCAATGCTTTTTATCCATTGGGCCATATGTTCTTTGTATATCACCTGAAGAAAGGTGGAAAAATGTAAATAAATCTCATTTAATTTTTAAGGAACTATTGGAGTGGATGATTAAACCTATGAAAATATTTTTTTTTTTTGGTTGTCAAGAATTGAATGTGATAAGGATTAGTGATTTTTTTTCCTAAATGGTGATGAAGGCCAGGAAAGCAGTGATTGTCATGGAGCAGCTGACAAGATATCTCTTGAGAAATTTCTTTATGCTGATTCTTTTTAGTTGGTGAATACTAGATGATTCTTAGACAGTTGTTTTTTTTTTTTTTTTACAATGATGTTTACTCAGTACAAGGCCCAAGAGCCAGTCGAAGTAGATGGCTACAATGTAAGAGGCACTACTCCTAGCAAGGGACCAACAGAAGTGAAAGAGAAGAAAAAAATAGAAATCCAATTCTAAACAGGGAACAAGGGATAAACCTCTACTCATGTTCAAAAAACTGGAGAGGGGTGTGAACCAGGTGATAGGCGAACATATCTACTACTATTTAGGAAAAAAATATAAATGACTAAATAGTAAATAGAATTTCAGAATTTAGATGGACATTTTAGAAGTAGTCTATTAGATTGAATGCATTTAGTAACTGTGTGAAAAATTAACTATTTCAAATGAACAGTTAATTTTCAAAAAGTCTTTTTCTCTACTCAGCTATCTTAAAAAGACCGAAATCCATTCACTCTGTCATCTTAACTGTGGTCTATATTTGGGGGTCTGGAGTTAGTGGGTTCTTTTTTGCCTCTGTGTCAATAAAATAATAAATTAAGTAAAATAAAAACACAAATTCTTAAATTTATATCTACACACCTTCCAAGAAAAATAATCAATAAAATGTGTTGGTTCAATCATTGGGTCAACTATTTCAACTGAACAATTAATTTTCAAGAAACGGTAATTTATTTACAATATTGAAATGTTAGATGTGCCGATATTAGAACTTTCTCTCTGAATTTGTACAACAAATGTTGAGCAAATGGGAATTGGCAACATTTTGTGTGTTGTTTTCTGTTCTGTTTTAATCAAATCTGATCTATACTGACTGCAAAGAAAAGTTTCTGTAAATTTGTGATAAGTCATTATCATTCCCAAATATTCCACAAGTTGTTTATTCTATTCAACGATCACTCCTCTCTTTTCTTCCTATTTCTCTCTCTCTTCCTATTTCTCTCTCTCTCTCTTCCTATTTCTCTCTCTCTCTCTTCCTATTTCTCTCTCTCTCTCTTCCTATTTCTCTCTCTCTCTCTTCCTATTTCTCTCTCTCTCTCTTCCTATTTCTCTCTCTCTCTCTTCCTATTTCTCTCTCTCTCTCTTCCTATTTCTCTCTCTCTCTCTTCCTATTTCTCTCTCTCTCTCTTCCTATTTCTCTCTCTCTCTCTCTTCCTATTTCTCTCTCTCTCTCTTCCTATTTCTCTCTCTCTCTCTTCGTATTTCTCTCTCTCTCTCTCTTCCTATTTCTCTCTCTCTCTCTTCGTATTTCTCTCTCTCTCTCTTCCTATTTCTCTCTCTTCCTATTTCTCTCTCTTCCTATTTCTCTCTCTCTCTTCCTATTTCTCTCTCTCTCTTCCTATTTCTCTCTCTCTCTTCCTATTTCTCTCTCTCTCTTCCTATTTCTCTCTCTCTTCCTATTTCTCTCTCTCTCTTCCTATTTCTCTCTCTCTCTCTTCCTATTTCTCTCTCTCTCTTCCTTTTTTTCTCTCTCTCTCTCTCTTCCTTTTTTTCTCTCTCTCTCTCTTCCTTTTTTTCTCTCTCTCTCTCTTCCTTTTTTTCTCTCTCTCTCTCTTCCTTTTTTTCTCTCTCTCTCTCTTCCTTTTTTTCTCTCTCTCTCTCTTCCTTTTTTTCTCTCTCTCTCTCTTCCTTTTTTTCTCTCTCTCTCTCTTCCTTTTTTTCTCTCTCTCTCTCTTCCTTTTTTTCTCTCTCTCTCTCTTCCTTTTTTTCTCTCTCTCTCTCTTCCTTTTTTTCTCTCTCTCTCTCTTCCTTTTTTTCTCTCTCTCTCTCTTCCTTTTTTTCTCTCTCTCTCTCTTCCTTTTTTTCTCTCTCTCTCTCTTCCTTTTTTTCTCTCTCTCTCTCTTCCTTTTTTTCTCTCTCTCTCTCTTCCTTTTTTTCTCTCTCTCTCTCTTCCTTTTTTTCTCTCTCTCTCTCTTCCTTTTTTTCTCTCTCTCTCTCTTCCTTTTTTTCTCTCTCTCTCTCTTCCTTTTTTTCTCTCTCTCTCTCTTCCTTTTTTTCTCTCTCTCTCTCTTCCTTTTTTTCTCTCTCTCTCTCTTCCTTTTTTTCTCTCTCTCTCTCTTCCTTTTTTTCTCTCTCTCTCTCTTCCTTTTTTTCTCTCTCTCTCTCTTCCTTTTTTTCTCTCTCTCTCTCTTCCTTTTTTTCTCTCTCTCTCTCTTCCTTTTTTTCTCTCTCTCTCTCTTCCTTTTTTTCTCTCTCTCTCTCTTCCTTTTTTTCTCTCTCTCTCTCTTCCTTTTTTTCTCTCTCTCTCTCTTCCTTTTTTTCTCTCTCTCTCTCTTCCTTTTTTTCTCTCTCTCTCTCTTCCTTTTTTTCTCTCTCTCTCTCTTCCTTTTTTTCTCTCTCTCTCTCTTCCTTTTTTTCTCTCTCTCTCTCTTCCTTTTTTTCTCTCTCTCTCTCTTCCTTTTTTTCTCTCTCTCTCTCTTCCTTTTTTTCTCTCTCTCTCTCTTCCTTTTTTTCTCTCTCTCTCTCTTCCTTTTTTTCTCTCTCTCTCTCTTCCTTTTTTTCTCTCTCTCTCTCTTCCTTTTTTTCTCTCTCTCTCTCTTCCTTTTTTTCTCTCTCTCTCTCTTCCTTTTTTTCTCTCTCTCTCTCTTCCTTTTTTTCTCTCTCTCTCTCTTCCTTTTTTTCTCTCTCTCTCTCTTCCTTTTTTTTTCTCTCTCTCTCTCTTCCTTTTTTTTTCTCTCTCTCTCTCTTCCTTTTTTTCTCTCTCTCTCTCTTCCTTTTTTTCTCTCTCTCTCTCTTCCTTTTTTTCTCTCTCTCTCTCTTCCTTTTTTTCTCTCTCTCTCTCTCTCTTCCTTTTTTTCTCTCTCTCTCTCTCTCTTCCTTTTTTTTTCTCTCTCTCTCTCTCTTCCTTTTTTTCTCTCTCTCTCTCTCTTCCTTTTTTTCTCTCTCTCTCTCTCTCTTCCTTTTTTTCTCTCTCTCTCTCTCTCTTCCTTTTTTTCTCTCTCTCTCTCTCTTCCTTTTTTTCTCTCTCTCTCTCTCTTCCTTTTTTTCTCTCTCTCTCTCTCTTCCTTTTTTTCTCTCTCTCTCTCTCTCTTCCTTTTTTTCTCTCTCTCTCTCTCTCTTCCTTTTTTTCTCTCTCTCTCTCTCTCTTCCTTTTTTTCTCTCTCTCTCTCTCTCTTCCTTTTTTTCTCTCTCTCTCTCTCTCTTCCTTTTTTTCTCTCTCTCTCTCTCTCTTCCTTTTTTTCTCTCTCTCTCTCTCTCTTCCTTTTTTTCTCTCTCTCTCTCTCTCTTCCTTTTTTTCTCTCTCTCTCTCTCTCTTCCTTTTTTTCTCTCTCTCTCTCTCTCTTCCTTTTTTTCTCTCTCTCTCTCTCTCTTCCTTTTTTTCTCTCTCTCTCTCTCTCTTCCTTTTTTTCTCTCTCTCTCTCTCTCTCTTCCTTTTTTTCTCTCTCTCTCTCTCTCTTCCTTTTTTTCTCTCTCTCTCTCTCTCTTCCTTTTTTTCTCTCTCTCTCTCTCTCTTCCTTTTTTTCTCTCTCTCTCTCTCTCTTCCTTTTTTTCTCTCTCTCTCTCTCTCTTCCTTTTTTTCTCTCTCTCTCTCTCTCTTCCTTTTTTTCTCTCTCTCTCTCTCTCTTCCTTTTTTTCTCTCTCTCTCTCTCTCTTCCTTTTTTTCTCTCTCTCTCTCTCTCTTCCTTTTTTTCTCTCTCTCTCTCTCTCTTCCTTTTTTTCTCTCTCTCTCTCTCTCTTCCTTTTTTTCTCTCTCTCTCTTCAATCCAGGTTTTTCTTCAGGTGCACATTTGAGAAGCATTGTTATCAGATATACAATCCATATAGAAAGAGAATTAGGGAGGGAAGACTTTTTTCTCATTAGTTTAGCCTGTATCACTCTGTATGTGACTTCATTTGCCATGTAAAAGTTTATTGTGCCACTGAAAATGACTCTGATTGCTGAATTTGTTTGAATTTCACAGTTATGTTGTCATATCCTGCTATGGCAACAGAAATCACCTTTTTAATGAAATTAACAATAAGGATACTGCAATTGAGAGGCCTTGAAAAAGAATGCAGTAGAAAGAGAAGTAACATTAATAATGCAGAAGGCTAAAGATTAAACCAGTAAATACTAATAAGCAGGAAAAAAAACTGGTGGCATATGTACTGACATGACCAACCTTGAAGAAAGCCATAGAATACAGCAACCAAAACATTATGATAACAGATTAGAAAAAAATATTGATCAAATGATTCTACATATTTTTTTAATGGAAGATGTGCTTCTTTTTTTAAGTCACTCGAGTTCATTTTTTTTTTTTAATTTAATTTTTTTTTAATCTTTCTAGGTCATTGCAAAAAGACGTTTAGTATCTTGGTGCGAATTCTCCGTGAACCAAGCCTCTCAAGCAAATCTTGGTTTCTCATTCTAGATGATGACACAATAATCAGGTAAATGTTTGGATATCATAAACAAAGATTTTTTTTCATGTAAAAATTGTCCTGATCTTTATTGCCGTATTCATGACATTTCAGCTGTTGTATGTTCCAGCCTTCCTCAGGTGATATATGTTGGAATTTCCAACCAAACTCTACATTATTGAGCAAAAGTCATAAGTGGTGACCCACAGACATATGAACAAGAAATGGTCAGTATAAGTAGTACCCTAAGACATAACAAATACACTCAGTATATGAAAGTAGCTCCCACAAAATGAGATAGAATGGTACAAGATGATGATAATAATAAAAAAACAGCCTTGGTCTGCCTACCCTATGTAAAGGGCTTATCAGAAAAGATACAAAAGTTTTGTGGTTCATATAGCATCAGGACAACTTTCAAGAATAGTTTAACACTACACACCTCCCATAGAGGAGAACATGATTAAGAAATGTGTATACATCATCCCATGCAGCTGTGGCAAGATATAACTGCAGGAACACCGTAAAGCTGTAACATGAGGAGAAATAGAAAAATCAGGTGTGGCTGATCATATATGGAGAGAAAAGGGGGTTCATTGCTCTCTGTGGGATGAGGTTGAAATAATAACAACATCACTGGAAAATACAAAAACTTAAGGAATCGGCATGTATGCTAGGCTACAAAATCCCCTAAGTTTGCCAAGCATAGAAATGAATACAATATTGGAACCATATATATATACACACACACACACACACACACACACACACACACACAGCTAGAGAAATACAACAAGAGCAAAAAATTGTAATATGAGCTCTGGTAAGAAATGGTTAATGAGATATTAGGTTAACAAGTCCCAAAAATTCATTATCACTGATTCAGCCCTCCCCCCCACCTTCCGACGATACATGCCCAAATGGATAAAAGTGTTGGTTAAGTAATCCAAGGAGTGACTTGACCCAAAGAGTTGTGAGTTCAATACCTGAAGAGTTGAGTTACTAAAGGGAAATAACTAAAACTGAGATATCCCAGAAGAGGCATGGCACATGGAATTAGAACACTCTCCCCACCCACCTAATAAGTATTGATTATTTGTTAAAATAATCAAGTATTGCTATTTTATAAATACAGTTTTCAACTTTGGCTTTCAAGAAAAAAAAACAGAAAACTTGTCATTTTACTGTAAATGTAATTTGAAAATTTCTTTTCAGTATTACCAGGTTACGTAAATTACTTGCCTGTTACGACCCCAGTGAAGCTGTGGCCCTTGGAGAGCGTTATGGCTACGGTGTGTCTACAAGTACCGGATATGATTATATAACTGGAGGAGGAGGGTATGTTCTAAGCACAGTTTTATTTTGAACATTTTTTTTCTTTTCTTCCTTTTGTTTTTCTTAAAAATATTTCCCTTGTTTTTAATTTAATTTTAAACCTGTTTTTCTCAAAGATCAGAATATTTGTTGCCTATCGGTTTTGATAGGATAGACTTATATCTATATTCATCTTTGTGTGTATGCATGTGCATATATATATATATATATATATATATATATATATATGTGTTAAATTGAAATAGTTTTTGAAGCCAAAATTGCTGGTTTTTCAATGGTTTGTTGATTCAGTATTGATTTATCTTTTTCGTATTCTTTCCTTGCTTTTTTCATTGGTCTCTGGTTTATTGTTCACCATTTAACTTATGGTTGGAATTTTGTAGGTGTGAATGTCCGTTTGTACAGGTGCGTGTTTATGCATATGCACCTATATACAAGGTGTTTTATGAAATATGGAAGCTAAAAACAGTTGAATGTTAAATTTTCTTGTTGGCATTTACCTCCTCTTATCAAAATAACTGAAAAAAATCTAAGGAAAAGTAACTGTGGTCAATTTAAAAAATTTTAAGTTAATAAAAGTTAAAAAGCAATATCCATGAATATCCAATGTGATTTCTACAGAAGAAATGTATTAAAATAAAGTGTGCATATAGCGATTTTTTTTTTTTTTTTTTTTTTTTTTTTTTTTTTTTTTAAGAAAAATTCAGTGATCTGAATCTGCAGAGTACATGCTACCTCATTAATAATAACTTGCTGGTTTGCCATTACCATCTCTTGAGCTTGCTGAATCTTCTCATCAGTAATGGAGGTTGACTAGCATATTACTCCTCCTTCATGCTCTCTATCCACTCATACACACTTCTATGCAGTAGATTACTGCTGCCATATTGTGTTAAAACCCTCTGATGAATTTCAGCCTCTGTCACACCTTCTGACGAGACAAAATGGATCACTGTTCTTTGTTCTTCTTTGGTGCACACTGCTAGTGGAGCGGTCATGTTTACACTGTAACAGCAGCAAAAAAAACTGGCACGATCAAGCTCAAATCATGTGATTACAACAGTACCAACTATAACCATACATGAGCAAAAGGTAGTGTGACAAACCTAAAGATATATTATGGTGAAATTGCAGATTATTTTCTTTTTTACTTACATTTTGGATATAAAACAATCTGACTTAATGTCCAAAATCTTTGAGATGTGGAATTTAGTATCCTCATTTTGGTATGTTCATGTTTCAGCCATTGTATGCTCCAGCCTTCTTCAGCTGACTTACATGGCTGGGGAACCTTCTCAGACTTTTGAAGTGAACACTTTATTCAATCTCCAAGGGCAGATTGTTCTCATTCTGCTTTCTTAACTGATTTCTCATATCAGTAGACCTAGCATAGAGACAGGCACCATCTTGGAGCCTCTGGCAAAGAAAGTGGAATTTTAAGTGACTTTTCTATATGGGAACAGAAGTTTCCAAATTACACTCTGAGTGACAAACAGCCTGGTGTCTTTAGTGTTGTTTAAAGCCTATTTGGCTTCCTGGCAGTCCTGAGTTCAATCCCTGATTTAAAAAGGTTTTGATTCAGTGTAAGAGAGAATTAACTGGTACAAGTTATCTCCCCTAAGCCTTGATTGTAGAATGAGACCAACCTCCTTCAGTGGCTTGAATAAAGTGTTAAGTTTACATTTCCAAGACTGGAGAGCACAACAGCCAAAACTTTCTTAGTTTAACAACCAAGGGGTGTGTACTAGTCTGAACAGAAAGGTATGGGATAACAATATGACTCAATATATTGTCACGCTTCATTAGAAACAAAGGGAAGATTACTGGACTGCTATGTAATATTGGTCCTCTTATATGGCAGTGAATGTTGGAGAGTTTCCTCAGAGATCAAGAAGAGACTTTATTTGAAGTTATATATGGTACTGTTTATTATTTCTTTCAACTTTTTCTACAGTTGCCATGTTTCTCCGGATTAGTATTTATTTGTTTTTGTACAACTAACCTGAAGATCGTTTGTTTTATTTTTACTTTCTGTTTTTGTTGTTTATAGTTACTTTGTTCAAACTTTTTTTTTTTTTTTTTTTTTTTTTTTTTTTTTTCAATAAATTCATTTTGTTGTTAAAAAATATTAAAAAAATATGTGTAATCTAATTACCATCCTCATTAATCTGCCTAAAGTTATATTAATCAAATTTGCATTTTCTACTCGTGTTCATTTTTTTATCAATTGATAGTTTAGATGTTAGTACTGTCAAAAGAGTACGATAAATTATTTTATTAAATGTTATAAATAATGACTTCATAATCTCCATTATCGGTAGACCATGTTTTTTTATTTTATTTTATTTTTAAATTTTTTTTCAAGTTTTTAAAGTTTCTAAAGGAAAGTGAGAAGAAAGGACTAAGTATGAATTGCAAGAATTCAGAATTCATGGTTGTTAGCAAAAGGGACAACCCAGCATGCAATTACAAATTGGAGATACAAAAATCAAGCAAGTGCAAAAAATTAAATATCTGGGAAATGTTTTAACAGAAGACAATGCAACTTCAGATTTTGGTGTCTCACTGAGATAATGAAAGTACCTTCCAAAAGCTAAGCAAAGTATTAAGAAACAGGAAAATTTTGTTAGTTCATATTCTTTTCTTTGTTCTGTTATGTAATATCAGTCAGTGAATGCTTGACAATCCTCACAGATAAAGAAGAAACATTGTAGAAATGTGGTTCTATAGAGGGATGCTGAGAATACCATGGACTGAACACATGAACAACAACAAAGTTTTCAAAAAAACAACAAGGATACTAACACATAACATTGAGAACAGACAGTTGAAATTTCGAAGGCACATAATGAGGAAAGAGGACTTAAAAAATTGACACTCACAGGACATATTAAAGGCAAGAGGGACAGAGGAAAGTGGCAAATAACCCTCCCTAGTAAGTCTGTATAAACAGATAGAACGGCATTTAAGAGAGATAGAAAAAGGACAAAATTTACTAAGAGCTACAAAGAACAGGAAATTGTGGAGAGCCATCATTGACAACTTCCTGAAGGGACATGGCACATAGAAGTAGCAGCAATTAGCAATTTTTTTATTTTGTTGTCAGTTTTGAATGATTTTCTTTTCAGCTTTTGTAACAAACAAAAACATCTTATTTGGGGTAAGCAGAAATGGAGACCCCACACTGCTTGAACTGGAAATTGTTGTATTCATCAAGTTAGAACAGTTTAATGCTCTTAAATAGCCTTGTCAGATCTAGAATCTCATCTCTATCTATAAAAGGCAGGATGTGTGTGTGTGTGTGTGTGTGTGTAATGAATGCACGGCCACAATTTTCGACAGATTTGCACCAAAATTTACATGCACATGCTCCAAGTTTGCATTTCCCAACTTCCATCGATAGTGGAAATTATTGATTTTTTTTTTTTTTTTTTTTTTTTTTTTTCATGCTTCTAAGGCAGTTTTCATGTAGTTTGCAGCCATTTTGTACTGGCCAGAGTGAGAGCCTATAGCTGGCTGCCATAAATAGGCAGGAAGATTCTATTGGCCAGCGTGAGAGCCAACAGCTGACTGACACAAATGTTAACTAGCATGCAAAAAAAATCGATAGCTGCATTCATCACAAGTGGGGAAAAATTTAAATCTGCATGGCACTTTACTCCAATTGGCTCATTCACTTGCTTAAACTCAACCTTGATTCTGATTCTGCAGAACTGTGTTGGGTGTGAAAAAGTATTTGTTGTTAACATTCTTTTTTCATTCGGTTTTTCCAGGTATGAGTCCTTTTTTTAAAGCTGATCATTTTGTGTTCGTTTTGTTTAGTTCTTTTTTCGTAACAGATTTAATGTTTAGTATAGAGCTTAGAAAAAACTTGCAGTGTAAGATAGGCAAGAAGTAAGGCATGTAGCAACATCAGCACGGCAAAGGGCACTCCTTTAAAGGCAAGGAAGGGCAAAAATATTTTAAGTCAAGTGATAGTGATTGCTGTATGAGTTGTACGATTTTTAATCAAGCACGGGCAACGCTGCTAGTGGATTATATGCATGGCATTAAGCTCACTCAGAAATGTCTAAACTCTCAACTATATTCAACTGTTTTCTCGGTTCAGTGATTAAAAACAGCTTCAAGTGAATGAGCCTTGTAGATCTTAAAGAAGATTGTCTTCAGATCTCATAAACTTGTGCTACAGAATCACAGAGAATGTTCAGGGTCACAAGTCCCATAACTCATTAGTCATAGGGACACCACATGCTGAGCAGCAGAAGTGGTGTGTCTTGGGCAAGACAACTTGACAGAGCCCATTCCCCTCCAGTAGTAATTCAGATTTTTCCTCCTTCTAGACTGGTTACCACACAAAGCTATAGAACCCAGTCTGTCCTGCTATTTACCCATAGCTTTGGAGGGGGGGATGGATTCATACCCTTCCCAAGGTGAATTGGTGAATGTGGTGAATTCAACTGATTCCTCAATCCATTATTCCACTGTGTCTCCTTAATGTAATCAAATAACAAAAACCTAACTTACTTTACGACTTCAAAAAGCAGTAACAATTGAAATGGGTAGCAGATGTAATTAGAATGGAAAATAATTTAATCAAAATGTTGACTTTCCCACTACTTTAAACAAAAGGTTTGAAAGAGCTATAACAATTAATGAACTTGACAAGTCTATTTTTCCTGAAAAACTGTTTTAAGAGGAAGATTTTATAAATTTCAACCAATAGTAACACTAACTGTTCAGCCAATGAATAACTGATGCTTCCTGTATGGAAACGGCTATTCTTATAATCACTAATAATTATCTTAATTGTAATTATCAGAAATAAAATTGGAAAGATTAGAAAACAAAGCCTAGTCCTGATTCCAGGTTAGTCTGTGGTACGGACTTTTCAACAAATGCTGATGGGGGTGGGGAGTACAATCTATATTCTCTCTTCCCAGGTCATGGTTAAATAGCAGGGCAAGCGATTTTTAGTATAGGGATACAATTTTAGAAAGCTATAATAATGGACACAAGACTTTTTATTGAAAAACTGTAATAAGAGAAAGATTTTTTAAACTTCAACTAACAATAACTGTTTTTCTTATAAAATAAATTTGATCATTATATAGACATTGGGTTTTAAATCTTTCTTTTTTTTTTTTTTTTTTTTTTTTTTTTTTTTTATAGTATGGTGCTAAGTCGAGCTGCTGTTGAAGCCATTATAACATCAGGTCAATGCAGCTGTCCTCGTAATGACTCTCCAGACGACATGATACTTGGAATGTGTCTTCAAAATCTCAACATTCCCATTACTCACAGCCCGTTCTTTCATCAGGTAAGTTTCTATTTATTTATTTCTTTACTCAGATGAAAATGTTTGAATTGTCTAGTCGCTAAATTACTTGCTTATTTCAAAATGTTCACATGGACTCCACTCTTCAATTCCACCAGTTCAGACCTTTACAGCCAGAGTTGAATCACCAATATTTCCTCCGTATTCCATTTGTAAATAGAAGAGTTTTTCAAACTCCCACGTGGATGTTTCTTTGAACACTACAATCTGAATAAAACCCACATCAAGACATCAACTGGAAAAAGAATTAAAACGAGTAGCACATGTAAATAGAAATTTTAATCTATTCAAGTTAAGGGTCAGTCGCAATCTATCCTCCTTCTCCTTATAATCTTCACTTCTTTCTACCTCCTCTTACGAATGTGCACATTGGGTAATAGCAGTTCTGACTGTGAAATCAGAGAGCTGAGTTCGAATTCCAATTAAGTTTATTATATTCACTTATATGTGTAAATACTCTTGAAAAAAGTATGAATCTTTCAAGCTATGGTTTAAGTAGCAGAACTTGTATCTGGAAAATCATCTTCTCTCTGGATAAATGTACTTACAATAAGACGACTTTTCCCTTGACACCACTATTATTTTAACTGCCTTCACTCTTCAACAATGTTTATTGTTTTAAAAAGCAATGATTAGAATTGTAATAAAACCTAAACATATGAAAGTGAATTTATACATTTTCTTTGTTCCTGTTGAATTGACAACAAAAATAATAAACACTATTAGATTCTTTATTTACACTATTTATTCAAATGTTCAGAAAAACATCAGCTAATTGCTAATTGGTTCAAACTTTATAAAATGGTAAATAAGGATTTCCTTAAAGTTTTTTCAGTTTTATAATTTAGTAAATGATTATAAATTTATGAGTAAAAAATTGTTTTTATATTTCTTTCTTTATAAATTGGTAAATGATAAATATCGCCTTGCATTAGTTAATTGTATTTGTTTTTTATAATGTTGTAAATATAAAATTATTCTTGTAAATAATCTAATAAATAGTGTTTGTAAATTTTCAAGAATAAAAAAAGTATAAATTCACTTTTATATGTTTGTTACATTACAATTCTAATCATTGCTTTTTAAAACAAACATTGCTGAAGAGTGAAGGTTTTTTTTTTTTTTTTTTTTTTTTTAAAGAGGTTCGGGGGTGTTGTGTGAAAAAAATATCCTTTTTGTTTGTTGTTTTTTTTTTTTTTGTTTGTTTGTTTGTTTGTTTGTTTGTTTGTTTGTTTTTGTTTGTTTTTTTGTTTTTTTTGTTTGTTGCAGGGGTGGGGTGTATGCTTTCTTAAACAACTGCTTTTAATTATTTTTTTAGGCTCGTCCCGATGACTACAATAAAGACTTGCTTGCTCTACAGGATCCCATTTCCTTTCATAAACACTGGATGATTGATCCAATAGACGTCTATCAGACATGGTTTGCAAAAGCAGCCCAGTTTCATGACGAATTATAGTATCAGAACTCTTACACTTGATTCCTAATAAAGAAATGTTTTACTTTTTTCTTATTTTCACACAGACAATCTCTCCCCCCCCCACCATCCTCATTATAAATTAAAACATTTATCACTTAATTTCTAACGGGTTTTCATCCATCTGACTATTGTTACTTTTTAAATGATTACTACTTTTATTCCATTATTACTTTTAAACACGTAGAATTGTGGATCAGGAGAATGTACAGGTATAGCTTACTGATTACCGGCTCAGAATGTGACATTGGCAAGTCAAGTTTATTAACTCCCACAGATAACCTTGTGAAAGTTATATGAATCCATGTCAGCCCCCAACCAGGGTTTAAATAGCTGGACAGACTGAGCTCGCTAGCCATGGCTAAGAGAAAGGCAAATCTGAATTCAAAACCTCATGTAGCTCTGGAAAAGCACATGAAAAGGATTATGGCATTCACAATTAACTGCAGGTTGGGATTGTGAACTCTATCATTTAAACTGTGATCGAGTGGGTAAATACATTGTTGTAAAAATTTAGTGACCTACAAACAGTATGAAAGCGGAAATAAAGTAGATGCTCCTGATCTTTTTTTCTTTTTCTTTTTTTTTTTTTTTTTTCTGTGGACATAGCCAAAATATTAATGGCAATCAATTAAATATAATGTTGAATTGGTTCTTAGTTGCAATTAACTCTGCAGCAACATATAGCCACAGTTTTGTTGCTGGTTGGCTGAACATTCAGAGACAATATATTTATGGGGTGGGCTGAATGCTAAAGAGTTAAACTTTGTAAAAATGATTTTCCTCAAAGTTGAATGTTTTCACCTGAAAGAAGGACTTTATTCCTTTCTTCTACCATATTTCAGTTTTTAATCTATCATTATATAACATATTATGAATTTGTTTCTTCAATTAACCCAGGCTAACTGAAATAACAGATAAGGAGCCAAGATGGTCCACTGTCATGAGAAACCTCGACAAAATGCTGAAATTTTTTTTTGGGGGGGGGAGGGGGAGTCAGTTCAATTTTCCTTACTTGAAATTCTACATGAAGACAGGTTTAGAAAAAAATTTGTCTGTGTTAAAAAAAAAAAAAAAAAACACGCACACCACTGGGTGTAACAGCAAAATTGTCCATCCCACAATATCTAATAAAAAAAATACAATAAAAATATATATATATAAAAAAACAAAAAAAAACACTAAACTAATTGAGTTTCTTTTTCCCAAGTTTTCAGATAAGACGTTTAGACATCTTAAAACCATTTGTCATAAGAATAACTGAAAAACCCTTTGGGCTATTCAGCTACAAAGAGAAGAGGTTAAAATCATTTTGTGTGAGCCCCACTGTCTTTCCAACTGAGCAATGATGAAAGGAAAAAGATCATTCAGGCCCTCAGTAATGGTACTAACATTCATATTCTGGCTTCCATCTTCAAAGTCAATTTAAAAAAGAGGGAACAGTAGAGAGGAAAGCTGGATCAGGAGGTGACAACAGCAAGAGGGGGGGTCATCATTTCAGCTTAGAGCTAAATACATTCTTATTGCTCAAAGTAGAGTCCAATAGTGTTAAAAAAAACCCTTAGAATTCCAGTTAGATATCTTTAATCATTTCTAAGATACAATGGTTCAAAGCTTCATCTGACAATTGGACAATTTTGCTGTTACACCCAATGTATGTATGTATATGTAAACATTTTCTTTTTTGCATTGATTGTTGTTTATTATTAGTGCAAATTTTCAAAGTACAAAACAGAACCGAAAAGATTATATTCTGCATTTGAAGTTCAGTTTATGATGTTATATTTTGCTTCACGTGTTCAGTAGGAAAATCCACTCTGGAATGTTCGTAAGCTGTTATTGCTGTTTAATAATATATACACCTGACTTTGTGGAATGGAACTTGTTTCATGCTGTCTGCATGGTCTCTTCTGTAATCCCAAAGAAAATAGTCGATGAGAACTGAATTGAAAAGAACATCTTTGGTTTCAGGATCCTTTTCTAAAAGTTTCTTAGTTTCTTCTTTGATCAGCTGAGGAAGAAAAAAAATTTAGAAATTATCTCAAAATCTTGCAGTTATGATAACTGTTCTATCTGCATTAGAACACAACTAGAACATACTTAAATATATAAGTGGACACTGATGCCAACAGCAAGCAAGGACAGTCTGTTTCATGCTTGATCACAATCTTCAGGCCATGTGTTTTGGCTCAACTATTTATATATGCTGGTCAATGGTGCATTACAGGTAGTAAAGTCTAATGTATTATTTGATAATGAATTGTCAGATAATCTGCTGTTAATATGTACCTTTTAGAAAAGGTACATATCAACCATCTAGGCAACCAAATGACAAACCACTTTCCAATCCTCCACCAACAATAAAGCAGAAACTACAATCAAATTAGCTACAGCTTATCTGACAATTCTTCCAATGAAATCATCTTCAATGAACACAAAAAGTATTATGAAACAGCTCTAAAAGATAGATTTTTGGCAACATACTCATACATACTGCACAGTACAAAAAAAAAACCAACAGGAAAAGAAACATTTGGTTCAACCCTCCATACAACAAAAACAAACTTTCTCCACAAGATATTCAACAATTAGCTACATTTACACAGATTGACACAAATAATAATAAAAAAAAAGCACAACAGAAAAATAACCAAATTAAACCCACCTCTAACTGCAGAACAATGATCCCTTAAATGGTAATTGCTTACAAAACAATATAATATACCAACCCACTGTAAAAGCAGCAGATAACAATGAAAAAAATATATATATACATAGGACTAACTGAAGGACCCTGGAAACAGAAACTACACACACAAAATATAAAATAAATACACAAACAGTACAATGTTTTCTAAACAATTACACCAAAAATATAATGGAAAACAGGAATAATCATATTCCCCAAACCAATATAATTTACTAAATCAATGATCAGAGCTCATCTCAAAATACAGACGCAAAAACAAATTTTTACTACGTTATTTACAAATTGAAACCCAAAAGCAAACACGTTGTAAAATACCACCATGAAAATTGCAAATTTATGCACTATAGACAATGCAGATAATGTAACGTATTTTAAACAATACCAATACTTTAAACAAATATGATGAACAATCCCAGAAAAAAAATGAAATGAAATAAACAAAATAAATCTAAATAAAGTAAATAATAAACAAATTAACAAACCATGACTGAATACAAACACAAGTAAATGTAATAATACTTAAGTAATCAATCATAAATAATGAATAAAAAGTTAACAAATAACTGCATTTGAATCCACAATTATTTCTACTCAATGACCTTTAGAATAATTTGAAACATAACCACCACTGCCTACCCAATATCCATCAGGTAATGCCTCACTGACCAGCATATATAAACAGCCCAGCCACAACACACATGGCCTGAAGATTACAATTAAGAATGAAACATTGTCACCACTTGGTATTGGCTTAAGTGTCAATTTTCATATTTACATATGCTCAATCTCAGATATTGAGCACTTTTACCCATAAATATAGCTAAATTTTTATCACAAACTAATATATATATATATTAATATACACACACACACACACACACACACACAAGTATAGGATTGGTGTATACGGAATAAATTCCAATAACCAACAAATACTATTCTTAAAAGAGTGCTTGATACAGAGTAGAGCAAATATAATCATTTATTCAAAAATTATAACATAAAAATGTTATTAAAATCACTACAAAAATAGCCATTTTCTTTCAACACTTCTGGTGTTTTATCAAGTGATGGTGTTGAATGTCATCAACACCATCACTTGATAAGACACCAGAAGTGTTGAAGCAAAATGGCTATTTTTGTAGTGATTTTATAACATTTTTATGTTATAATTTTCAAATAAATGATTTTATATATATATATATATATATATATATATATATATATATATATATATATATATATATATATATAAAATAATCACAGTGCTCGCTGTATTGTAGGGACTGCCTCAAAAATCAATACCTGAGCTTCAAATTATATTAAAAAATGAAAAAGCTTTCATTTTAGCTTTGAAACCTAAGTGATTAAATTTACTGTTTCCAGTAAGGAAAATACTCTGGTGTATTTCAAAAAGAAATTATATTGATTGGAATCCATTTTCATTTTTTCAGTAATATTGTCCATTTTTGAGGCATTTGTAAACAGAAGTTAGTTCTCAGTTTTAAAAATCTTGCAAAAATAAAATATATTTTTCTGAAACTTTATTTGTGGAATATTAGCTTATCTGAATTATTTACTTCAAAATAAATTAGTTTTTTTCACCAAACTGTAGCTTTGTTTTTAGCTGACATTAGTGATGTTTACATGTTTGACAGATTTAATATTCTACGGAGACTTTATCTGTAAAATATAATTTAAGAAAATGATGTGAGCACCTTTTTTTTTTTTTTTTTTTTTTTTTAATATAAGTACTCATTAATCTAATTTTAGGAATGTTGAATTTAAATTTACTGTAGTCATCAATCTTATTTTCTCATAGTGTCATTTTGACAAAAACAAATTAATGATTTAAATTCCAAGGAGTCTTGGTTTTTTTTTTTTTTTTCTTTTTTTTTTTTAACTAATATGAAGAGGCTGATATTTTAATTTCTCAAAATTTCATAAAAGTGGGGGTAACAGATGTAAAAAAAAAAAAAAAAAAAAAAAATATGTGTATATATGTTCACAACACTAAACGGTCGATCAGTGAAAGTTGATGCAAATGCAAGAAAATACACAAAGAAGTGATAATCCAGGTTCTAGGCATTATCATGTGTAAATTTGGCAACTTGCAACACTAACTGGGGCGCCCCTAATAAATAAAATAAAAATTGTTCGTGGCATAGTCAGATATTGACACCTGAGGTACCTCCCGATCAACAAGGGACTAACTCACCTAACCTTCTTAGATTAAAAGGAATTTTCCAACCCCTGCCCAATAGATGACACCGAAACACGCCCAATCACTGGCTAGGCATATTTGTCTCAAAAAATTAAATACGTCTGAATTCACCTTCATCCCTGCTGTGCGTCAATGGCTTAGGGGTAAAATCTCTGACTGATACCAAATCAGTCAGGTTTCAATCCCAGTTAGAGGCAATCAGATGTCTGTGGGTAACTATATATTTACTCAGATTTTTTTTTTTTTTTTTTAAATTTCAAAAATAATTTCCTTTATTTGTGAATCAGTCCCAAGAATTTCATTAAAATCTGACAATTATTTAATTTTTACAATTTCCAAAACAAAGAATCTTTTTTTGAAGTAAAAAACACAAAGACGCCCATAGAAAAAAAGCTAACTGTTGACACAAGAAAAACAAGATCTTTAACCAAAATTTCAAACACACTAGAAAGGATTAAAAAATTTAATAATGTAATAATAAAAAAAAAATACTTTGTTGTTATTATTAAGAGGAAAGACCAAACATTTTGATGATAAAATTTTGTTTTTATTAAGTTTGGGGCCTTTTCCATCATACTATGCTCGTTTTTAACAAAAAAGTGAAGGTACCTCATGTATAGTAATAGAGCTGAAATTTATATTAATAGATATACATTTTGTTCCTCATCATTTGGACACTTGATATTTGAGTAAAAAAATAAATAAATCATAGCTCTCTCTCTCTCTCTCTCTCCATATCATTCCAAATAACTTACAGATTTAAAACACAACTGCCATTAGTCTACATTTAGTGAAAATTTCAGAAAATTTGCAATTATATTTTTTTGAGATATTAAAGTTTTAATTTTTCTTAATTTTGAACACTAACAAACCCACATGGGTAAAAATATATAAAAAAAAAAAAGTTGAAAATAAAACTGGAGTCTTTGAGATTACCAGTTTCACAGTTTTGTGATTTTCAAAAGTTAAATTGAGATAGGGATGTGCGTAGTTATGCTATGACATCTCTCATTTAACTGGAGTTGGAGAATTCTTTGTTTTATGAGGAAAAAAAAAAGTGGTGGCTCAGATTGCTATCTGGTTGGCTGATTATCTCCCTAAACATATCAACAGAGAAAGACTATTATTGTATCTTCTAAGCTGTATTTCAAGCTTAAAGAGATTTAGTCCTTTGTATTTTTTTTTTCTTCTCATTTGGTAACTTGAGATTATTCTAATTCAAACCCCAATTATAGTAAAAGGCCGTTATCTGATCTTGAAACAAAATACTTCAATATGCAATTTCTCTCCAGTGAGTAGTTTCAGATAAATTGAAATTGTCAAAGACATATCTGATAAAGTTAAGAAAATCTATACAAATAAAATATTTAATACATATAATTCTTTTCCTACCTCAATGGCCCAAATTGTACAGCCACGGATTTCTACTTCCAGCCGATCCTTACTGACAAGCAGCTTATCTGTAAATCAGAAAAAAAATTTTAAATAAGTATAAATTTAACACATTGACTGCCAATCACAAGTGATCTTGTGCTTAGCAATTTAAGAAATGTTTTCATCTGCAGCCACCAACAAAAAAAAAAAAACAGAAAAAAATGGTTTCCACATTTCATTGCAGTATTTTCTTGAGTAGTGTTTATCCCACCTGTTATATCATAGAGTGAATTTATTTAATCCTACCTAATGATTACACATCATCATCATCTTCTCTCCTCTGGTGACAGCAGCAGAGATGGCTGTGAATCAAAGAGCATTTGATAAGGTTATTCACATGATTTTGGTGAACAACTCTGAGCAATGGAGAAGTCGACACACTTGGGCAGAAGAGGACTGAGATATGCAACATCTGGCAAACCTGGTTGCATCAGTCTGTCAAATGCTTGGTATGTCAAGGTCCACCTTGTTTACACCAGCCCAACTGGTGTTGCCTTCTTCCACTGACTTCACTGTTTACTGATTATTTTTTTTTCAGCTTTTGGCTAACAACCACAGTGCATGACATCAAATATGAAATTGTAAGATTGTGAAGACTGAATATGGCCAATAAGTTTTCTTTCTATTTTAGCTGGCTGAAATTCAAGCATGTGATATAACCACATAGACATTTGACATATTTTGTCAAAAAAGCATGTTAACAATATGTCAATTTCTTTTGTTTTTACTGTTGAACGATAGCACCTGCTTGCATCCAAGCATCGACATCATCTTTTTCTCTTTACTCCCTTTTTCTCCCCTGGTGGCAGTAGCAGGGATGGCTGTGAATCAGAGAGAGTTTGATGAGGCTATTTGCATGAATTTGATTTTGGTGGACAACTCTGAGTGATGGAGAAGAAGCCCACACATGGCCAGAAGCGACTCCCTCACAGCTCAAAAGAGATTGAGGTAGGCAAGAATCTGGCAAACATGGTTGCATCGAGCTGTTGAATGCTTGGTCTTACACGTACAGTGACACAGCAAATAGAAAAAGCAGCATATAAGAAATAACATTTCCAGAGTACATATAGCATAAAACCTGTTGCGGTAGGTGCATCTTCAAATCACATTGGCATCACCATACCTTGCAGTACCCCACACCTAGTTAAACCTGCCCCTTGTATCTTAGTGGCTTTATAATCTGCTTTGGGGTGAAATGATTGCAAAAATAATAAACAAATCCAAATGGAAAGCCACAAGATTTTCCAAGTGACAGTCATTACTGAATCCATCTTCAGAGTGAAAATAGTGCTGTAAATTTAGTGTTTCCTTTGATAACTCATCCTGCCTCTACTGTAGACAAACCTGTTATTCATGCAAGCCTTGGCTCCACTACAGCTGATGCAAAGTTCCCTCCAGAATCTCATGCACAAGGCTAAACCATAATGAGAGCTCCAAATTTTATTGTTACACACACATGTTAGGAAGGCAAGAATTACTCATTATCAAAAGACTAGCAAGGATATCTGGAATTGTATGGACAGTCATTTCTTTATCTGTCTATATTTCTGAGATGAGGTATTGTAACTATTTACATTGTTCAGACTGTTGTCTTCATCTTTATTGCCATATTTACAATGTTTCGGCCATTGTACGCTCAGGCTTTCTTCTTGATATACGTTGGAATTTCAAACTGATCTCTGTTTAGCCCACGGGGGTAGATTGTTCTAATTCCACATGACATGCCTTTTTGGGATATCTCAGTATCAGTTAATTCCCTTTAGTAACTCAACTCTCTAAGTTTTTGTTTCCTCTGCTGTGGCCAGGTATTGAACTCACAACTCTTTGGGTCAAGTCCTTTTTGGATTACTTACCCAACACTTTTTAAAGGGAATTAACTGATACAGAAGTTTAGAGGGTACAATGGCCGAAACATCATGAATATGCCAATAAAGATGGTCACAAAAGTCCAAACAATGTAAATAATCATTTCTTTGAAAGATTTGTATATCCCATAAAATTGTATGAGTGCAATTGTTGTAATTAAAACAGTTTGAGGAGTTTAAGAATTTTGGTGAACATTTAATATGACATGCAAGCAATGTGAAAAAAATCTATCATACCTTTCTCGAGAATCTTCATGAGACTATCCGAATATTTAAGAACTTCAAAGTAATTGAGAGCTTGAGGAATTCTGGAAAGCAAAAATAGAAGTGAAACAAAATCTGCTAAAAATCAAAAGAGAATGGTATTGTAAACCTTCAATTTAATGAACTGATGGGATGAAGGGAAGCTTGTTAATAGCAAAAGTCTGAAAATTACAAAAGGTGTTGGGAAATATTTTAGAAATAAATATGCAAAAGCAATGATGACATCTTAATTGTCAACATGGATTTAAGTTCCACAAGTTCAGTATTATATCCTACAAGTGTAGGTAAATAAAGATGGCAACATATCAGGAATATATTATTATATTTGAATGCCTGCAGAAAGGTGGCCTAATTGGTAAAGCAGCTGTCACATTAAGACAGGTTATACAATTTTAATGGGATCGCCTGTGTTTGCTCACTGGGGATCTATGTTCAAACTCAAGTGTCGGCAGTGACACTTTATTCCTATATAACATCACCCTTTATTGGGTTTGACTTGTATAAAGTTGTTAGAGGCTATGGGAATAGGTGCTATATCTTTAACTAAGAAGAAAGTTATAGGATTGGCATAAGTGCTGATCTGTTTATAACTAATTACATCATTTTTTATGGGTATTGTGCTGGTTAGTATAATAACTGATATATCGTCATTGATATTACCAAATGAAGGAGATAGAAAATATATTACCTGTAGTCTGCAAATATAGTGAGGAAATCAATATCATAAAAGAAACCCAGTCCTTGACCCTCAAAACAAGCCCAGATGTCAGCAATCAAGATTTGGGCTCTTTTGTAAAAAGCAACTAGAAAAGAAAAAAAAAATTTAAAAGATTTCTACATCAATATTAAAAAAAGAAGAACTGTCCATTACACACTGTCTGCTTGTGCCTATGTTCGTTTGCTTAGTGGCATATCAACACTTTATGGGTCATTTAATGACAAATTTAATTTTTTACAGATCATTAGTAATTTCTTTTACTAAAACATATTGCTGGTAACATTTTTGTTTATTTACAGAAATGTATTTCTGCTAATATTTTTTTTTTCAAAATGTATTGCTGGTAATTGTTTTTACTATAAAAATTGTATTGCTGGTACTTTTACTATAAAAATGCATTTTTATACTTTCATTGTGTTTTGACCCCGGTTTGTTGGGAGGGGTTCAGTATTTGCCCATAACTGGGACCCTAACAGGTGCTACAACCCAAGGTCAGGGTGGACCTGGGAACAACAGCAATTAAGAAGTGGTTCCACACTTCTCAAAACCTCCCAATCAGAGGCCTTGCTGTCGGATGCAGTTTATCGTCATACCCAGAACAAAGCTGTCTATGTAATGTCTGTGGTGGGTATGAGTGACTTCATGTGCTTGTGCCGTTTAATGTACACACACACACACAATTTGATTGTTTTTGTTTCCTGTCAGAGAAGTGACTTGTATATTCCCCTCCTACTCCTGTCAGAGAAGTGACAAGTATTCCCCTCCTACTCAGTCTGGACAACTCTTATCCTGGGCTGAGAAATAAAATCATCAGCTGAGGGCAAAAATAAGAAAAGGAAAACTGATTATCATGTCTGTCAAACTGTCTCTTTCCTTACACGGGTGTGTCTGTAAACTAAAACAAAAACAAATAAAAATAATCAGCTTTTCTTTCTGCTACCTACACTGAGAAAGCTTTAGTACTCTGACAACAATCCTTGAGCAACAGGTAATGAGTATAAGCAGGGACATGCAGCTCTTTGAAATCATTTTTACAACTGTTTCTGTATTTAAATGGAATATATTTTCTAATAAATGTAGTATTTTAAATGAACAATTTAAATTTGAAATTCTATCATCTTCCTGTCAGAGAAGTGACTAGCACCAAAACTGAAATTTATAACCATGTTCTCTTTAGTTAAAAAATAAAAACAGGATTTTTTTAAAAAAATTATGACCTCTAAAGTTGCATAGATTTCAAAAATTAATCATGCCAAGGCTTCATCATGGTACTGATTGAATTAATATGAGTAGAGTGGTCAAAATGTTGTGGTTAACAAACAAGATGAAAACACTAGTCCAAACAGATTTCATGTATAATAATGATAATTTCCTAGGTTAATGAATAGGATAGGTAGCTGAAGAAGGCTGCAGAGTAGAGTGGTCAAAATGTTGTGGTTAACAAGCAAGATGAAAACACTAGTCCAAACAGATTTCATGTATAATAATGATAATTTCCTAGGTTAATGAATAGGATAGGTAGCTGAAGACAGCTGGAGAGTAGAGTGGTCAAAATGTTGTGGTTAACAAGCAAGATGAAAACACTAGTCCAAACAGATTTCATGTATAATAATGATAATTTCCTAGGTTAATGAATAGGATAGGTAGCTGAAGAAGGCTGCAGAGTAGAGTGGTCAAAATGTTGTGGTTAACAAGCAAGATGAAAACACTAGTCCAAACAGATTTCATGTATAATAATGATAATTTCCTAGGTTAATGAATAGGATAGGTAGCTGGAGAGTAGAGTGGTCAAAATGTTGTGGTTAACAAGCAAGATGAAAACACTAGTCCAAACAGATTTCATGTATAATAATGATAATTTCCTAGGTTAATGAATAGGATAGGTAGCTGAAGACGGCTGGAGAATAGAGGGGTCAAAATGTGGTTGACAAACCAAGATGAAAACATTAGTCTAAATAGATTTAATATATAATATTGACAACATTTTTTCTATGGGGATATCCATAGTATCACATAGGTACTAACCAGGCTCGATGTAGCTTAACTTTAGTCATCAGACAAGAACCATTGTTTCAACTTGACATGGCCATAAGCTCAAATGTTGTGGGTAGAGTAAAGTTTAATGAATTCTAATCAGCAAAAATTCATCAGAAAACAAATGTTTCCTTATTATTACAAGCGGGCCATTTTTCACCACAATTTGTCATAGAAAACTTTCAATTAAAAAAAAAAATACCCACAGTCCAATTTCATTTAAAGTGACCCGAGGGATATTTTCAGGCCACAGAGAGTACAGCAAGAGGGTAGCCTCACCTTGTTTGTTCCCAAATTCTGCCTCATCTTGGTAAGACGGAAAGTTAGTCGTCACAAAGTGAAGCAATTTCTCAGCACTGTTGTCACACATCCTGATACAGTGTACAAAACTGCCACCACATCTCTGTAAGAAATGAAAATAGGTAATTATTTTATCACTTTAATATGAACATTAATATTTAAGACTGATTGGACTGTTGAGGTTGACTATAGGGTTAAGAGCTATTTTTGCCGCTATTGCTGAGGTATATATAAGATAGAAATGCAAGTGAGTTTTATCCAGATTCTCACACCGCAACTCTTCTCTACAAAATATGGCATGTCAGTTATAAGATATCTGGTAATGGAAAAGAGCACAGGGAGTAGTGGATTCATGCTTTTTCCAAGAAGATCAGTGTAAAGCAAACATCAGTTTTCAACTCAAATTTTAAATCGGTTCAGTGATTCTATTTCCTCTGCTGGTTGCTATTACATCATGCTTCTAGATCATTCTTTCATATCTGTGTATTCAATCGGAAATATTTCAGAGAAAGTTCCCAGAATCAAAACTTCAACTGAGCATTACACTAAATATATACGTATACCTCCCATGAAGGGAGGTATGGGTGTATTTTGCTATAGTGTTCTGCCATTTTACAGTGACGTTCCCTCGTCACCAAGAAGATGAACAGGGAGGCCCCATGCTTTGAGCACCTATTAGGACTTAAAGATCCTAGAAAAAAATGATTAATTTCCCGTTCTGCTCCAGTAAATACCTGACTCCTCCTGCTATCTTCTACCAGATCAAGCTTAAAATGGAGTACTGCTGTCATATATGGACAGGAGCTGCCCAGTCCTCACTTTCCAGTCTTGATAGAGTCCAAAAGTGTCTCTGCATTCTTGTGGGTGACGAATTATTTTCCACCCTACAACCTCTTTCTCAAAGACAAAACGTCACAAGTCTCTTGCTAATCTATCACTATTTCCATGGAAAACGTTCAGACGAAATACATTCCTAAGTTCCGCCAGTTCTAACATTCACAACTAAGACCTGCCATGCCACGCACATTGTAGCAAACAATCCTCATTCCCTTTGCATTCCATTGATCAGATGTAAGTTCCACTTGTGCAGCTTCTTCCCACAGTCTTTCGATACATGACTGATGAGGGAGATTTTTTCCCCCACAGCAGGTTGCCATTTCTTTCTGTTGTAGACCAGTTGCCATCCAAGGTCTGTCCTGCTATTTACCCATAGCAATGTGAAGAAGAGGATTCATATCTTTCCCAAGGGTATTAGCCTCTAAGTGAATGTAATGGATTCAACTGGAAAGTCAGTCAGTTATGTGCTATGCATGATACACGCTTAGGTGATCATGTATCATTCGATACATGACAGATGGGGCAGATTTTTTCCCCCACAGCAGGTTGCCATTTCTTTCTGCAGTAGACCAGTTGCCATCCAAGGCTATAGAACCTGGTCTGTCCTGCTATTTACCCATGGCTGGGGAGAAGAAGAGGATCCATACCTTTCCCAAGGGTATTAGCACGTAAATGAATGTAATAGATTGGACTGGACTCCAAACTCAGCTCTCCAATTTCTCAATCTGAGCCACTATCCATTATTCCCCCATGCCTCCTCTTCCTGACTGACCATTACATAATTTAAATTTTAACAAAAATATCTGGTTAATGCAATGCTGGTGCAGTCCATATATGATATGGGGATTACAGGTTTAAAAAAAAAAATTTGTATTTAAAATAGGATTTATATTTAAAATAAAAGAGGATTAATGGTTTTAATTTATATTCAATATAAGTGGGGATTAATGGTATTTTTTTTTTTAAATTTGTATAAATATTTGTTATATACCATACCTATGAACACTAATGGGTATGTCCCAATCCTCATAAATACATTGGACACTATTGTAAGTGGTGTTAATATAAAGTCTAAGTAGTCCACCACTAGCAGTGGTTTACCTACTTCACGCCGCTGGTGAGTATTGTATTTTGTTGATGTTATAAAGATTACCATTTCATTTCCAACCTCTATTTTGATTATTCCTCATTCAGTAACCCTTTCTAAAACTATTAAAAACTGTAAAGAAAATTTATTTAAAATAGGCAGGATTTATATTTTATATTTAAAATAAATGGGGATTGATGGTTTTATTTTAAAATTTTGTATTAAAATAAACAAACCTAAAACTGTAAAAAAAAAATTGTATTTAAGATAGATGGGATTTATGTTGTGTTTTTTGATCCCAGAGGGTGAGAAGATCACTGATAAAGCAAACTGAAGTGAAGACAATTCACACAAAAACCCTTTGAAATAAACAATTAACTCAGGTTAAAAATGTAACGACTTGGTTTATGTATGCGATTTTATTGTATACATTTGTTTTACCCTTTCCCATTTACTGTTATAATCAAATAACACTGGGATCCCCCCTTGAAGTCTGAAGTTTATGTTAGTAGAAACTTCAATTTCTAAGTTCTGGTCTTCAGGGTCGGTACAAGGTCTTGGTCAGGAGGTCTCGGCAAACACTGTGGATTCCAGTGGACATTCTAAGTTGTCCAAACTTATATGGATTCCTGCATCCAGAAGGGGTGGGGTTGACTAGGGTCTGAGTTCAGATGTCTTTTTACCCTAAGCATCAACTATTTCTAAATTTCCATATATAAAAGTACATTTACTTGAATGCCTTTCCAAATTTGGGGTTGTCCCACCCCCTTTTGAGAGTGGTCAGAGGAATCAAGCCACCACTTAACTCCAACTCCCTTCACATCTCACCATCACTCCATATAGGTGATGCTAATCTCTCTCTTCCTTCTCCCACTTTCTCAGCAGCTAACCATAGCTCACTCTTAGGGCTGGTGTGACAAATCCAACTTCCAGAGTGTAGTGAAAACAAAAAGGATTTTCAGTCATTAATCTTTATCAGCTTGTCCCATGCTGTCATTTCTCAATCAACCAGACAACTCAAGAATTGGGAGAGAAAAGAAAAGAAAATTATTCTTAAAAACAAAAGTTTATCTTTTCTTTGTCTATGCATTTTAACAATCAACAGACAACACAGCCATTTTGTCCATGATCACTTCAAAATAGTAATTAAGTTTTCGTTATGACTTGTATCCAAAGGAATCTGAATTAATGTTTGGATATAAAATTTTTCTTTGGACAAATTTTACAGAAATTATAATGACAAACACATCAAATTGGTCTCTATTTCTGTGAGGACACTTCACTTCTGGCTGGTTGATTCAAGCCAAATGTTTCTTCTGGGTTTTTCGTTCAGAGCAGTATGTAAATGTTATTTTGGTGACCACACTGGTCTGTTTATTGACAACATATGTTTTTATTTTATTTGACATCTTTGCGGATACCTTAATGGTCTCTTTCTCATCAGTGGGAAGTAAGGAAGGACGGTATTGTTGGCTGGACTCAATCTTATTGAATTCCATCTAGCTAAATTTGGGTTCAATTCTTCTTGGAATTAACTTAAAACGTGACATTTTAATGCATTTCATTTTTAATTTTCTTCTCAACTTGTCAATCTACCTTCCTGTGAATTTCAACAATTACCATCTTTTCTTTCTCTTTTTGTTTGATCAACCTCCAGAGATCTCATTATCACATAATAGCTTCTTCTAAGACCTTGGTTATGAACCTCAGAATTCTTAAGGCTGGCGGCCTCATCCTTTAAATAATTACCATCTTTTCTTTCTTTCTCTTTTTGTTTGATCAACCTCCAGAGATCTCATTGTCACATAATAGCTTCTTCTCAGACCTTGGTTATGAACCTCAGAATTCTTACAGCTGGCAGCCCCATCCTTTAAAAGATGTTTAAAGTAATAGTTAATACGTATAAGAATGAAATTTTTTGCTACAAACAATCCTGTCCTTTTGTCTCCCTCAATAAACATACAAGTTAAATATGATAATGAATTATTTTCTTTCCCATTATAGCATTCTTCACGAGTGTAATTTTACCTGTAAAATGATCTTTCCTGTTTCATGTAGTACCTCGAGTCTTTCTTCAAGCATTGGGATGTTTTGAGCAGAATCAGATTTGAATATATCCATAAGTTGTTCTTGTGAAATGCTGGCATAATAATCGGCTGATGTAACAGGAATGCCATTCTACAAAAACAGAAAAAGAAAATTAAGAAAAAGAAATTAAGACTTTATTTCTGAAGCATGATAAACAAAAGATTTTTCCTATCTTTAAATATCCCATTTCAAATATATTATCATAGTGTATTGAGTACAAAGTGTAGGTGACCTTGCTGGTCACTCAGTGCAAAGTGGGTCACCTAACCAAATAGATATTACATTACACATATTAATGGGGTCCAATAAAATATTTTTGTTTTTGATTCATATTAATACACAAATTAATTTTAGTCCTGAAAACTTGTCTCTCTCTTTCTCTCTTCTTATTTAAGATCCTAACCACAATTTTTTTTTAATCATTTCATCCCAAGTAAGGTAATAATGCGACTAGGACGCAAGGGATTAATGGGAATGAATGAGAAAACTTTAGTGAGGAGAAAGGACAATAAAAGAACAGGTTCACAGATAGTAATCATTCTAAGTAACCCTTTTTATAGTCATCTGTCACTTATATTATTGCCAAGACTATTTTTACATTTATATCAGTAATAACATAATTGTTCTAAGTAACCCTTTTTATAGTCATCTTTCATTTATATTATTGCCAACTAAGACTGTTTTTACTTTTATATAAATAATGAAGTAATCATTCTAAGTAACCCTTTTTATAGTCATCTGTCATTTATATTATTGCCAACTAAGATTGTTTTTACTTTTATATAAGTAATGAAGTAATCATTCTAAGTAACCCTTTTTATAGTCATCTGTCATTTATATTATTGCCAACTAAGACTGTTTTTACTTTTATATAAGTAATGAAGTAATCATTCTAAGTAACCCTTTTTATAGTCATCTGTCATTTATATTATTGCCAACTAAGACTTTTTACTTTTATATAAGTAATGAAGTAATCATTCTAAGTAACCCTTTTTATAGTCATCTGTCATTTATATTAATGTCAACTAAGACTATTTTTAACATTGACATAAGTACTGAAGTAATCATTATAAGTAAAATGATAAGCGAAATAAGTGCTGCTTATTTGTTGCACAAATGTAGTGGTTTTAATTGTGCATCTATAAATATAGTAGTTATCTGCCAGTCACATGAAGCCAGTATATTTGGTGAAGTCAGCATGTTTTATTGCATAATGTAAAACAGTAATTAAGAGAAGGAGGATGGTGATTCAAGCAGCGCTTCTGGTCTGAGTAGGTATCCTGGATATTCTTCAAATAGAAGAATGATTGAATAAAGCGGAAAAAACAAAGCTGGGAGTCTCAATAAAATAGCCATGTTGGGTAGCAGTCAAATGAAAATTGGAAGTCAATAAGACTAAATAAAAAAAAAGGTTAAATTGGCAGCTGACAATCTCTTGTTAACTGGTGCTTGTTCCTTTTAAGTTCTCCAAAACAAAATTGCTCTTCTTTTATCATCTGAGAAAACCTTTTTCGTCTTCTATCAGCATAGCTGATACTAATGAGTGACTCATTTTACCTTCTTGAGCTAATGTTTTCCACTGACTTGAAAAGGAAAGATTATATTGAATCAGAAAATTTTTCTCGACAGACTATCTTACACATTTATAAATCTACCATTTGTTCATACATTGAATATTGCTGTTACATCTGGTCTTCTGCTTCTGCTATATATTTTGGGTTTCTTGATAAAATACAAAGTAGACTCTTCAATGGCAACCTGGTATCTCGCCTTCAGTCATTTTTTTCACTGCTTTAACATAGCTTGCTTGGGCCTTTTCTACAAATACTTTCATGGTAATTGTTTTGAACTTTCCTCTATGGTACTCAGACTCCATGCATTTAAGTGCAGTGCTAGATTGGTGACAAGGTCTCATCATTTAACATTTGAAATGGTTAGATTTAATCATAGTTCTAGGCTAACAATTTCTTCTCTCATGCTTTGTGCTTGTGAAACTCTCTTCCGGATTCTTGCTTTCCAGTCAACTTTGATCTTCAAGAATTTAAATTCAATGTCAATCGTTATGTTCTGTCTTCTTAATTTCTCATCTTTTATTGTTCTCTCTCTTTAATAATGTTTTTTCTTTCTCATATTCTCTCACATTCCGTAAGTCCTTACGTCTTTATTGTCTTACTTGGGGTGAAATGATTTAAAAACGGTAAAGAGTTTCAGAAACCATTCTAATGAAAATTAGAAGTTAAAAAGCAATATATTCAGTTTCAGTGACTTTGAAGATGTTATGATGTCTTCTAGTCTGTGACATAGAAGCTATTCCCTTGTGCCATGTGATGACTGACTTATAGTAGTCACTTGACTATGCAATATACGGCAAGTCTATTTTACATATGTCACTACAGAAGATTGGTAAAATAAGATCATTTGAAATATGTAAAATCCACAAGCCTAGATATAAGCAAAAAGTAATCAAAAGTTGTAATGAACTTACATCAATTGCTCGGTTTACAGCTGCACACAATGACCAATAGCCAGTCCATTCTTTACCATTGTAATTAACAACAAATTTGTTCTCTTCATCAGCATGCCAGAAGGAAAAATTTAAAGTATCGACTAAAAAAATCCTGAAAAAGAGATTGAATTACTTCACTTTATACTTTGCTAATACTTTGCCTAGCAAAAGATGCTTTTCAAAAGCTAAGCAAATTATTAAGAAACAGAAAAACTTTGTTAGAAACAAAGAAAAGAGTACTGAACTGCTACATAATTTCAGTCCCCTTATATGGTCATTTCCTCAAAGATAAAGAAGAAACTTGAAGCAACAGAAAACTTGTTCTACAGAAGGATACTGAGAATACCATAGACTGAACAGTTGAACAACAACATTCTAGAGATAATCGAAACAAAAAGGACTCTTATACTTAACACCAAGAAGAGATAGTTGAAATCTCTAGGGCATATAATGAGGAAAGACGGCTTAGAAAATCTGGATACTTACAGGTCAGATCAAAGGCAAGAGAGACAAAGGAAAACAAGGCATAACCTACCTAGCAAGCTTGAGCGAATGGATGGCATAGCAGGGTTTGGGAGTGATGGCAAAAAGACAAAGGACAGGAAGTTGTGGAGAGCCATGATCGCCAACATCCTGAAGAGACACAGTACATAAAAGAAGAAGAATTGCATTCAACTCATTCTGGTAATTGAATGAGTGAAATACACACAAGGAATAAAAAAAAAAGAAACGGGTGACAAAAAATAATGAAATTTCAACAAATTGCAGAAGGCCAATCAGTAGAGAGTTGTGTATTGTGAGAGCATGAAATTTATCAAAATGAAACACTATGAAAAAGGAAGAAACAATTATTTCTTATTCTATGTGCCATGTTCTGTCAGGATGTTGGTGATCATGGCTCTCCACAATTTCCTGACTTTTGTATCTCTTAATAAATTTTGTCTTTTTGCTATTAGGTTGGTGCAAAAATAATGACGTAATAATGTCGTTTTTTGACGTTACGTCAAAAAACGACATTATTACGTCATTATTTTTGCACCAACCTAATATCTCTCATAAACCTGGTTCTATCATCCATTTACTCAAACTCACTAAGTAGGTTAGATCATGTGTTACTTTTCTCTGTCTCTCTTGCCTTCAATCTGTCCTGTGAGTATCAGATTTTCCAAGCCCTCTTTCCTCATTATATGCCCTAGAAATTTCAACTGTCCCGTATATACATACATATTGTTTTTATATAATAAAAATGTTTTTATAATGTGCCTTCAGCCTTTAGTACTCAAAAATACGGTACTGAGAATATTTGCACACAACTAATATACAAATAAATGGGATCTGCTGCAGTATAATAGTTAAACTAGTTAGTGTCTGAGACTAGTGTCACCAGTTTAAACATCA
This sequence comes from Acanthosepion lycidas, assembly GCA_963932145.1. Classification (NCBI taxonomy): domain Eukaryota; kingdom Metazoa; phylum Mollusca; class Cephalopoda; order Sepiida; family Sepiidae; genus Acanthosepion; species Acanthosepion lycidas. The sequence goes on from OZ010603.1 coordinate 25,529,638, forward strand.
TTGGGTACTCCATTATAAAAGCCCCATGTTGGACTAAGTTGATTAATTCCATATAAAATAGGAAAACTGTTTTTACCAGTCAATAGCAGCTGCATCCATTGTCTTTGGATTAAGTTCATGCTTTTTCCAATTCTTTATGCTAAATGTTTCATTTTTTACAGCTTCATACATCTGGGGAAAGAAGGAAGATAGCATTTGCCATTTAACATTTATATAATTCTAAGGCCATTCAAAAATTTCAAGTTTACAATATTTACAAAACTTTCATTTTTTTTTTTATCTAAATCTTGTTAATCAAGCAATGAAAGAAAAATATTGGAATTTTATAAACAACAGTGATAAGTATTTCTGGTCAGATTTGCTGAGATGAGATACAATTACTAATATATACTGGTTTGGATGAGATTCTTCATCTTTGTTGCCCAAACATTTGGGGGGTAACATTTAACAAATGTGTCTGCAGAAAGAAAAAAAGAACAGCTATTACTGTATACTCCTCTAGTAATTTATTATTTTAAAAAGCTATTTTTACACTTTTAATAAAACCCAAATATGAAACAGGATTAAAACTTTTTTTGAGATCTGACAATAAAGATATTAAACACTATTTATTTATTAGATTATTTATTTACAAGAATAATTTTATATTTGCAAGATTATAAAAATATATGAACCAACTACAAGGTAATATTTATTATTATTCACCAGAATAAAGAAATAACCATGAAAATAAATTCTTTTATTCATAAATTTAGAAATATATCCTTGAAAACAAGAAAATTTAAATAAACACATAATGAACACATAACATTTACATAAGTAAATATAATCTAAAATTTTGAAAAAGTGCATTTTCTGGTTATTTTTCATTTTCTCTTACCAGATAAATTCCCAAAGATAGTTTGAGAGCATCTGAAGAACAATGTTAAATACGGTCTATTTATTAAATTACCAAATTATGTTTGTAAATCCTGGATTCACAACTGTTGAATATTAGCTAGTTTGCCAGAGGTTTAGCACACAAGTAGGCAAATGTAGCCAAAGCCAAAACTGACTTGAGTCATTTATGGAGAAATATATAGCTGAACAAAGACCCCTCATGCAAATGTATTGGGAAGGTCCATTCTAGCAAAATGGACCAACCCAACTGGTGTATTAGGCGCTCTCCTATAAAATAAGGTAAAATCAGCTTTTACAAGGAAATAGGAGGCAGCCATGTTGGCAGGTAAGTCACTTGACTTCTATATCTCCCTCCTCTCCCCACTGCGGAAGCATATTGGCCGTTGGGGAGGAATTAATTCCCTATTGCCTGGCTGATTGTACGAGAGTAGTCGGGATAGCGCCCTGGGAATCCTCGTTCTTGATGGCTGTGATTGAGTAGGGCCCTGGGACGCTGGTTTATTTTGTAATGTAATGTCACCATTTTCCAAGTCTTTGGCAGATTGATGTGGTCTGCATGTATCTGTAATTGTCGGCTCAGGTGACACAGGCATGGCACTTGGTATGGGGGTCTTGATTATGGGTGCTTCAAGTTTCCTTAGAAACCTACGGTTCCGCAGGGTTATTCTGCCTGATCCTGCAACTCTAATTCTATATTGACGGTTGGGAAGTGTCTCTACTATTCGCCCAGCTATGTCCCATCGACGGCTATTTGGGTTTTGAATGGAGACTGTGTCACCTTTATAAAGTGGGGATAGTGCATGTGCAGTACGGTTGTACTTCTCGATGAGGTCTGCATTGCGTTTGGATAATCTCTGTTCTCGTTTTTGTGCTGCGGCTATCCATTCAGGGTGTGGTTTATATAACTGTGGGTGCGATGGGATAAAATCTCGAAGACGTCTATGAAGCAGGAGTTGCGCTGGTGATAAGCCAATGCCTTGGATAGGGGTGTTTCTATATTGCAAGATTGCTTGTGCTGCCATGTTATTGTCCAAGGAACCCTGGTGTCCTGTGCAGTCTTTTATGAGTCTTTTTGCAGTCTTGACTGCCAATTCTGCGCGTCCGTTAGACTGGGGATAGGCCACTGATGAAATTCTTTGCTTAACAGCCCAGGTTTTTAGGAACTGTTGGAATGAGTAAGCTGAGAATGGCGGTCCACCATCTGTACTAAGTTCCTCAGGTGCACCATATGTTTGGAATATTTCTCTGCAGATGGAAATCAACCTGGAAGCAACCGCTTGCCCTGGCTTGATGCGGTACAGAATGAGCCATCCAGTGAGCCTGTCTGCACAAGCAAGATATGTGAAGGATTTAACATAGAACAAATCCATTACAATCTGTTGAAATGGCCATTCAGGTGTAGGTGTCATTTGGATTGGTTCATGTGGTAGACTTGGGGCATTCCTTGAACATGTAATGCAATTATACCTGTAATTGCGAATTGAGGCATTCATTCCAGGCCAGTAAACTGAGTCATTGGCACGCGCTTTCATGCCAACTACTCCTTGATGAGCTGAATGTAGGCATTTTAATATGTTCTTGCGCTGGGAGGTTGGTATCACTACTCTCCTGTCAAGTAGTATTAGACCATTTTCATTGCTTAGGCGGTTACGAACTTCCCAGTATTCCCGGATTGTAGGTGGTGTTGCTTGACGACTGTTTGGAAAACCATTGTCTATGGTTTTCCGTAATAGGGTGTATTGTGTGTCTTCTTGACCAGCAAAACGAATGTGGTCAGGGGAAGTCGAAGCGAAAGACAATCTATGAACCATAGGGTTCGATTTTTGGGTAACTAATGCCTCCAACATGTTCAGGAGTCTGTTTGGCTTTTCCGAGAAAAATTTGGGATATGTATTGATGATCGACGTTTGCACAGTCTCATCAGCACAGTTGTATAAATGGATGTTGGTCTGTGTAGGGGGCATGTTTGTCATTTGCACAAATACCTCCCAATCAATTCTGAACTTTCGGAATTGTTGTGATGTCATCTCTGAATGGAGCTGGGGGAGTTTGGCTGCAGGGGCCTTCGTATAGCTGTCTGATGTCAAAGGTTGCTCCTTTGATAGCTTAAGGATAGCTAGGGCATGTCCCATGGTTGTGACACCTAGTTCTTTAAGGATTTCCCGGTCTATCATAGAGAGGCTATCCTGAGTAATATTCTCTTTCACAAACGATTCAGCATAGGTTTTGGCAGAGTCGGTAGGAATGCCAATTTTGATAAGTAGCTCTTGCCAGTCATCGTATCCTGTTCGCAGCGCCATGTTGAATATTAGCTAGTTTGCCAGAGGTTTAGCACACAAGTAGGCAAATGTAGCCAAAGCCAAAACTGACTTGAGTCATTTATGGAGAAATATATAGCTGAACAAAGACCCCTCATGCAAATGTATTGGGAAGGTCCATTCTAGCAAAATGGACCAACCCAACTGGTGTATTAGGCGCTCTCCTATAAAATAAGGTAAAATCAGCTTTTACAAGGAAATAGGAGGCAGCCATGTTGGCAGGTAAGTCACTTGACTTCTATAACAACCATTTTTGTCATCACCCACTTTTCCACCACTCACCTATAAAGTAAATATTCAAAAGCATACCAAAATTGTTTGTTAAAAGTTTGTTACTGGTTCATAAACTGACTTTATGATGTAGTAAAAAAAAATTCCAAAGGGAGGTAACAAATACTACTACTACTGTATTAAAGAACAAATGAAAGCAGACTTGATCATTGAAAACTATATATATAATTTAATATTATGATCAAGGTTAGTTTTATGGCTAGGGTTAGTGTTGCAAGTGTTGACAAAAAATTAAACAATTTTTGTTCATAATTATAAAATTAAAAAGAATATATGTGACTAGCAACTAGTAAAAATTCAGCGAATATTTTTTGTTCTTGGTTTCCCCTTATCTGATTCATATCTGAAGAATTGTTATTTTGCCTGAAGAACTATTTGAATGCTTAATGACCCTTCTCAAAACTATAGAAAATACCAAAATATTTGTTGTTTGCAAGGATATTTATATCTTATCTGGGAATGTGACACAGTTATTCTCAATTAGTCTCTTGTGCTTTCTTTTTGTTTTTACCTATCTCCTTTGAATATCTTTTCAAGTAGCATGTGTTGAAATACCTTTTCAATACTCAAAATCCTATATCACTCATCAAAATTTCCAGTCATCCACCATTTTTTGTTCAGTTGCTCATCACCCACCCAACAGTGATATTACCCAGGCTGGAGAACCTTGCTGTAAATAATACCTGTCCAGCATTATTCCCACTCTAAATTTCCAAGATGTGGTATTCTTACTATTATACATAGAATCATTAAAACTAGTTCCCATGTCCATTTTTATCAGATTTCATCCACTGCACTCTTTGACCTCTCACAATTATCTGCAGTATTTGGTAACCTAACAACATAAAATTGGTTCATTAGAGTTTTTTTTTTTAAATGTCATATTCATTCCACAGCTTTGTTTTTTTAATATCTATAAATTGCCATGACTTCTTAGGAAAGATAGTTGCTTTCTCCACATTATTTAATTCAGAGTGGCCTTTGTCTGAGACTGGCTACCATCTAAGGCTGAAGAGATTAGTTTACCTTTTCTATAGTTGATTTGAGTATTTTGAGCATGTTGGCTATCACCCACATTATATAGCATTGATTATTTTCGTTCTCTACTTTACTGGATAGCATCACTTAGCCAAATGTCTCCAGCAAAAAAATTCACAAACCACTTTTGACATGTTAAATTACTCACAGTACCTTCTCCACAAATGTACAAATCTTTTTTTTTGTATCCTACAGTGGCTGATAAGAAAATAATTCACAAATAACAATATAAGCATTGAAAATAATGTCTTTTGTGAAATTTCTTTATCCTTACCCCTATTTATTATAAGTAGCAGAGTAATTGTTCTAAGTGATGTGGTTAATCAAAATAAGTGCTGTATAATTTGTTATGAATAAAATTCCAGATAATATTACTACTACTATTACTACTAATGGAAATAAAGCAATTGAAATGAAGATGAAAGAAATTCTAGTCAAAAATGAATAATGATTGACATTGCTTCATCTAATCAAAATTGCAGTTAATATTACTACTACCAATACTACTAATGGCTTATGTTGAAACACCGGTTCCCAAGCCTGGTCAGTACCTAGATGGGCAACCACTTGGGAATAACAGATGCTATAAGCATAAGCATGTGTGGGTGGTGTAATGGATAATGGCTTGGAATTGTTAATTGGAGAGTGAAGTTCCAATTCCCATTTGATTCATTACATTCACTTATGCACAAATCCCCTTTGGAAAGGGTATGAATCCGCCTCTCTTCCAACCAGCTATGGGTTAATTATTAAGACTTCTATCAATAAACCATTTATCTCAAAAAAAATTTCTTACAATTTAAAAATATTTTCTGGCTTTAAATAACCTGCAAGGGGTTGATATACCATAAAAAATGAATCAATACTACTAGTGGAAATAAAGCCATCGAAATGAGAATGAAAGAAATCCTAGTCAAAAATGAATAATGATTGACAATGCTTCATCTGATTTGTTATAAATACATTCCAACAGGTGCACATGATCACCTCATCAGTGATGTTATGACTTGGGGTCATGACAAGTTTCAGGTCTTTCAACATAATACTTGTTCACTGAAGAGACCCTACCGAAACAATATCTATTCTGGCAGGCAATCCTGAAGCAAAAATTCCACCAAGCACACAAGAACAGACATATTAAATATCTGCCATTGCTGATCTTGAAATAACAAGTGACAAATCAGAAACACCCAATGTCACTTCCTCCTCAGCCATGACAAGACAAAAAGAGAATAAACTGAATGCTTGTCTTTTCCTTCTTGGGTCCAACATGCAGAAGGACCCACACTCACAATGTACAATGCTTGACATAACAGTTAAGTAATTACTTTTTGCTGCCAGGAAAGTTTTTATCTCCTATGAAACGATACTTCACTAAATCACTTCATCCCTTCTGACAAAAATATAACAAAGATAATATTATGTCTACTTACCACATTGGCTATTTTTTCAATTCCCTTGGTGCATATTTCAACATCCTTGCTGGCCTCAGCAATCAACTGACTTGCAGGTTTGGGAAATAAGATATTTTGAGCCATTGTTGACTTGCTCAGAGGAGTTTGCTAAAGCTGAGGTAAAATGCACATCTGAAAAATAGAATCTGTCAGTTTAAAAAAAAAAAGCATAAAAAAAAGACTGGTAGCTTTTGCAAAGTTTGGTTATTTACAATTGAAACATGCTCAATCATTGTGTATAAGAAAACTTTCCAGAGCATGTTATAGACTTGATCCAATCAAAAGTGAATTATTTAATCAATGGCAGTGACAATCTATTTGATACCACATGGGTCAAGGTACCTTACATTAGGGTAATGGTAAATTAGCTCAGAGAATTCACTTCTTCCTTGATCATCCTGGGTATTACGATTAACTACATCCAGCAACAAGGAATCTGATCAGGACATTGAAAGATTTGAGGAGCATGGAACCACCTCTTAACTGCTGTTGTTCCCAGGGTGGTAGCACCTGTTAGGGTCCCTGCTATGAGCAAATAGAGAACTCCCCCAAAAAAATCAACAATTTTGTTAGTAATTTTAGATAACCATAAATGAAGAGTTTTTTGAAAAAAACTGACCACCAAAAAACTGTCTGGGTGGTCCTCCTTTCCCGTTGGTGGAACACAAGTAGACAGAAAGGGGTGGTAGATCCCCCAGCCAGTATCCATATAATAAATCAGTGAGTGAAGGGGCTGTCAGTGAAATGGGTAGGCAGTGAGTGCGTAGGGGTCTGTTTCCCATGGTCGGAACTTATGAAGAAGTCTGATACCAGATGTTCGCTTTCTCGAAGCAGAAGGAAGACATTGCCAATTAAGTGTGAAATCGTATTTTTTTTTGCTATTTCCTGATCCAACAAGTGTTTTGAAAAGCATTAGTTCTCATTTCTTTATTAATAGCATTTACGGCCATAATTGAGACGAATCTGTGGAACATCGCAAGTGCCGGTGTGTTCACATATAGCTGACCTTGGATGCCATCACAGCTTGTGCAGTGATGTGCAGAATTGCATCATCACATATATATCTAAAAAAAAAAAAACTTTACTCTGAAAGTATAAGATTCAGTACAAAATATTTACATTTCAGCATTAAATAACACATAGAGGGTTATAATGTCTTCTTTTGTCTGCTATGTCCCTTCAGGACGTAGGCAATCATGGCCCTCCACATCTTCCTTGTAAGCTTTGTCTTTTTGTTATTTTTCCCAAACCCTATTCTATTATCCATTTACTCAAGTCCACCAAGTATGTAATGCACTGTTTTCCTCTGTCTCTCTATCTGTCCTGTGAGTATCAGATTTTCCAAGACCTCCTTCCTCATTACGTGCCCTAAAAATTTCCACTGCCTCTTCCTGATGTTAAGAATAAGTTTCCTCTTGGTTTCCATTTTTTCCAAAGTGTACTGAACTGTGAACATAATTAAACAAATTAAAAAATCAGCTTTGTATTCTGTACACTACTTCATTTTGCATATTGTAAATACAGTACAAGTAAATTTTTATTTATTTTTCATTTTATTTATTCCTTTTATATACATACTTTATTTCCATAATCAAGATTTTTGTACAATATACAGTACCAACTGGTTGGATTTTGTTAAAAATGTTTATTTTATGAGATTTTATAAGTTCAGGAGGAGGTTGTTAAACAGGTAAGCCATTAAGTGAGGAGTGGTTGTATTATAAGGAGTGCTCTGAAAGTAATGCCTTGTTACAGATAGCAGCTGAGTGGTAAAATGGCATCTGACATGAAAGTGCATATAAAACAGTGATGTGTCATTGAATTACTCTATGTGGAAAAATAATCTCATTCATTGACACTTGGTGAATATGAGTAGTTAGGTAATGAGTGTGTTTCAACAGTTTAGACTGATTTTTTTTTCTTGTATACCAGGTGCAGCAGAAATACCCCTCACATTAGCTAGATGAAGACTAATGTGTTACCATTATATATTTTGTTGGAGTATTTGGTATTTCTGCTGCAACCTGTACTATTGTTGACTAATATTAGGCCCAAGCGCCACTCAAGATAGAGCATTGCTGAATGTTATCGAAGAGTATGTAGGATAATGATTGAGTCTAGACTTGTAGAGGTTAACGTAGTCATGGAAGCATCCTTTTTAGGGGATCATCCCACAAAATAAGAGTTCTGGGGAAGAAGCTGAGTAGAACTTCTTCCTTACCAATGGAATATGAAGGGAATGAGGATGGGTCGACCCAGTGTATGTGGCATGGTGCGTCTTGGACTGTGTGTGACAAGCCATGTTTTGGCTGTTCAGAGATGGAATACATGGACGAATACTTCTTGTCAATGACATTATTATTTTTATTCAATCAAATTAGCTTGGATATTCATGAATCTATCACATCAACCATCATGGTCTTGTATCAAGAATAAATAAAAAAAAAAATAAAAAAATAATCTGGAAACCTTGAAATTCCCCTCTGGGTGAGAACCTCTAGCAAGAAAATAAAACTTTATATGGTTTTTATACTCTAGACCAGTGGTTCCAAACTTTTTTCTCTGAGCCACATTTTTGGAATGAAAATTCATTCTTGCCTCACCAAATTTTATATGATAAAAAGTACATTAAAAAATTTAAAAAAAACAGAGAGGTTTAAAGGGAGATAACCTGGGATTCGAACTCAGAATATTATCATTGATAACTCCCACCAATTTACAGACCCTAATTACTATATTCTTAATACTTGATAGAATGCAAAAATATCACAATGATAAAATCAGTCAATAATTATTTATAACAATTTATACTGGGAGTCATGCATGCAATTACAAGTAATCCATAATAATATTTTATATTTTGAAATCATATTTATTTTTGGCATATGAATTTTTTGAAAATGTTTTTAAATCTTTGATTGTCTTTCAATCATTCTGCCTCACGTGCTATCCTCTTCCGCCTTACCTGCTCTTATGAGGTGCGACACCATTTCGGAACCACTGCTCTAGAATCATCATGCCCCACATTATAATATTTATAATCTATACTTATCATGCCCCACATTCTACATATAATTTTTAAAATTAGCATCAATAATTCTTTTAGTCCACTGGGCATAAAATGTTGATATTTAATCAATAACCATTATAAATTTTGATTTTTTCTTTGTAAAACATAATCTTTTCTCAACACAGAACAAACCCTCTTCTCCTTGGTGTGAAAATATCATCAACAGTGAAATAAGGACAATATTAAGTGCATATAATTCTTAATGAAATGTTTCAAAATGGATTAGGGATTTAGAAGTGCATGTGTTTGAGATAAGCGGATAATCTTTATGCAAGTAATAAAGCTTCTACTAAGGGGATCAAATGTTTGGATTTTAAAGTAGCCTTGATATTATTAAGGGAGAATAGTTGGAGATAACAAAGTTATTGTTTCAATTTCATAGCAGGCAAGAAACAACTTTTCATTTGACTGCATATGAAAAAAATCAACATGGCTGAGAGTTACATCTTGCTGTTCAGCATAAGAGGACAGTGTTCAAGCCCAGATAAAAAAAAAAAAATTAATAATTAATTAGTAGATTAATTTAACACCATCTTTCTATATATCTTTTTTCAGCCTTGTGCAATATTACGTTAAGTTTAATAAAGGACAACATACTGTAGAGCAGTGTTAACTAGCACTTCCTTGTGGGCTTTGTTATGTTGAAAGGGGGCACTGGGAGTTTTTATTTCATTTGGGGGGTAGTGAACATACTCAAGGGGTGCAGTGGGCATTTATCCATGTGTTTTCAAATTTTCAAAAATTATTCAATATTAGCTAAAAAAGGAAATTTTTGAAAGGTATCGAATGCTGTGGGAAAACTATCGAACTTTTCTTCATTGCTTTTCTAACGTTCTTTTTAGTTGAATGTTGTTTCAATGCAATTACACAGCTACCTACTAAATAAAGAAACTGCCTTCAAATTACAAAATGAGGGGATTTATGATTACTTTTAAACTCTAGAGTAAGAACATCAGCCAGTAAGCACCAAAGTCAACCATCTCATTAAAAGCATAGAGATAAGCTATCAAATAAATGTTGTTTTTTTTAGTATTTTTATCATTGGCATTTATAATAGAAATGAAAACAATATTAAAATTATTTTTGCACTCATACCTAAATGTTATCTTGCTATGAGAGATGAATTCAGTATAATATTCAAAATTTAATTTGACCTTACATTGACAAAAATGTTTGTGTCCAAAGGTGGCATTGATTGTAAAAAGGTTGGGAAACACTGCTGTAGAGTAATTAACAAGATATTCATAGGGAATAGTCTGGTTCTCACTGAGTGCTCCACACTTGTGGGCCTTGTGCCAGACTAAACTAACCTTAGTGAATAATTTTTAGAGTACCTTGTTGTGAAGCAGTGATCAACAAAACAGTTTCACAGACCATTACAAATCTTTGGGCCACTGAATAAGAATGTTTTCAAACTACGTTTTTGAACAGGAAATCCTATTCAAAAGCACTCAAGATTTAGAAAATAAAAATCAGATAATAAAGAAATTCAAATATAAATTATTAGCAAATAAGAGGCCTCCATGATATCAGATTTCTCTCCCATGGGCCCTAGAATGCTTCCTCAGTGATGTTTATTCTGGGGTCATAGAAAGTCACAGGCCTCTATGACATGGGCCCAACTACATATTGTGCCTCAGAATGCTTCCTCAGTGATGTCTATTCTGGTTGTCACAGAAAGTCTCAGTCCTCCATGACATTAGACTTTCTCTCTCATGGGCCCAGCCACATATTGTGCCTCAGAATGCTTCCTCAGTGATGTCTATTCTGGTTGTCACAGAAAGTCTCAGTCCTCCATGACATCAGACTTTCTCTCTCATGGGCCCAGCCACATATTGTGCCTCAGAATGCTTCCTCAATGTTGACTATTCTGGGGTCAGGCCTCCATGTCATCAGACTTTCACTTCCATTGGCCCAGCCAGATATTGTGCACCAGAATGCTTCCTCAGTGATGTCTATTCTGTGGCCATAGGAAGTTTCTGTTCTCCATGACATCAAACTTTCTCTCCCATGTACCCAGCCAGATATTGCCATCCAGAATGCTTCCTCAGTGATGTCTATTCTGGGGTCATAGAACATTTCAGGCTTCCATGACATTAGAATTTTTTTCTGACAAGCATTCTGGCATAGCTTCTGCATGATTTCAAGAATTTTAACAATATTTGTACGAACTCAAATATGATCCTTTTTATTCAATCCTTTATAGGAATTCTGATCAATAGAGATTTGTTTAATTTTTTTGACTATTGCCAGTCTAAGTTAGTGATTCTCAATTAAACAAAATACAAAGAGAAATTTTAAACCTTCTATACATACTGTTAAATGAAGAAAAATATTGTGATGTTATTTGACTAGTGCAGAACTTTTCAGCTACAGCACTTCATAATGTTACAATTTAATGTTGGAAATGAGCGGCCAGTTTGGAGTCAGGAAAATAGTTGATTGCAATGTTACAGTAACATTGCCACAACATCACTTCAACATGACTCCAAATCTCTAATGATGTGATCTAAATACATAACAGAACCACCAGACCAGATGTCGCAGCAATATTCAAAGCAAGGTTGGATGGTAGACTTATAAATAGGTAAAATTGTCTAGGACAACACAGTGAACCAACTTTCCTGGCAATAGACCTAGCAATTGATTCATTATAATCTTTCCACTTCATATCAGCAGAAAACATTAGTCCGAGAAGGTGCAATGAGTCTCTTTCCTGGAGGTTAGCATCAGCCATGCTGATAGAAGGTAAAAATGTTCTTTCAGACAATTAAAAGAGAGCAGTTTCATTTTGGAGGCGTTAAAATTACCTTGTAGTTTTGCAGATACGTTGTCTTAAAATATTAAATTAATAGAAAATGGAGAACAAATATCATAAATATGTATTCATCATCTAAATTTAGTGATTCTCAATTAAAATACAAAAAGAAATTTTAAACCTTCTATACATATTGTTAAATGAAGAAAAAGTATTATGATATTATTTGACTAGTGCAGAATTTTTCAGCATTTCATAATGTTGCAATAATGTTGGGAATGAGCGGCCAGTTTAGAGTCAGGAAAATAGTTGATTGCAACATTACAGTAACATTGCCACATCACCACATATCCCCAACCAAAATTCAACATGACTCCAACATTGCAAGAATGTCCCTTGTTAGCTGGGAATATACCAATCATCAACAATGTTCTCTTTAAATTCTTTCATTTGAAACCTCATGTTCAAAATCTTGGATCCAAGTCTGTTAAATACCTATAATGAAATATGTGTATACGTGTGTTTTGTGTTGCTCCAAAAGTAATTATAAGTATTTATTTTCACAGAAACAACAACAGTTATAGAGACAAGAATGTCACTGTTGGACAGAGCAAGTTTTCATTAAAAAAAAACAAAAAAAAACAACTATATTTCCCCAAATTTCCACAGCTGCAATGTCACATTGTAGAAATATTAGGGAGCTGTGATTTAGATGGATGTTGTCTCCAAATATAGCCCTCAGCATCCGAGTGTCGGTTCCATCTTTGCAGGACACTGCTGGTGAGCAAGACAAGAACTCACAAATGATCTACTGTTCTGGACACCTAGTCGTGGAGCAAACTGAGTTGGTCATGCAGCAACAACCTACACTGACCAGGTATGTTATGACACAGAATGACTTCCTGACCTTGATACAAGACCATGATGGTTGATGTGATAGACTCATGAAAATCCAAGCTAATTTGATTGAATAAAAATAATAATGTCATTGTCAAGAAGTATTTGTCCATGTATTCCATCTCTGAACAGCCAAAACATGGCTTGTCACACATAGTCCAGACCCACCATGCTAGACTCATTCTCATTCCCTTCATATTCCATTGGTAAGAAGGAAGTTCCACACAGACAGCTTCTTCCTCAGAATTCTAATTTTGTGGAACAGACCCCCAAAAGGATGCTTCCACAATCACTATGATCTTAATCTCTAAGTCTAGACTCAACCATTAATTATCTTACATACCCACATAACATGTACTCCTTACTTAAAAACCTCATTCAGTAACCCTCTACCTTGAGTGGCGCTTGGGCCTTGTATTAGTGAACAATAGTACAGGATGTAACCTCCAACATATACCACCCACATAATGGTAACACATTAGTAGCAATGGTATCTTCATCTAGCTAACGTGGGAGGTATTTCTGTTGCAACCTTATAAAAATGTTAAAAAACATTATTCACTACCTAACCACTCATAATTACCAAGTGTTAATAAATGTGATTTTTTCTCACATATAGGAATTCAATGACATGTTCACTGTGTATGCACTTTCATGTCAGAGGTCATTTTGCCATACTACCACTTAGCTTCTATCCATAACAATGCAAAAAATGGATTTTTAATGAAAAAGTTCAAACTCTGTTGCCATACCATGAATATGCATGTCTGGTCTTGTGCAAAAGCAAAAATTAAAGACAGCTAAACAATCACTATAAAACATGAGGTATTACTTTCGGAGCATCCCACCTTAATTAAACAGTAGAATAAGTATTAACAATGATTGTGTCAAGTAATTTAAAATTATATATTTAAATATGATACAACCTAGACAATATTGAATTTTAATATACATAAAATAATTTTCTAGGTATTTTTCATTGTGCCCACGTCACTACCAAATATGACACAAGGTCGAGGAATAATATTGTACTGCAGAAGCTCACAAAATCTGTATTTGATAATGTGTATGCATTATCACACCCAGGAATATCAGGAACCTTATGCTTATTAAAATCTAGGTATTACTGGCCATGGATTGACAAAATCAGTCAAAGAGTTCTGTAGAGAGTTCCAAAATTGCCAGCAAGCAAAAATTACTAAACATACAAGGGTAACATACAACCTTTAAAATTACCTTCTAATCACTTTCAGACAGTGCATATGGACATTGTGGGTCCATTACCACCAGGAAAAAAAACAGATCCCTATTTTTTGTCCTATTGGTATCTATTAACTATGATTGACAGGATTACTTAATGGATAGAGGTGGCTCCTCTAACTGAAATAACTGCACAGAATGTTGCTACTGCTTTCATTAACACATGGGCATCCAAATTCAGAGCACCCTTACATATCACCACCAATAGAGGTAATCTGAGTTGTTTTCAGAGCTATCAAAGATCACAGTCTTAAGAACAACTTCATACCATCCTCAAACGAATGGACTGAATGTGCACACAGGATGCTATAAGCAGTGATAATTGCAAGGAAGGAATCATGGCTATCAGTCCTACCTATTGTACCCTTAGGTATCAAAATTACATCTAATGGATTATTTTACTCATCATATACAGTAATGACAGGGTATAATGTGCAAGTTCCAAGACTATTAATAGACCAGGGCATCAAACTGGACAATCGGAAACCTAGTGAGTGAAATGTGAAAATTCGACACAGAGAATCAGTCCACTGGATACTTACATTCATCACCAAAACCCTATATCTTGAAGAATCTAAACTGTAAATTTGTATAGTTTAGGACTGAAAGAGTTTGGAAATCTTGGGAAGCACCGTACACAGGTCCATATAAAGTAGTTAACTGCAGTAATAAGTACTTCACTATCACAGCTACAGAAGATGTGAATATCAATGTTTCTGTAGACAGATTGAAACCAACAGTTGTCACAGAAATGGCAGAAATATCTAAGATTGATAAAGCAATACCAGCATGAAATATGCCTCACCAGATACTGACAGAACTATGGAGACAAAACATAACAAGAACTAAGCCTGGCAGATCAGTTACTCAGAAAAAAGACAATATATATCATTACTATTAATGTACTAAAGAACTCTGTTAAATCTGGAGAGGGAAATGATGTAGTAAGTGATAAATAATAATAATTCCTTTCATCCACTCTCTTGAATTTCAGAGGACTGAAGAAGAAGGAAAGAAATCGGAATCCTATGTGAAATTTTCATTGGACCAATGAAAACCTTGTCTTCACAGAAACTGACCGGTTAGCTAAGAAGGAAAGGAATTCACAATCCTATGTGAAATTGTGTTTGAACCAATGAAAAGCCACAGAAACTTCGTAGAAATTAGTTAGTCAGCTGAGAACAAGAAGAAAAGAAAGTAGTGAGTCTATGCAAAATTTTTTGATATAAAATGGGAAAAATAAAATTAATAAGAGAAGAGTGCCTGAAGTCATAAAAGGTTTTGTTTTAGTTCCTAGCAACCAGAGTTGAAGTACTCACCAGTAAAATTACTCACCAATTATATCGGCCTCTAACCAGCATGCAGCACTTCAAAGAATTTTCTCTCAACAATCCAAAAAAGCTAAGTATTTCAACGTATGTAAACTATATATCCGTTTGATGAGCAACAAACTCTCTTACTTTTGTCTTAAACATTATTTTAATATTATTTTGTGTCAGATCATTTAATCTGTTGTATGAACATTTCCTCTTCATGACTGTTCATTAAAACTACCAACTTTAAAAATTTCTGATTTATTTTCTTGAAATGAGCTACTGACACTATTTCAAGTGTGTAAATTCGTGAATAAATTCCTTATCTTGACATGGACCTGATGTCCGACACCATTAGTCTTAGCTTTTACACGTTTTCTTTTTTTAATTTTTAACCTTTTTATAGAAATACATTTTTACATTGTTCTCTAATTAATCTCTAGTATATAAAATAATTAAAGAAAGAAACTAACAAAGAGTTATGACTTGAAGTTGATAAAATTTGAAAGGTTTTGTTGTCTGGCAAAATTAGATTTCCCTTGGGCAATGCCCATTGGAAAGCAATGGCCCACATAATAGCCCTGAATCTACAATAATGAATAAATTAAACAATTTTAGTGTAAAATAATAATAATAATTGTATATTTTAATTCAAACTACTAATTTCCCTTTTTAAAATCCAAGCGTTGCTGAGTTAAAAAAAAAAATTAAGCTTAAGGAACATTAAAAAATACAATGGTTTTAAAAAAAAGTTATAATAAAATTATAATAATACTTATGAAAAAAAAAAACTAATGATAAAATGATTTTTAAATTTTAGTGTATGTTACAAAAAAGAGGTAAGAACAAGTTCAAATTTTAGGTTCGATCCTGAATAACAACTCATAATCACTAATTACAAGTTACAAGTAAATTATGTTCTATGCTTCATTTTTAGTGAAACATGCAATTAATTAAATTAACATTTATTTTTAATTAAAAATATTACTTTTTTACTGATTACTCTGAAACACATTTTATTTTTTAGGTCAGTGAAAAATGTTATTTTTGTATGGGTTTGTAATTTTTTAAAAAAGGAAAGTCATAAAAAAAAATTAATTTCTAGCCTGGCAAGGTTTTTCTTTTCAATTATCTTATTTTAGTTTAACAACATTCAGATCCCCCCCCCCACCTTTTTTTTAAACATCCTACGACCGATGAAGAAAAATAAGCTTCATCTCTTAAAAAAATTGAAAAAACGTTTTTTTTATTAAAAACGTTTTTTCAAATAATTTTTTTTTCACAATTTCCTTTCCCAGATATTTTTACTGTTAAAAATTTAAAATAAAGTTAAAGTAAAAATAAAATGTATGGTTTCTTTTTCTTTTCTTTTTAAATGTTACCAAAAATTAATTCCCAATTGAATTCATTTTTTACTGTTTTTAAATTTAACAAAAAAAAAAAATGGTTGTATAACGTGACGTTTACTTTTAACGACTAAGTGAGAATTGAAAAAAGGAAGAAAAATTGTATCCGATTTCAGCAATATTTTAAATTAAAAAAAACAATGCTTATTTTTTTTTTAATTAAATTAAAATATGTCTCAAAAAAATACTTGTTTAAAAATTCGTGCTTTCTTTTTCAATGAACTAAGAAAAAAAATGAATGGCCTCTGTAAGCTGAAGCATATTAAAAATTTGTTCCAAGATTTATTAATTTTTCTACAAATTATTAATTAATATTTTCATAGATCACTAATATTATTTAAATTAAAAAAAAAATGAATAAATAACTAGAATTAAAAGGCTGAGTTTTTGTTTTTGTCGTTGAAAGCTAAAAAAAAAAGGAGGGTTTGTTGTTTTTAAGTTTTTGTAAAAAATAAATAACCTATCTGCATAATTTAAATATTTTAGAGTGTCAGAACATTTTGTACTGTCCATGTAAGATATTTGTCAGTTAAAAAAAGAAACATTTTAATAACCCATTTTATAACCTGCACTTACCAATCCAATTACTAGATCAACGTCTTGTCAGATATCGACTTGGCTGTAAAATACATTTTTAAAAATTCGAAAAAAAAAAAATAAAACCCTTAATTCAGGGGAGCTAACTTTGAGCGACCAACCTTATTTTTAAAATTATTTATTTCAGATTTTTGCAATAAATAAAAGAAGACTTTTAAAATACAATCTCCAGTTACTTAGAAAAAAAATAAAATAAAGGACAAATACAATCATTCTTCCACAACACTTCTCAAACAATCAATTTTGTTATTGTTAATGTTGTTCAATCACGCCATCCATGTTTCCGAGACTAATCCCTAAACCAGAAACTAAAAAATGATTAAATAACTTTTTTGCTATAATTAGTCATCTGTTATTATTTATTAAATTCAACTATTTATAGATGTGGAAAAAAGGTAAAAAAAAAATGTCATAATTTTTTTAAATATTTTTTTTTTTTTTTTTTTTTCCTCCTGAATGTTTTTGTAACGGAATAAGACCGAACCGGAAGTAATCAACTCTTAACACACGCCATTAGTATTACGGTCAAACCAGACAACAAGCATGATCGAAGTGGACGTTGTTAGTGCCAAAACTGGCAAATCCATTGTCAGTTTCAACTGTCTAACACTCCAATCCACAATATATGACGTTAAGAAGGAATACAAAAAATTCAACCCTAAACTACCAATTGAGCGACAATCTTTGCGCAAAGAAGCTCGTGGACGTATATTAAAAGACGAGGAAACATTAACGAGTTTAGGTTACTCTAAAAAGGCGGTCCTTTATTTCAAAGATCTCGGGCCCCAAATAGGATGGAAAACTGTTTTTCTCACCGAATATGCGGGCCCTCTTGTAATTTATGCACTCTTTTATATGAGACCCTCTTTGATTTATGGCCCTGATGCTGCAAGCGAACCCCGGGCCTTTGTTGTGAATATCGCGGCCGGGTGTTGGACTTTCCATTATGTAAAGCGCTTACTGGAAACTCTCTTCGTTCATCGCTTTTCACATGCCACCATGCCCCTTCGTAATATCTTCAAAAACAGTGGCTATTATTACGGGTTCGCGGCCTATGTAGCCTATTATGTTAACCACCCCTTGTACACGCCTCCCAGTTACGGAAAACTTCAGATGTACGGAGGTCTGGCCGCTTTCATCATTGGGGAATTGGGTAACTTCTCCATTCACGTCGCCCTACGAAATCTCCGACCTAAGGGCTCAAAGGTCCGTTTAGTCCCTTACCCAGGATTGAACCCGTTCACATGGTTGTTCCAATTCGTCAGCTGTCCTAACTACACCTATGAAACTTTGGCCTGGGTTGGATTTACTGTGATGACCCAATGTCTACCGGCCGGTATTTTTACGATTGCCGGGTTTTATCAGATGGCCGTGTGGGCCAAGGGCAAACTCTCGAATTATAGAAAAGAATTCAAGGATTTCCCCAAGAATCGCAAAGCTATCATTCCTTTTATTTTGTGATGCACTTTTTACAAAGTTTACATTGTAAATCGTAACAAACTTTTTCTTTTTTTTCTGAACTAATATCACAAAAGTTTTGTTTTGCTTCATGTCTGGAAGTGCACTGTTTTGTTTTTTTTTTTTTTTTCTTTTTAACAACATAAAAATCGCCTTAAGTTAAATTAACTCACTTTAAACATGAGTTTATAAATTCAGTAATTGCAATACAAACATTTTGTTTCTTAGATTAAATTAGGAATTCATTTGTGTTAGAAAATATTTCAGTTCAGTAATTTGAGAACAAAGAAAAATTTAAATTGTTGAGCAAACAAACTTGGCTTTTTTTCTTTTTTACCTCAATTCATAAGTCACTTCACTAAAAGTGTTTCCTTTAATTAAAATAATCATTTGTCATAAAGGTCTGAGAAAGATTTTAAAAAGCTTGATTGTTTTATAATCCCCATTTTATTTTCACTTTTTTCAGTAATAAAAAAAAAAATAGTCAAAACAATATTTTTTTTCTTTTTTTTAACCTGTCTACTTTTTCTTTTATTTTACTGTCGTGCAAAAATGTAGTAAATATCCAAAAATATTTTTGAAAGGTGTTTTCGCAACATGAAGCAAGCTAAAAAAATCAAATTCACTGTTTTTCTTTGCATCTATACAAACAAGTGTCTATCATTTTATCAAATGAGAAATATTAAAATAAAATTTTAATATTTGTACTAATTAAAAAAAAAAAAAAAAAAATTGTTAGTACATTGTTTTGTTTTGACAGTGTGACCAAGTTAAAGAAAGGTTTGTTTTTTTTTGTTTTTGTTTTTTTTTGTTTCTTTTTTTAAATGAACTTTAAACTTTTTAGTTTTTAGAGACACGCCCAATTTGTTTAAAAACACAATTATTATTTGATTAAAAACTAAAAGTTAATATTTGAACAAGGGGCGACTCCGAATTTGACCTTCAAGTTTTTAGTAGCTGACTTTTTTTCTTTTTTTTTTTTTTTTCATAATAAATATTAAAAATTTTAATATTTATTATTTTAATTTAAAATAAATATTGTCATTGTCTAGAGGATTGATTGGGTTTTTATTAGGCATTATTGATCTAATCATTAGGCTTTCTAGCATAAAGTTTTTTGCTAAATATTTCACATTTTTGTTTGGAGCTTTTACTTAAATTAATTCTAAATATTTTCATTTTTTTTTTCCTCCCTGCTGGTCTCTGTCAATTGAATGTTTCTTGTTTTTGTATCATGTCTTCTTTTTACGATTTTTTGTCACTTTTAGTTTTGTTTTTATGAAATGAATAATCTTTGTAAAAAAAATAAAAATAAAACGCATTTGTTATCTCTTTTGTCGTGAGTATTGAAATTCGAGTCTTGTTTAATTTTTGTTTGAACATCAAACAGACATTCAGAATTATCCTCAGTTTAAAATTTGACGACAGAAAGTACTTGTAAAACTCAGTTATGATACAGTACACGCTTAGGCGACCATGTATCTTTCCATACATGACTGACGAAGCAAATTTTTTTCCCGCAGCAGGTTGCCATTTCTTTCTGCCATGCAAGGCTATAGAACCCGGTCTGTCCTGCTATATTACTATATTTTTATTTTCTGCTGGGGGGAAGAAAGAGGATTCATCATACCTTTCCCAAGGGTATTTAGCACGTAACTGAATGTAATGGATTCAAACTCTGATTCCTCAATCCGAGCCGTTATCCATTACTCCACCGTGCCTCCCCTGTCTTAAACTATTCCGCTTTTAATGGAATTCTGATTTGGATTCTCTTAAAACTACTTTAAAAGCTTGTGTGTGTTTTTGTTTTTAAACGAGTACAATTTTTACAGGATTTTAAATTTGTGTTTTGGCAAAATGCCACTAAATAGGTACAGGCTGCATTCTGGTACAGTTGTTGACTGAATTTAGATCTGAAATTTTCACTGTATAATGTTCAATGTATGGGGGAAGCTAAGTATTAGGTAGATGGATAAAAATAGAGTAGGTTGAAAAACCTATTTGTGTAAAATGCTTCATCATCAGTCCCTTGACTGTTTTCATCATTATTACACTATTTAGCAGTGGAGACAGTGTGTTAAAGGTGTTCTGAAAATAGAAGTGATGCCCAGGTCAACCAGTCACACGTAGCACATGACCACCAAAAAAGCATACACCCCCTACCACACATACTCCACACAGCAAAACTACTATGTAGAAGTTAATACAGATATTCACCACCCAAAACACATCCTCAATAATGGCTAGAGAAGTAGCCAAAAGCACTCAGAACAATTATAACTATGTGAGGATATATGACTTGAACTGAAATCAGTCTGGTTCAAGAGGTATTTGTTTTTATGTCTAAATGTGACCACTAATTAATTTCTTTTTAATAAACTAGGGTAATTTATATTTTCTAAAATGGTAAATTTTTCTAGAAAAAAAACGATTACATCTTTCACTTTTACCCCTTTAAGATTTAGTTCTAACCATTATTTACCACATAGCTTTTTGGTATGCACCCACCATCTTTTATTTGCCAGTAACATTTAGAGAGAGCAGTGTTATTTTTATATTTATTGTTACTTAAACCTAGTTTGTGATTGTAAAACTTATTCTTCCGCTCCATTTCAGTTGAACCCATGTACAATATTTGCTCTTTATCAAATTGTATGTTAACTCTATTAATATTATTAGTCAAACATTGGCCACTGAAATAAGGACAAAGTTCCATCCATACAGCTTCTTTTCAAGTACCCTTACTTTGTGCAACTCCCAAGAGTATGCTTTACTAATCCCTATAATTTTAAACTTTTCAAGTTTCCAGTCAACTGTTATCTTTCCTATATATCTTCATAAATTGTCACCTTATGCCTCATTCAATAACCCTCTACTTTGAATGGCTCATGGACCTTGTATTAGGTGAAAAATTAATAAAAAAAAAAATAGTTGTTTTCTGTTTGAACTCTGAGGGGAAGTGCAAAATTAATAAATAGGCAGGGATATTATAAGCTTGGTGGGGGTAGGGAGATTTCCTTTTAAAAAAAAAAAAGAAAGAGAAATCCCCTCCCACACACACACACACACACACACACACACACTTCTATTAAGTATGTCCATGATATGTATATTTATCTAAGCAGTTTATATGGATTTATAACTTCAAAATTATTCATACTGGTTTTTGACCCCTGAAGTGAGTGAGTTATTTTCCCATCCTTAAAGTATGGAAAACTTAAACTGCTGTGTGTTTCCACTGCACATTTGAAAACAATTGCCACTGTATCCTGTAATTAGGACATGGGTTGACTAGCTCTCGACAAGATGTTTGACATTTCAAATTTACTTTAATGTCACTCTCATATGTAAAAAAAAAAATCACGAAGTTTGGAGTTGAAACTGCTAAATACTTTAAATATTAGGCAAAAGGTTAAAAGACACTCCTTTCAGATTTCACTGCCATGTCAACGATATCCATGATCAAATCATACTGCTTTTTATTCATTCATTTTTTTTTTTTTTCATTAGCATGAAGCTTTATAAGTGTGATTAATCTAAAAATTAAGCCTATTTTAAGCACAAAGTGAGGTTAAGATTTCTTTTATTAACATCAAGCTTATAAACATAACAAGGCTAAAATTAGTCCAAACATTAAGTCTGTTTTAAGCATAAAGTGTGACTCAATTTTTTTTTTTTTATTAGCAACAAGCTTATAAACAAGACGAGGCTCAGATAAGTCCAAAAATGAAGCCAATTTTAAACATGACAAATGGTTGGTTAGAAGTAGTCATTCAATGATGATATGATAATACTGATATAATATATGGTAAACTTGTAATTGAATTTTACATTTTTAGAAACCCAAGAAAAACTGGTTAAATAGTTCACTTTGTCCTACTGTTTAACCCATAGCTGGAGGGAGAAGAGATGGACTCATAACTTTCCCAAGGATATTTGCACGTAAATGAATATAACAAACAAACTCAACTAGAAATCCAATGTTTAGTCAGTGTAATGGATAGTGGCCCAGAATGAGATATTGGAGAGACAAGTTCAAATTCCCAGTGGCATAGCTAGTGTTTTTGCCACCTAGGGCAGCTCTCAAGTGTGCTATCTCTCCCCAGAAGGATTACAATATTAAAATGCACATTAACCCCTTAAAGTTTATATATATATATATATATATATTATGAAATGAACAAAGTCCAACAATTATTTTAAGACATTTTTATGTTTATACATTCTTTTTTATAGATAAAAATATTTAAGTAAATGCTCTGTTTATAATAAACATTATTAAACAACATTTACCAGCCTGAATGTCCAAGAAATTTTCATAGAAAATATTCGTCCTCCGACAGGAATCGAACCTGAATCCTATACAGAACCGTCATATAGCCTGATGTGCCTTAACCGTTTCGGCGACAGAAGAGCGTTTGTTTTTTTATAAACAGAGCATTTATTTAAATATTTGTATCTATAAAAAGAATATATAAACATAAAAATGTCTTAAAATAATTGTTGGACTTTGTCCATTTCATAATGTGTGACATCATTTGTTTACATTTGATATGCCAAGAGCAGATATGAATGTACGTGAGAGAATCCTGGAAGATTAAAGTTTAAATACAGTAAAATCAACCTTGCTAACCAAACGATCCTCTGTGGCTGAAATAGTTAAGGCATGTCAGGCTATATGATGGTTCTGTATAGGATTCAGGTTCGATTCCTGTTGGAGGACGAATATTTTCTATGAAAATTTCTTGGACATTCAGGCCGGTAAATGTTGTTTAATACTGTTTATTATAAACAGAGCATTTACTTAAATATTTGTATCTATAAAAAAGAATGTATAAACATAAAAATGTCTTTATATATATATATATATATATATATATATATATCAAGTATTTGGTGCAGTTCAGTTTACATTACATGAATCATTCATACAAAAAACAGATATAGAAGTTAATGATCTAAATGGCGAGAATACATCTTCGCAAACAAATTTAATAAAGTACATTAACCCCGAACCTGTAGATGAATGTTATGATCCCTGTTTATAAACTCCAGTTGCATAAGGTCTTTTTTTTAATTTTTTTACGAGCTTTCATCTGTTCATACAGACATCATCAGGTATGAAAATAGATTTGTTTTTGTTTTTTACTTCCCAGTAATAACAGGACAACGAAAGAATAGATGTAATCTGAAATATGCTTTTAGAAATATGTTATTGTTAACTGTAAGCAAAAAAAAATAAAAAAATTTCACAGTTCACAGACATGAAAAATCAAAATCAAAGAACTACCCCCAAAGTCTGGACTTCTCATATAGGTGTGAAAAAACTGTGGATTCACTTAATCCAACCCCACATCAAGCCTGTTAAAAATGTTCAAATTTTTTCACATCTTTTGCTCACATCTTGTAAGTGGGATTTATCCCCACCAGCTGACAGTGCATTTTGGAGACAAATATTTTCTTATTGCTGGCTCGCTGGCTTTGAGCCAACCATATCAAAGACAAATTGGCTTCATTTAAACCCTATCTTCTTCCTTATCACTGCTTTTTTTGCAAAAATTATTGAAATTATGCTATTGATTTTTTTTTCCTGAAAACTCACCGTGAACCAACAGGAAAAGTGATTGGATTTAAGATATATGTATAAGTATGTTTTCAAAATGTATATTGTTCTTGACAGTAGGTATTTATACATAAATAAATGTTGTATAAATTTTGAAAACATTTATACATATATCTTAAATTCATTCTCTTTTGCTTACTGAAACTAAGTATTCAACAGGAGCCATCTTAAGACGTAAAGTTAACATCTTTAATCAAGTTAAACGGACTTCTTTTAAGATAATTTGGGTTCTGCAAACTCAACTAAAAGCTTGCCATCACCTTTTTTTCTTCTTGTACATGTTGTTTATAAATCCATTAATTATTTATTTATTCATCCATTCACCTGTTAAGTTTCTCCTGCTTATGTAACTCAACTCATTTACACATGAAAATAAGACAAGGGAGGGCCAATAAAAGAACATGATTCAAGAAAACAGATGATGATGATTGATATCACATTTAAATTTTTGAAGATGAAAGTTGACTGGAAACCAAGAGGCTGGAAGAGAGTTCCACAAGCGAGAAGTACGAGAGAAGAAATTGTTAGCACAGAACTTATGGTTTCATCTATTTCAACTATAAAATGATGAGACCTAGCCGCCAATCTAGTACTGCACTTAAATTCATGATACCAAAGAGGAAAGTTCATCAGAATAATTACAATAAAAATATTTATAGAAAAGGCACAGGGAAGCTACGTTACAGCAGTGGGAAAGTGACTGAAGCTGAGATGCCAGGTCTGGATCAATAACATTGCAGATTCTTCTTTCAATTTTAACACGATTCTCTAAATAGAAGCACCAAACCAGATGTGGCAGCAATATTCAATATATGAACAAATGTTAGACTTATAAAGATGTAAGATGGATTCTAGGGAAAAATTATCTAGCATGACACAGTGAACCAACTTTCCTAGAAGTAGACTTAATATTAAGTCAATTTCAGCGTTCCATTTCATGTCAGTGAAAAACATGAAAAGGAGCAATGACTCACTCGCTTGGAGGTTAGTATCATCTATGTTGATGGAAGGCAAAAAAGATTTTCTAAGATGATTAATAGAGAGCAGTTAAAATTTTGGAGGTGTTAAAATTAACAAGCCGCTTCTTGCCCCAGTTAACAACAGATTAAAAGTCTTTTTTTGGGTTCAGCTGCCAGTTTGACCTTATTGAACCTATCAGTCTTACCAGGAGAAAATAGTTGTGTCATCAGTATAGATATCGATTTGAGAACTGTTGATGTAAGATTTTCATTAGAGATAATTTAAAACCTGTTTGCATTATTACTATTCACTTATGATAAGATTATTTGCTTAATTTTCATACGGTAATGTTACAAGAATGACATAATAATTATGCTTGTCCCTCCCTTCGTTAGTTCACATGACCATTACACCCTGCTGATACCTTATAAATAATGGACTATTCCATTTTGATCACATGGAAAGAGGGGAAAAGACATTACTCAGTTTCAGTGAGAAAATGAAAGAAAGATAGAAGTGAAGGGAGAGAATCAGATTAAGCTGATAGGAACAGATACTACACTTTGATCTTAATATTTGCACAAATAGTACAAAATATTGTTATGTAGTGGTTTCACAGTGGAGGCTTGTATTTGTACTAAGTCGGTCCTAAAATAGGTTCGACGTACAAAACGTTAGGAACTTGATATAATAGGTAATGACGCAGCAATCTAATTGTGGTGGCTGATACTTTAATATCCGACTAACGGCCGTCTGACATCGACAGACTGACCAACTCTCTGAACGAATCCCTGAGCGATTGCTACTACTACTACTACTTATTATAGGTGGGAGAGTCTATTAACTATAGAATAGGTGTGTTCCAGTATAACAAATATATCACAAGAGCTAAAATAGGGGATTAAAAAAATACTCTCTAGTTTTGGTGAACTGATTAAAATCCAACAACACCAAATGGCTCTAATATATATATATATATATATATATATATATATATATATATATATATATGAATTCTTTGTTCCAGGCCATTTTTCCCTTTACCAAAAGATTCCAGTTTTCATAAGTTGCATGACCTTGGTGTTTACATCCAGGATAATTTTCAAATGGCCAGGGAATTGTCCTTCAAGGCCCATGCCTACTATTTCACGTGTTTCTGTCTTTCGTTACTAAACTCTGTTAGTTAACTCTTTTTATTTTATCACTCCCCCTCCCTGCAGTATATAATAGCTGACAGTATAGAAAAGGCACTTTCTATTCATCTGTGATGATCTTTCTCTTCAGTGACTTTAATGCTCACCATGGCACATGGCTGAAACATTCTAAAGGTACTGAATTTACCGGTATTCAAACATTAAATTCTTCCATTGCCCAGTTCCTTACTCAAATCATGGACTTCGCTACTTGTTTCTTGAATAAAATCAAGCAATAGTCATCTCTACTTGATTTATTTCTCACCTCCTCTCCTCACACTTGCCGAGCTTTGCAATACTGCCCTCTTGGTAACTTGGACCACTTTGTGGTATCCATTGATACTTCATCCCAATCATTCATTAAACAGGAATGCCCTATCCATAAGACCTCTTTCCATTACCAGCATGCACACATTTAAGCTAATCTTACCAAATTTGTATAAAAGCCCTATGCTTACATCGTTAAACCTAGATATAATATAATATAAGCATGTGGTTAGAAAGTTCACTTTCCAAATATGAGACCTGGGTTCGAATCCCATCATTCTCCATTAATCATCTGAGATGCTAACCTCCAGGAAAGTGACTCATTGCACCTTGTCGGGCTAACATTCTCAGCTGACATGAAGTGGAAAGACTATATTGAATCCATTGCTAAGCTCGGCTGTCAAGAAAGTCAGTTCAATGTGTCAAGTGAGATCATTTTTCTCTCCAGAATCTATCTTGCATATCTATAAGTCTACCGTTCATCCATGTTTAGAATATTACTGCCACATATGATCTGGTGCCCCTGCTATTTACCTTGAGCTCCTTAATAAGATCTAAAGAAGAATCGGCAATATTATTGGTCCTGATCTGGTGGCTTGGCTCCAGTTACTTTCCTATCGCTGTACGGTTGCCTCTCTCTACTTTTTCTATAAATATTTTCATAGTAATTGTTTAGATGAGCTCTTCACTATGGTATCTAGACTTTATGAATTTAAGCACAGTACTAGCCTGGTGTTGAGACCTCATCAATTGACAGTTGTGCTGGCTAGATGTAGCCATATGTTCAATGCTAACAGTTTCTTTTCTTATGCTTCTCACTTGTGGAACTCCCTTCTGGCTCCATGCTTTTCAGCTAACTTTAGTCTGATAAAATTTAAATGCAATGTCAATCGCTATCTAATATCCTCCTGATTACTCTTTCCTCTTCTCACCCATTATTAATGTTTCTGTTCCTAATTCTTCCACACCCTGTAACCCCTTGTATTTTAGTGGCTTTCCTCCCTTGCAAAAATTTAAATGCAATGTCAATCGCTATCTACTGTCCTCCTCATTACTCTTTCCTCTTCCCGCTCATTATTAATGTTTCTGTTCCTAATTCTTCCACACCCTGTAACCCCTTCTATTTTAGTGGTTTTACTGGCTTGCATGGGGTGACATCAATTAAATATATATATATATATATATATATATATATATATATATATATATATATATATATATATATAGCAAACAAACAAGCAGACAGACATTCTCTTGAGCCTGGACATTGGAGGTGATAAGGTAATCTAATTCAACTTGATTTATGTTCCCAACTTATACTCAGAGATCCCAAGG
Source organism: Acanthosepion lycidas (assembly GCA_963932145.1). Classification (NCBI taxonomy): domain Eukaryota; kingdom Metazoa; phylum Mollusca; class Cephalopoda; order Sepiida; family Sepiidae; genus Acanthosepion; species Acanthosepion lycidas. Next base: position 25,557,776 of record OZ010603.1, read on the forward strand.
ATTTTTTCCTTGGGTACAGTTTTGCCTTTCTTTCATTTTAACCTGAAAAAGCCAAAGAGATACTTTTGGTGAAATGTGTCATTAATGTTATTTTTATAGATACAAATATTAAAATATTACAAATAATAAAAGTAAATGCTCTGTTGATAATAAACAGTATTAACAACATTTACCGGCTTGAATGTCTAAGAAATTTCATAGAAAACATGTATCCTCCAACAGGAATTGAAACTGTATCCTACACAGAGCCATCATATAGTCTGATGTACTATACCATTTAGCTACAGAGGAAGCATTTGTTAGCAAGATTGAATTACTGCTTTTAAACATTTACTTAAATATTTGTATCTATAAAAATAATGAATTAACAATATATTAAAATAATTGTTGGACTTAGTCCATTTCATAATATATGATGTCATTTGTTTACATTAAGATATGCTTCAAGCAGATATGAGTGTTTGTGAAAATTCATGGGAAATTTATAGTTTAAAAGCAGTAATCCAATCTTGCTAATCAGACACTTCCTCTATAGCTAAATGGTATAGCACGTCAGGCAATATGACCATCCCATGTAGGATACAGGTTTGATTTCTGTCAGAGAACACATATTTTCTATGAAATTTCTTGGCTATTCAGGCCAGTAACTGTTGTTATACTGTTTATTATAAACTGAGCATTTACTTAAATATTTGTATCTATAAAAAACATATAAACAACATATATATATGTGTGTGTGTGTGTGTGTGTGTGTGTGTATATATATATATATATATATATATATATGTGTGTGTGTGTGTGCATATATATGTGTGTGTGTATATGTGTGTGCATATATATGTGTATGTGTGTGTATATATATATGTGTGTGTGCATATATATGTGTATGTGTGTGTATATATATGTGTATATATATGTGTGCATGTATATGTGTGTATGTGTATATATATATGTGTGTGTGTATATATATATATATATATGTGTGTGTGTGTGTATATATATATATATATATATATATATATATATATATATATATATATATATCAAATTATGAATAACATGAATGGATTGAAATATTTATCTTATGACAGACCATTTCATTGCAATATGTAAATTTTCTTGAATTTATTATAATCTATGTGTAGTGGGCAACTCTGTAAGTCATGGGTGGTCCAGTATACATTAAAATTTGCCAAAATAAAGACATTTTGCAAATCCCTGATGACTGAAGCTTTACTTATTTAACTCCATACAAATCTGCCTAATCCAGTTATTAGAAACATTAATCCTGAGATTAACGTGTTATTGCTGATGCAATCATTGTCCTGTTGTGACAGTAAAAGACATATAAATCATTGTGATTAGTGTCCAAAACTTGGTATATGTCAGATTAAATAATAGATATATAATAATATTTTTATAAATAGCTTTTATAATAGCTGACTATAAGTTTGGCCAAATAGAACAGCTGATTTTTATAACATCTAATATACATATATATATATATATATATATATATATATATATATATACGCATGTTTCATTAAAAACAACAGATAAGGTACTGTGATGAAGCTTTTTATTTAATTTTTCTTATGTTTGCACAAGAGCTTTCATTTTTGGACACAGAGTGTGTAGAAACTGTTCAAATGTTCTATAATTCCAAGCGCTTTTGGCTCTACTTTTAGCCATTATCAAGGATGATTTTATTTTTTCTGTTTAATTGAGTGCCTGCATTATGTGTATGTTTTTAGTGTGTTATAGAGATGTTTTATTTTCCAAACACGGTTAGCACATTGTAGCTTTGTTCGTAGTTAATATTGTTAAAGTTGGCTTTTTCTTTTTTATTATTAGGGCTTCCATTATTTTTAATCTTTTTTTACAGGTGGATAAGGTTATGTTTGTGTTTTCTACTCATATGTTTTGTAAAGAGTCTGATAAGTTTGTGTGTGCATTTAAATGGGTTCTAACAGAGCAAAAGTCAAATAGGTGCAACATAAGGCATCTGGATAGGGATGTAGTCATGTGACCGATGTAATTATTTATGAATTCAGTTTGATCGGGAACACAGTTCCTTAAGGGGCATTTGAACTCATAGATAATGTTCATTCATTATAATTTTGAGTTTGCTTGTGTGTTGTTATTTTTGGAGATAAGGTTATCTGTTTTAAGTTTTTTGTAGTAGATAATTAATTTGAATTTTTATTGGTTTATTTGGGGTAGTGAATTTCTTTATAATATTTCTAAGTTAAGAGTCATCTTGTTTGTAGTTAATGTGCATTTGGTTTTTGTAGAAAATATTTATGTTATTTTTTACTGTGTGTTCACTATCATTGTTATTTACTTTGGGGAGAAATAGTCTAATTTGGTGGTCTATAATGATAATGGCTAAAAGTAGAGCCGAAAGCACTCAGAACTATAGAACATTTGGACAGTTTCTACACTCTCTGTGTCCAAAAAAGAAAGCACTTGTTCGAACACAAGAAAATTAAATAAAAAGTTTAATTGTAGTACCTTGTCTGTCATTTTTAATGAAACATGCATAAATGAAGGATTGCTGCCTAAATACACAATATATATATATATATATATATATATTATGAAATAGATTATGTCCAACAATTATTTAATATATTTTCTATTTATACATTATTTAATAGATACAATTTATTTAAGTGCTCTATTTCTTAAATAAACAGTATTAAATACATTTACTGGTCTGAAATTTTGTAGAAAATATGCATTCTCTGACTGAAACCAAACCCGTGTCCTATACAGAACCATCAATTGAACTGATGTGCTGTACCACTAAGCTACAGAGAAAGCATCTGGTTAGCAAAGTTCAAATTACTGTTTATAAACAACAAATCTTCAACAATCTTTCCTGAATGATCATATCTGCTCATGAAACGTACCTTAACATAAACATTGACAAATGCACAAAATATTTAGATTTTGGTATTAAATAAACCATAGAGGTGTTGATATGCCGCTAAACAAAATCAACAAACCAATCAAAAGGAAAACATTTTTCTTACCAACACATTTTGTCTTCTGAAGGACTTTACCAGAGGATAAAGTTGTTTCATGCCCACAAAAAAATGTTGTGTCAGTCAACAGGATGGTTTTTCTCTTGACTTGACTATTACTATATATTCACTTCACTCCTTCAGCCATGTTTATTGTTTTAAAAAGTGATGATTAGAATTGTAATAAAACCTAAACATCTAAAAGTGAATTTATACATTTTCTTTGTTCTTGAGAATCGACAACAAAAATATTAAACACTATTTATTTATTAGGTTGCTTATTTACAAGAAATATGTTATATTTACAACATTCTAAAAAACTAATACAATTAGAACTAATACAATACTTGTCATTTACCAATTTATAAAGAAGTAAACATGAAAACAACTTCTTTATTCATAAATGTATAAACATTTACTAAATTATAATAATATGAACCAATTATAATGAAATCTTTATTACTTACCATTATATAAAGTTAGAATCAATTGGCAACTAGCCTATCATTCCAAAAAACACAATTCACCTGCTTATCCAATTGATTTAGTTAAAGTGCTTAGTGTTTACTCTAGCAATGATTTAAAAGTTTTTTTCAAAAAAAAGTAGGAAGTGTGATAGATAACCTATGATTGCTGGAGTTTCAGATGTTAAATTTCTATCGATTAGGCATCCTTGATCCTTGTTGACGATTATAAAACAATTGGAAAATTAAAACAAAAAGTAATCTGTGATATAAAATAATCTGAGATGAAAATCTCTAATATATGGAAATATCATATGTTTATTCAAATTTTCTTTTTGTATAGTTCATAGATATTATAAAAAAATATAGGTTATCTCCCCTTGGTAGATAACACCTGCTGATAGAAAGATGGGTCAAGTTATCTGATAAACAGACTTTCATAGAAAAATTATATGATTCAACTCAAATAATCACAAAGATATCCTTTTTAATCATGCACACACTCATAAAACATAAATGTGGATAAAATGAATAAAGAATAAAATGTAGTGTCATGAAAATGAATACCAATAACAAAAGAATGAGTAATGTCTTTTTTAATTGGTATAACTAATACTTGAAATACCAGAACAAGGGTAAAAAAATCAAATTTTATTAAACAATAAATGTAACAGTGTACATATACCATATTTTCTGGTTTATAAGATGCACTTTTTTCCCTAAAATTACCCTGAAAAATATGTGTGTGTCTTCCAAGACAAATGTATGGCAATACTCAGACTCAAGTTTGCTTGGGCAGTTACCTAATTGTCTTGACTGATAGGGACATGGATTTGTATGTTGAGTCTAACTATAATGTTAGCTATCTATCTAATTCAGCCTTTTATATGATGTGATCTCAGTACTTAGCTGTTACGAGTATTTTCAAGCCTATAAACCTTCCTGGATTCAAGCCACAAGCTTAAACATGTTTAATAGCAGTGATGGTAGCCTTTCTGCTCTTGACTAGTACGTCATTGCCATACAAACAAAATTGGACGAGTGATTAATGTAAGCAATAAGGGGCACCAGTATATGAGGGATGCATGGTGAATGCATTGTTGTATTTCAATATTAGGGTGCATCTTTCAAGCCGCAGCTTCTTGCAAGCCAGAAAATACAGTAATACATAAGCTACAAATCTATATCTAGCCACTAAAAGGGGTATAATTTGAAGTGAGTTAACAAATTTACAAGTGTTTAAAAAAAATGGAGGACATTTATATTTGCATTCACTAATAATTGGCCATCATAATGATGAAGGATATATGATTGTCTTTGACATATTATTATTGATATTTCACATCCAATGAAGTTATTCTTAACGAATAGTTCTAAAAAAGTTAATTGTCAAATAAACACCAACTATCATGTTTACAGTAACATATTGAGGGTAATGATTTCTCTTTTTTATACTGATCTGTTGAATTGATGGAAATGATTATTGTATTAATAAAGAATAAAGAATTGATTTTTTTTATATAACAAATATTGCCTATATTTCTGAGATGAGGTATTATGTACACTATTTACATTATTTGGACTATTGTCCTCATCTTTGTCACCATATTTATTACAGTGTTTTGGCTGTTGTACACTCCAGCCTTCTTCAGGTGGGTGGAATGTTGAACTGAACCCTTTATTTTGCTTGCTGGGATAGACTGTTCTAGTTCCATGTGCCATGTCTAATGGATGTCAGTTATCAGTTATCTCCTGCTTAATTCCCCTCTCCAAGTTCTCCACCGCCTTAACCAGGTATTGAACTCACACTCTTTGGGTCCTGTCACTGGATCTAACTAACACCTTTATCCACTGTGCCATGTGTCCTTGAATAATGTAAATAGTGAACAAATATTGTATTAATAAAAGAAAAGCATATTGAAATGCTTATTGAATAAAAAAAAAATGTATTATGATGTTATGAACTGGCAACATGCAATGGAACGCTGAATTGCATTTTTTCCATGTGTTGGGAGAATATAAAAAGTATAGGTTATCTCCCCTTGGTAGATGACACCTACTAGTAGAAAGACGGGTCCGTTTATCTGATAATAACAGGTAAAACCCAAAATTAGGAGCCAAATGGATTTTAGATGCCAAATCTGAAAGGTCCTGATGACCACAAACAGAATAGATGTGTTTTAGCCTACTCCAAGGACAGGCGATGCTGGTCATGAGCAAACCTGAATAATGTAAGGACAAGCAGCTATTGGAAGAAGAATATGAGCCGCATCAGATAAGTGTTTCAATCAATTTCAAACAGATACATGTATTTGGATTTTGTCCCTGATGTCATGACTTTAGCTGCTAAAAGAATACATTTTAGCAATTCTTTATTCTCATTCTATAATGTATCTCTTATATAAAGTATATTTTTAAGATATATAATTTCAATTTAATATATAATTTATATTTATATAATTATAATATAATTATATAATTATTATAATATATTATAATATATATATATTATAATATTATTTTAATATTATAATATAATATATATATTATATTATATATTATATTACAAAATGGTTAACATATTTTTAGAATCTTGTAAATGAACATTTCTGAAGGAATCTCAGTAATATATAGTAATAGCAGTGATAACAGAAAAAAAACATTCTTTTCAAACAGTTTTTTTCAGGTAAAAAGGTTAAAATTTGCCAAAAACGGAAAAGTTTGTCTTTATTTATATTGTCTTTTTATAGATGTATTTTATTTATAGCTGAAATTTGTGTGTGTGTGTAAAATCGAAACCAAGTATGTAAGATGGGATATATGAAAACCAGTTGGATGTTATTATTCTGTTGCCAATGTTTTGAACAATTAGATTTTTATAACCTATCACCTTTCCCAGCTAAAGTCATGCATAAATACATAGCTATGGTTTTTGAGGCAGGAATAATTTCACATAAAGCAAGTGGAGTCTTGCCTGACAGGATTTGTCATAATGGTTTGAAACAAGGTTTTATAAGACTGGATGCTCTTCCTGACACCCAGCTTAGACACTCACAGTAGTCTAAGTACACAGACTGTGTTCATTTTTTATTTTATATATTTATTCTTTTCGGTTTCCAATGTTTTATTAACATAGTAAAACATTTGGGGGGCATTTATTTAGGTTGCTTATGTAATAGTTTGTTTTGGTCTGGGAAGATAAAGCTATTTATTTGTCCAATTTTTGGATTAATTGCTGTACAGTTTTTAATTTGTTTATTATTTTATTTATTTATTTATTTGGATTAATTACTTTTACTTGTTTTAGCTTATTTATGCTTATTTTTATTTGTTTTAATGGTTATTTTAGTGGGTGCGATTTGTTAATTTGTTAATTAATTTATTTATTTGGATTAATTTTTACTTATTTTTTCTTGTTTTATTTTGCTTTTTATTTTGTTCATGTATTTACTATTTGTGAAACAAATTAAACCTATGTGTAACTGTAGAATAAAGAATGAATGTCCCTTAAATGGTAATTGCTTACAAAACAACATAATATACCAAGCTACTGTAAAATCACCAGATAATGAAGAAAAAGTATATATAGGAGTAACTGAAGGACCCTGGAAACAAAGAAACTATGCAAACAAAACATCTCTCACAAATAGTAAATATGCAAATAGCACATATTTATATATAACTAGCTTTGGTTACTTCTGAAACCAATTTCAAGTCGCTCAAAGTAAAATCATTTAAACAGTCAAACTGGATGTTTTATGTGTATTTCAATTTTTGTATATACAGACTTCAGTATATACAGGATGTATCAAAAATACATTTATAAACTTTGGTGGGGGCATGTTGTTGACACTAAAACAAGGTAAAATGTCCATATAAACATATGCCCAAAAGGCCAACATTGTATATCAACACAGCAACTCATAACAAATTTTCAAAATGTCCTCCATTTGCTTCTACATACACATGCACCCAACTAGTGGACCCTTTCAAATACACCCGCCCAGTTTTGAATGATTTTGCAGGCCCCCATGACACATTGATGAAGCGTCTCTGCAGTATTAATGTCTGCTGTGTAAACTAATTGTTTTAGGTGGCCCCACAGATAATAAATCCAAAGGATTGAGGCCGGGGTAATGTGCAGGCCATGGAACCAGTCCTCCCCTACCTATCCATCTTTCATGGTAGATGTCAGTCAGTGCATCACAAACAATGTGACTAAAATGTACTGTCATCCTGTCATGCATGAACTACATACGTCTTAATATTAGTAGGGGTACATCCTCTAGCAGGAAGTGTAGACATGCTGGGAAAACATATGGACCTACCAAACAGTCACCTACAATTCTAACCCACACATTAATTGTAAACTGATGCTGGTGTCTAGCCTCTATTGTACTGTGGGGATTCTGATCCACCCACAAATGTAGGTTGTGTAAATTTCTTATTTCATCTATTCCAAATGTTGCCTTATCCGTAAACAAAACTGAAAAGACAAACAATGGATTGAAAGTTTTTGCAATAAACCATTGGCAAATGTTCTCTCGTGGTGAGTCATCAGAAAGTGATAGACTCTGCAGACATTGCAAATGATATGGATGCAGGAGTATCTTGAAGTATCATCCATGCTATACTAGGAGATGTACAACATGCTAGGGCCACTTGACAGAGTTTATACCTGGATCATCTCTGTCAGCCTGTAGAATGTGTTCTTTGTGGTCAGGTGTACGAGTAGATCTTAGTCTTTTTTGATCCATGTTTTTTGGTGCCACAGATCCTGTCTCAGCAGCACAATGATAAATAGCAACAAATGTTGCATGACTCAACTATCTTCAGTTTAGAAATGCTTTCTGATACAGCCAGCCTCATGTCCATTACCATTCATGCGACTGAATGTAAAGATTATATCTGTCTGCTCACAATATGAATATCCTGCCATTGTTAAACAAGACACTCCTCAGTTAACTCACTACTATATATATATTAAATGAAGACAGACTAGCCACAAATGTACATGAATGATAAATGTAACCTAGTCTACATGACAACACAGTGCTATTTACCATAAACTTTATTTAAACTTAATAATTCAAAAATGAAGGATTTATGGACATATGTTTATATAGACTTTTGTCCTTGTTTTGGTGTGAGGGACCTGTCCCCAAAGTTTGTAAAAGTATTTTTGATACACCCTATATATTTTTTCACTGGTTACTTTTGAATGTTGCTACATTTATTTTCCAGGAATGTGTTTTGTGTATGTTTATTTAATTGTTTTTGGTTAAATCTGGCGTTCTCACATTTGCTGGAAACAATTTCTGCAAGATTTATTAATATTATTTCAGATGTTATTTTTTTGGTGCAGTTTTTTTCTGGTGTTTCTTGTTTATTTTGATTCTTTTTGTGTAACTTTTTAACAAGGTTCTTGAAATCTTTACACTTTATTTTAATGAATAATTTTGAATACTACGGCATAATAATATTTTCAAAATAGTATAAGGTTGAGTCATAAATAATTTCCTCTTTTGTTCATGAACTTTATTCTTCAAAAAATAAATTACATTTTATACAAGAGTACTCTATCACTTAGTATCTGTCTATATTTCTGAGATGAGGTATTAAATATACTATTTACATTGTTCGGACTATCGTCCTCAGGCTGTTGTATTTACATTGTTCGGACTATCGTACTCAGGCTGTTGTATTTACATTGTTCGGACTATCGTACTCAAGCTGTTGTATGCTTCAGGTGGTTGGAATGTCGAACTGAACCCATTATTTCACTCGTTGGGGTAGACTTCTAGTCCCACATGCCATGTTTAATGGATGTCAGTTATCTCCTGTTAATTCCCCTCTCCAAGTTCTCCACCACCTTAACCAGGTATTGAACACACACTCTTTGGGTGTGTCACTGGATCTAACTAAATGTTATGTAGTGGTTTCACAGTGGAGGCTTATATTTGTACTAAGTCGGTCCTAAAATAGGTTTGACGTACAAAACGTTATGAACTTGATATAATAGGTAATGACACAGTAATCTAGTTGGGGTGGCTGATACTTTAATATCCGACTAACGGTCGTCCGACATCGATTGACTAGCCAAATCTCTGAGCGACTCCTACTACTCATTATAGGTGGGAGAGTCTATTAACAATAGAATAGGTGTGTTCCACTATAACACTAATGACTTTATCCACTGTGCCAAGTGTCCTTGAGGACATCTGTGTATGAATTTCTGGGAAGTATAAACCTAATGTTTTCACTCTTCAGGAACCATTTTTTTTACCAGTGCTCATATTGCAATTTTTGCTGTTATCATTGCATGTTTTTTATCAGAGCTCCTATTGCAATTTTCATTGTTATTATCGCTTTTTTCTGGCACTCCTTATTACTGGTTCCCATATTGTATTCATTTCTATGTTTGGTCGGCTCAGGAGATTTTTGTGGCCTAGCATATGTGTTGATTCCTTAAGTTCACAAATTTTCCAATGATGTTCTATGTCTATGATTTCAACCTGATCCCACAGAGGGTGGTGATCTCCCTTTATTCTCTATATGTGGTCAGCTATGCCTGATTTTTCCACTTCCCCTCGTGTTACAGCTTTTTGGTTTTCTTGAAGCCTTACCTTAAGAGGGCGGCCTTTCTCCCTATATATTTATTTCTGTAGCTGCACAGAAATTCATACACAGATGTCTTCAATGACACATGGCACAGTGGATAAAGGTGTTAGATCCAGTGACAGGACCCAAAGAGCGTGAGTTCAATACCTTGTTAAGGTGGTGGAAAACTTGGAGAGGGGAATTAGCAGGATATAACTGAAATCCATTAAAACATGGCGCGTGGAACTAGAACAGTCTACCCCAGTGAGCAAAATAAAGGGTTCAGTTTGACATTCCAATTACCTGAAGAAGGCTGGAGCATACAACGGCTAAAATGTTGTGATAAATATGGAAACAAAGATGAGGATGATAGTCCAAACAATGTAAATAGTGTCCATCACTTAGATTGGCTTGGTCTTTTGGTACTGAAGCACAAAACTATTTCATTCCATTATCACCTCTCCAGGTAATACTTCTCAGGAGAGGGCTAGGATCATTACCTGTTGTTTGAAGTGTCTCCAAAAGGGGAAATGCCAAGAGGGATGAATTATTTTTGATCTCTAGTCCCATTTATGCATGAGACTGGCTTACAGCTATATCACATTGAAACATCGGTTCTTGTCAGATCACTGAAGTTAAGCAACATCGAGCCTGGTAACTACTTATATAGGTGACTGCTTTGAAATACCAACTGCAGTAAGCTTGGATGTGTGATGTGCAGATATCGTAATGGATGAGGGTTCAGAATGAGAAATCAGAGAACCAAGTTCAAATACCAGGCAGGTTCATTACATTCACTTATGAGCAAATATGCTTAAGTGATCATGAATTGAAAAGAGACATGATCACCCAAACATATCCTATCTGCCCCTACTAACACACATTTGGTCAGCACAATAGGGTAATGACCCATACCTCCCCATGAATCTGGTTTGGTTGGGTTTGTTTTATGGCTTATCAACCTCAATGGGTTATTTAAAACCGACAAGATTTTTATTGCTGGTAATATTTTTTTTTTTTCAAACATATATTGCTATTAATATTTTTTTCTTAAAAAATGTATTGCTGGTAATAATCTTTTACAAAAATGTATTGCTGGTATTAAAACCTATTTTTACATTTTCATAGTGTTTTGACCTGAGTTTGTGGGTTAACTATTTGCCCATAGCTGGGACCCTAACAGATGCTACCACCCCGAGTCCAGGTGGGCCTGGGAACACCAGCAATGAGGAGGTGGTTCCACACTCCTCAAAACCTCATGATTATAGTCCTTGCTGTTGGATGTAGTTTATGGTATTACCCAGGACACTGTGAATCTGGGAAGGTTTATATCCAAGAAAAGAACTTCATAGGTTAAAAAGTTCCCATCTTCTGTTCTCAGCCTATGTGTAGAGGACCATGTGGTATACATGTTGTCAAATTAGGAACACATGCTGTTTATTTCCTGCTGGAAGAAAGTCCAACTACAAGAACATTGCGGACTCAAGTTGAGTCCAACCGAAGAGGTAAAGAAAACAAACAAGACCGATATATATATATATATCAACAAATATATGTATTAAACAACAAATTTACAAGTGACAAAGACATCAACATTTGTGTTTGCGCGTGAACATAAAGAGTTTGCATTTTGGTGAATGTTCGTACATACACGTATGTGTGTTTCATGATGTTTTCCCACAAGTGGGCAAAAACGTGGATTTTTGTGAGAGATCACATTTTTAAATGTGTCCACTGAAATGCAAAGTAAAAAGAGCGAGGCAAGAAGTCACCTAGTATTTATAGTGTAGGGAGAGCGACCCCTAGTGAACAATTAGGGAATTAAGGAGGAGTTAACTCCGACATTTGTACTTGCAAAAAAACACTGTGTCAAAAGGACAATTATTCTTTTGACACTGCTATTAAATTACTGTATACAGTTTGTACTCCTTTGGCAATGTTTATTTACAAGATTGTAAAAATTTGTGAACCAAATACAATGTGATATTTATTATTTACCATTTTATAAAGAAATAAATTTGAAAAGTAATCTTTTTATTCAAAATCTTATTAAAAATTAAAAAATTACCGAAATATGTAAACCAACTACAATACAATATTTATTATTTACAATTTTACAAATAACTATGAAAACTTGTAAATTTATTGTTCATTTTATAAAAATATAAACTATAAAACAAGAAAATTTGAATAAACATTTCTGAGGGAATCAAAAGTGTATACAGTAATAGCAGTGTCAAGGGAATAATCATCCTTTTGACACTGTTTTTTTTTTTTTGCAGACATGAAGGTTAAACATTGCCAGAAGATGCATGAGAATTATTTTTAAAAATTTATTTTAAATTTTGGGCCACATTCCACTCGAGTGGGTGTTCAAACAAATCTCCTTTCACTTAAATTGGATGCCACCCAAAAGTTAAGTCCACGTTTACCTTACTATTTAACCCATAGCTAGGGAGGAATTAGATTAATTCAGGCTTTTGTATTTGTGCGAAAGTGAATGTAACAGACTAGTCCACTCAAAAACTTGGCACGGCGACTTCACTTTCTGTACTAATATAGCTAATGTGCTCACACATATTAATTCAAATTTGTGAAAACTATAAAATGATGATTTTTGTTTCAAATGTTTTTAGTACTTTTCATTTTTTTTTAAATTTTTTTACTCTTTTTTTTTTTTTTTGCCAATTTCTTTTTTTATTTAATTCAAGTAAATTTTCACTTTCGTAAAGTTACGTAAACTAGTCAAAAAAATATTCGTCTATATATCCAAATTAATATTTTATGCATTTATTATTAAAGTCAATTGTACCTATTTTATTTTGATTTTTTTCAAATAATGATAAATTTATAAAAAAAAAAAAAAAAAATTACGGTAAAAAAAAAAAAATACTTAAAAAACGTAATTTTCTGTTTTTTTCCATGTATATAAGATTTCAGAGAGTGACCTCCCTTATTTTATGTCGCTTTAATTTCGTAATATTTTCTGTGTTATTAAAATGAGTTAAATTAATTTTAATATTAAATAGTTTTAAAAATATATGAATACAAAATTTTAATGATTTAAAAAAAATTTCAGGTGTTTAGGTTTTAGAAGTTATGCTCTTTAGTTTCGACACAAAAACGAAAATGGCGGCTTTAGAAGCACGTGTTTGATTTGTCTTGTGTTGCTTACAGAATTTAGGTAAACACCGCTGATTTTTTTTTTTTTTCTTAAATTCAACATGGATAGTATCTACAAACCTGGTGCCGTATCTTCTTTAATTCATCTACAAACTTCACCGACAAAGAAGTCGAAGGAGCAAAAAGAACTCGATAAACTTTTCGGATGGACAGTAAAATCTCCACAGGTTGCTTCCAGCAATCTCAGTGAAAATATTACAATTGATCTGAAATCTTCGAAGAAAAAAAAGAAAGAAAAATCAAAAGTTGATTTACAGTCAGATAAAAAAAGAGAGCGGTCTTCGTCGAAAGAAAAAAAGTTAACAGCCGAAACAAACGAAAACACTTTGAAAAAGAAACAAGATAAAATTAAACATGTTAAAGAAAAGAAACAAACTATTGAAGATAGTCGTAAAAAGTCGAAGAAGTTTAAAGAGACGTCACACGAATCGTCTGGTGACAGTCAAAATATTAAAAAATTAAAAAAGCGAAAGGTAACTTTGGAAGACGTTAATGATCAGAACGACGATAACGAACAAGGTAAGAAGAAGAAATTGAAGAAGAAAAATAATATTACTAACGGTACGGAAAAAGGTATTTCGTCCGAGACACGTCCCAAAATTACTACCCCACCCGTACTCAATGACGTACTTTGTGCGCATAAGGATGGATTAAAATCCAGGAAACGATCACGAAAGGATTTGAGTGATTTAGAAGACGACTCGGACAACAATGGTGGGCCAATTCCAAAACGCCGAAAGAAAAAGAAACGAGACAAAAGTAAGGATTTTAAGACTGTGTTTGCAGGTAACCTGCCCCTCACGATAACTAAAAAACAACTGAATAAACTTTTCTCTACTTGTGGCGAAGTGGAGTCACTTCGCATACGAGGAGCCATTCCTGCCAACCCTGCTCGAGGCAAAAAATATGCCATTCTGAAGAAGGCTTATCATGCCAAATGCAAAAGCATCAATGCCTATATTTGTTTTGTGGACAAAGAGTCAGCAGATAAGGCCTGTCAGTTGATGAATGGCAAAGAAATCGAAGGTCAACATATCCGGGTGAACAGCTCAATTATAGATAAAAAAGTCCATGATCACAAGCGGTCAGTATTTGTCGGTAATCTCCCATTTGCCATATCTGAGGAACACATGAGAAATCATTTTCTCGACTGTGGGAAAATTTCAAACGTTCGACTTGTGAGAGACTGGAAAACTGGTATTGGTAAGGGCTTCGGGTATGTAATATTTGAAGATGTTGATAGTGCCGATCTTGCTGTAAAACTGGACAATTCCAAACTGAACAATCGGAAAATAAGAGTTTTCCCTTCCGAGGCAGAACCCAGTAAGAGGAAGGTAGACAGAAACCACAAGAAAGATTCTAAAAGTTCAGAAAAGAGCAAAGTCAAAAAGAATGCCCAGAAGGATTTTGTTGGCATCAAAGCTGAGAAAAAGAAAAAGAAACAGAAACCAAAACATTTAGCCCGTAAAATGGGCCTTCCCACAAAAAAGAAAGATTTACCAGTATTGGCACCTGTTGAAAAAGTGACTAAGGGTCCCAATAAGCATGTGGTGTTTGAGTAAATTTAGTTTTGGTTGTGGGTGTAAAAGCTCAATAAACCAAGATATCTTATTTTATTGTTTTCTTTCTTTTCTTGTTTGTTTGTTTTGAAATTGATTTTATATTTGCTTAATCCTACATTAGTCACATGGAGTGTTTTGTTATTCCAAAATTTTTATAGTAGTCATAATTCCTAGTTGGTAACTTGTTTCTTTTGCTCCCTCCGACTACCCTTCTGACTCAGTGAGGGTGGTTAGCACGTGGTGCGGTGCAGTTGTAGCTCAGTTGTTGTGGGAGGCAGACACCTAGAGACTAATGCAGAGCTAAAGATTTGGTCAAGCTGAAAAAGGTATTTCGTCTGAGACCTGTCCCAAATTTACTACCCTATCCGTAATCAGTGATGTACTTTGTGCAGATAAGGTTGGATTAAAATCCAGGAAATGATCATGAAAGGATTTGAGTGATTTAGAAGACGACTTGGACACCAATTCTAAAACGCCAAAAGAAAAAGCATATCTTTTCTTTTTTTTTTTTCTGATATAGTTTGGTCTGCATTTTATGAAAATAATCTCTTGATCACGAAACCTGTAGGGTCATAGCAGCACCACCACCACATGTACTGCAGATGCAGCAGCAGTGGTGTTTCCTGGGCAAGGTAGCCTAACTGAGTTCAACTCTTTTTAGGCTGGTTTTGAATTCAGTGATTTTCCTTCTAGACTGGTTGCCAACCAAGGCTATAGAGCCCAGTCCTTCCTGCTATTTATCTATAGCTAGGGTGGAAAAAGATAGATTCATACCTTTCTCAAGGGTGTTAGCATGTAAATGAATGTGATAAATTCAACTGGAATTTGAACTTTGACTCAGATTCCTCAATCTGAGCTGCTATTTATTACTCCCTATGAAAATTAGAAAGTGGAAATGAGTGATTGTGGAAAGTTGAGGTGGGGGGGGGTACAGTGAAAATTTTGAACTTGTAAAAATATTCAACTCATTCAAATGGGAAAAACCAGATGAAGGGTAAATCTAAAATTTTTATATTCCAGAATTGTTGATTTTTTTTTTTTTCTTTGAAACAGTTTTTGAATGACAGGAAATAGACTAAAGTAGGTACCTTAAAAAGAAGCGATACTTATGGTTTAAAATGCATTTTAAAAATGAAAAATCTTTCTCAAAGCTTTTAATTTACATTTCTCTATATTTCTGAGATAAGGTACTGTAACTATTTACATTGTTCAGACTATTGTCCTCATCTTTATAGTCATATTCACAATGTTTGTGTCTTACGCTCCGGCCTTCTTCATGTGATATATGTTGGAATTTCGAACCAAACCCCTTTTAGTTGATGTGGGTAGATTCCATGTTTCCATGCCTTTTCTGGATCTCAATTTCAGTTATTTCTCTTTAGTAACTCAACTCTCCAAGTTTTTGTTCACCTCTGCTGTGGCCAGAGATTGAACTCACTAGTCCATGTGTCCTTGTGGACATCAGTGTATGAATTTTTGGGGACTTATAAACTGAATGTCTCAGTAACTGTTTTTCACTTTTATTTTAGTTTTAATTTCAAGTTAATAAATTAAATTTAATATTTCCAATAAGCAAAATACTTTGCTGTATTTGAAACCAAATTTAGATTGATTAGAATGGTTGAGACTTTTTCTCTCACTGTTGCATCCATCAGCTACTTGTAATATCACATGAACTACCTACCTATACCTGGTGCACGGACCTAGCTGTAGACAAAAAATGTGCGCAAATATTCAGCAGAAAAATCCTAGGTTACATTTTTAAAGTGTATTACTTGGTGAGTATAAATTTCTATTAACTTTACATGTTTTGCAGGCTAATAATTTGGTTTGTTTCAAATGCTGTGTAACTTTTCTCTTTCTCCATAAATTATAAGTTAATTAAATTTTATTTTTAACCCTTTAGCTTTCAACATGCTCAAACCTACTTCATAAGTATCAGCTCTCAATGTCTCACTGTATGACTTCCTGCACTATTTGTGATGTCATCATATATAATGGGAGAGTTACGGGTGTGTAACTTGAGAGTCGATATTTACAGGGTGGGTTGAATGCTAAAGGGTTAAGTTGCTATCAACTTCCTTGGGACATTGTATCTTATTAACAATTTTCACTAAAATGATTTTTTTTTTTTTTTTTTATTTTGTCTGAAACTAGTTAATAGAATGTTATAGATATGCAAGTGACAAAGATCCATCTGAAGCAAGCAGAAACGGGTGAAAAATGAATGGAAATTTGATCTTAAAATTGTTGGAGCCAAAGACGTGGTCAAATTAACAGCATGTTTAAATTGGGTTTGACATAAGTGTGAATGTGCAATATAAACGACATTGGACACCAACTTTGGGGCTGTTGTTATAAGAGCAAATGTTCAAATTCAAATTTCAGTTTAGCAGTATGTTTTCATTGAAAATTGAATATTTGATTTTATGTCAGACCAAAAGTCAGGGGCCAGTTAAATAGTTTTATATTTTAAATTGAATATTTTCTGCAGCAGTCGGCAAACTACAGCCCTCAGACTGGATGCATCCTGCCTGTTTTACGCGGCCTGTAAGAGCACAAGAAACATTATTAACAGATCACGACAGCTTATTAGAGATGTAATTAAATATACTTTAATGCTTAGAAAAAGAAAAAAAAAAAAAATTATTCAGTATTATTATTTAATAAGAATTATATCATCATCATCAACATCATCATCATCCCTTTGACTTTTGTAACTGTAGGTTGGATCCGAAAGCAGAAGCCACACTAACTCTTTTGCACAACAGTCTGTCAATGGCAGCCATCAGCAATTCTGGTACAGTCATACCCGTCTACTGTTTGACCAGTTTTTGCGTTGACGTTCTCTCCTACATCCACCTTTAATGGTCCCTTGCATGATGGTCTTGCACAGGCTGTCATGCCTTGTAATGTGTCCAAAACAGGTCGTTTTTCTCCGTTTGACAGTGGCAAGAAGAGGTTCCTGGGGTCCCACAAGATTTTCAAGCCCTTTTCTGCACAAACTGATTGTTTCTTGTTTCCAATAGAAAAATGCCAAGGAGTTTTCTCGTGCATTTGTTTTCAAATGCTTGGATCCTTCTTTCTGTATCTGCCAACAGTGTCCACATTTCACATCCATATAAGAGAATGGAGGCTACCAGCGATTTGTACAGTCTGTACTTTGTTTGAAAACGGATTTTGCTCCTCTATGTTCCTGGCAATTTGAACATGGCAATTTGTGTGCGGATTCCCGATTTGCAGGTACCATCTTTAGTCAAGATTGCTCCTAAGTATTTAAAACTGGACACTTGAATTCCCGTTCATGGTAATATTGACACGGGTGTTACTGTTTGTACTATTCACTATTACTTTGGATTTCTCAGAGCTGACCTTCATTCCGTATGATCTTGTCCTTTTTCAAAGTTTGTTGGTCAAGTCCTGGAGCTTGCTGTTGCTACCTGTTATGAGGTCAATGTCATTAGTAAAAAGTAGGTTACAGACAGGTCTACTACCGATAGAGATTGAAGGATCATGGTCAGTCAAGGTTTCTTGCATGATTCTCTTTATAAATAAGTTGAACAATGTATACATCTCTGTCACATGCTGACAGTTGTCTGGAAGAATCTTATAACATAGCACAAATAGCTATATTGCGGAAAATGATTTGTGAATTTTCAACAATACATCCATTTTTTTTTTTAAACATATTTATGGTTATTTTTTTAATGTTTATCAAAATGAGATTCTTGTATATGTAGTTATGGATAATATACATTAATTATTAATTTTTTAAATTAATAACTATTTGTGATCAGTTGTTGACATCAATAGCTATCTTCTGAAGTGTCAAAATTTTGAAATAATGCAATAATAAAAATTTAAATTTCATCTCTCTGATAAATGTTGCGATCTGTAAATATCCATTAATAGATTTTAGTCTTTTTTGGTTCCAAACAAAATAGTAATCTCTTCAAATCTGGACTAAAGACAAGAAAAACACAAACCATATTTAATGGCAAACCTCAGGAAACTCCTTACAAAAATCAACACATTGTATTACGTATTACAATGAGCACCTGATCACTACATCCTACGCTCAATGCTCAATCATCAGCACATTCCAAACTGACATTAGCGTTGGTGTGTACCTAGGACGTCATTCCTGCATTTTGCTATAAATGTCCTGAGATTTATCAAGAATTTCTTATTATAAAATATTTCTTCTCTAATGTACAAATCTCATCAATAGTAGCAAATAGATTAATTTCTCATCCATTTGTGCTGTCTGTTCCCATAGTGTGTCTAATAAGTGTACAAATAACATGCAAATAATTATTTAGATTGTTGGTGTGAAACTAGTGTTGTTATTAAGTGGCAGAGTTAGTTTTGTCTCATTTGTACATTGTAAATTGAACCCTCATTATAAAAGCTAAGTTTGCTCACTTTTACTTTAAACTTAAATTCCTAAAGAAAAATTATTTTTATAAGTAAAACAAAACTACAGGAATAATTTCATCTTCACTGATCGGACCCCAAACCCACAAGTCACAATGAACGGATGTCCTATGAGGGAGACATCATGCCTTGAGAGACTATGACTACCTTGTGCCTTCTGGGCCTTGTGTAGGGTGAACCTTACTGTAAAAAAAAAAAAAAAAAAAAAAAAAAAAAAAAAAAATCCATTTTAACATAACCCATTAACACTCAACAATGTTAATTCTAAAATTAAAACTAGGACAAGTCGAGAATCATTTATCCGAAATTCTTAGGATCAGAAGTGCTTTGGCTTTCAGATTTTAGAGTACAGGGTAATTAGTTTCTGTATAGAATCTATAAACTGGGGCAGCTTTGGGAATGGAATTCAAACATAAGCACAATATCCCTTTACATTTCATAACACAGGTTATACATATATATCCTAGAGGTCGTTTTATATCAGCACATGCCTTTAAATATTTAATGCCATGCCTTTTAAATTTAAATATCAGCACATGCCTTTAAATATTTAATGCCATGCCTTTTAAATTTTTGTAACCAGCCTGCTGAATATTCAGTTCGTCATCATAGATTTTCATCAATTTCATGATCAGTATTCAGGAAGCAGACTATGTTCATTTCGACACTTATGAAATCTACTCCATCAATACATGATTGAGATCATTTTTTTTTTGTTCTGTACAGTGTTTTTCTATTTTTCATTAATTTCTGTTCATCACTTTCAGTATAAAAGTTTAACAATCTCTCCTTTTTCGTTAGGTCGTATATGGTGGTTGTTCTAATGCCAAACTCCTCAGTCAGGCACTTCACTTACACCCCTGTCTAGTTTTCCCAATAGTTTGACTTCCTATATTGATAAACATAAATGCTTTGTTTTCTTTTGACTACCCATATGGGTATCTGCAGGACTTCTTTTTTTTTTTTTTTTGGACATTTTGAATAATATCTTTACTGAGTATGAAACACCTGGTAAGTAACCCATGAATGAAGGTGTTGCTGTAATGATTGCTAACAAAAATCTGGCAGCTACGTAACTGGGTTGGTGAACATCCACCTAGGGTAGATGAGGTCACTTAACCACAGCTGCACATCACCTAAGAACCTTCCCAGTGCTTTCTGAAATTTTCTTTTGGATTTTAGAGGTTTTCGGATAAAGGATACTTAATCTGTATTACAAGTTGGCACTACTTAAATTGATTGGTTTGCTTGTAAAATATACAAAATACTTGGGGTGGTGGGATAATTTTTGTAGTTTACGATTTGTTAGACTTTCCTCAAGGCATCACATTTGTCAGAATTGAAAAATATTACTTTTTAGAATGGTGGGGTACCAATGTAATATTTGAAAACTGCTTATGTTATTGATAAATGAGTATTATTATGAAATATGGGGGGGGGGGACACAACATCAGTAGTATGCAGTTACCAGTCAATTTCAAATTTGATTTCATAAAATGTAAAAAAAAAAAAAAAGAAAAAAAGAAAAAAGAAATGGTTTTTGAAATTCATAATCTAAAGTGTTCCCCACCCCCATATACTGCTATAAATTAAACACTTCAGATTAAGATACAGATCAACCTCAATTCTCGAATGTCTCACATGTCAAACAAAGTTTTCAAACAGAAAATTTGAGACGAAAATGCCTTGTTATTGAACAAGATTTTAGTTCTTGAACAACCTTGCCAAACCAAGTTAACCTGAATGGAAGAATTTCCAAGTCAACCACCACGTTGTATACATTTGTGTATTGTGCCGTGCTTTTCTTTTCCAATTTTATCGTACTGTTACTCTTCTTCTCTACATTGATTCCTATTGGAAAAATAGTTTCGAGTTACGAATGGCCTTAATGAATGAATTAAATTCGTGAACCATGGTTCCATTGTAGTTTAAAAAAAAAAAAAAAAAAAAAAAAAAATTTTTTTTTTTTTAAATTTTACAAAATCTTGTTATCAAAATATTTTGTTTTGGTTTTCATATAGGGATTATCAACCTACATAGCAAACTGAACTACCTGTTAGCTTTTATAAAATTGACAAAATCTAAAGAAGAATCTGCAATATTATCAGTTCTGACCTGTCATCTCGCCTTCAATCATTTTCCACCACCATAACAGTTTTCCTGTATTCTTTCATACTAATTGGTCTGATGAAATTTTCTTTAGACTTTCTGAATTTAAGCACAGTACTAGATTGGTGAGAAGGTCCCATCATTTGACAGTTGAAATGGCTAGATGTTTGGTTTGGTTTATTTTATGGCATATCAACCTCAATGGGTTATTTAATGCCCACAACATTTTTAGGATAGATTCGTATGAATAGAATGAAATGGCTAGATGTAACCATAAGTTCTATGCTGTTTCTCCTGTTACACTTCTCACTTGTGGAACTCTTTTGGATTCTTGCTTCCTAGTCAACTTTGATCTTTAAAAATTTAAAAGTAACATCAATTGTTATCTCCTGTTTTTTTTAATTCCTCTTCTTTTATTGCCCTTTCTCAAGTTTTTTTTTTCTCATTTTTTCACACAGAGTACCCCCCCCAATTGTGTGTTAGTTGATGTGAAATAAAAATAAACGGAAAATTCCTCAATTTTTGCGTCCTTGGATAGAAATTTTATTTTTTGAAAATAAATAATTACAATATTTTTGCTGCTGTTGTCTTTTTCATTTTGTTTTTTTATGGAAAAAAGAAAAACCGAAAGAAAGAAAAACTCAATTCTTAGATATCATCATTATTTCTATTTTAGAAAGAAGACAAAATAAACAAGTGGCTTGAAGGAAATATTTTTATATATATATATATATATATATATATATATATAAAAAGCATGAATCCATTTTGGTGTAATATTTTGCTTAGCAAATATTTTGTGAATATTTATTTAAATAAATCCTCCTTTGCCAAATGAAATTTTTTTTTTTTTTTTTTTTTTTTAAAAACTTTGAAGATGAATATTAAGAAATAAAAAAACAATCCTTAAAAGAATTCTATAACAGATAAAAATGATGTTTAAGAAAAACAAATTTGGAAAGTTAAAAAAAAAAAAAAAAAAATCCTTAAAATACATGGCAAAGAGAAAAAATATTGAAAAAGAAATCCTTAAAATACAATTTTTAATGAGAGAAAAAAAAAATTCAGAAAAGTTTAAAAAAAAAAAAAAAAAAAAAAAAAATCAAAGTATTTGTCTGTGATTGATAACTGGTGTAATAAAACCAATGACACATGAAGCAATTGTGAAAATACAGTTCATAGAAATATAATTTATAAAACAAAAAACAAATAAACATTTACTTAACAAAAGCAAAGAAAAAAAAGTACTATCCCTTACCAACACACACTAAAAGAAAAAAGAATTTCTTCCACAAAAACAGAAAAATCTCTACATATGAAAATAGAAAGTTCACAGCATTAGACCATTTTGCATTCTTAAAATGCCAACACATCAAAGTTCTCTTCTAATGTCATAAGAATATAGAAAATATCAGACTCGAGATAAAATAGAGCATGGTTGATGGGAATAATAATAATAATAATAATAATAATGACCAACCTGAAATTCACAAAAATAATGTTGACAAGTAGCACTATGCAATATTTTTCATGAGTGTGGAGAGGGTTGTCACATTACCAAGAAGGATTAAAAAAAAAAATCAGATACCAGCACCTCCCCTCCCAGCCCACATCAAAGGTAAAATGACTTAGCAACTCTGAAAACTTAAAAAAGAAACATTTTATAATAAATTATTTAGTAGCTGTCAAAACTTCCAAATTAAAATCCTTAGACAATGTTTCAAAGCAAAAATTAATAATTAAAAAAATAAATAAATAAAAAGGATAAAAAAATAAAAATTTCAAATATAGAGTAAAAAAAAGTAATAAAATCACCACATTTATGTAAGTAATAGAATGCATATAGCAACACCCGCACTAAAATTGCCAGGCAGAAAATCATTAAAAAAAAAAAAAAAAAAAAAAAAAAAAAACATTTTTTAAAAATTATATTCCAGTGGCAATCAATTACATCCAAACAGTATCATGACACAATGGTGCAAATTTAAAAAAAAGTTGACTGATTTAGAACAATTTAAATATAAACCCAAAGATGGTAAATCCACAATATTTCCATTCCTTAACATTAGTCCAATTGGTTAATTTTTCTCTGGAAAGCAATTTTTGCATATAAAAGTTTTAGTTTCAGTCATAAATAATTTCCACTTTTGTTTATCAAAATATTACAACTGGTTCCCAAAAACGGAAATTACTTATGATTCAGCCTCTTATATATATATATATATATATATATAAAACAAAGAGACAATAAGAATAAAAGCTAAGGCTTGAATAAGCTAAAAGCTTTATTATATCTGCCTGATGATTATTATTGCATAAAACTGAGTAGTGAATTTGCATATTATTATATTAATAATATTGTGTGTAGGTAGAGTCATAAATAATTTCCGTTACCTTTTTTTTTCTCTTATCAGCTTTATTCTTCAAAATATTACAACGGGTTCCCTAAAACAGAAATTTCTCATGACTCAAGATAATAGAAATCTATAAAATCTATTGAGATTTTATGCACATAACTGTTTACCAGCAACTTGGTTGAAACATTTCAGAAACAACTTTTTGCTAATCATACCAATTTTTTTTTATTAACTAGATACATAAAAATACATATAAAAATATTACGATAACAAGTTTATGAGATTTGCATTTACACATTTAAAACATTGGATAGAAGTGTGTATCTATTCTTATGAATCTAAATGTTAGATTTATTGGATAAATGTGTTGGAGTAGACACCCTCCAGTTTTTTATTTTAAAACAGTAATATTAATGTTTAGCAGCCTAAAGATCAAAAGTCTTAAAGAAAAGGATGCCTCCCAACAAGAATGAAACATGTATTTCCTTTTTATAAGTCAAGAAAAGTGCTTCCAAATGAAGCATGCTTTACCATTAAGAAGTCACTACATCAAAGCAAAGCCCAATTACCCAACTTAAGAAATGCACATCCGTTAGTGGGACCTTGGAAATCCCAACAAGAGATGAGCATTTATTTTTGGATCCAAAACAAAGTCATTTTTAAGCAATTAGGGGATTTTTTAAACTGACATTTTTTTCTTATTACACACACACAGGCATGTATGTATGTATGTATGTACGTAAATATATAGGAAAATCGGAAAGAACATGTTAGGTGAATAATCCGGAGTTCTTTAGTGTACTTTAAAAAAAAAAAATGTGCTCCAATCAAAAGTAGAGCTTAAATTGTAATTATTTTTTTTAGTTATTTTTTTAAATTATATTTTTGAAAAAATAGTTATATATATATATATATATATATATAAGAGAACAAATAGTTTATGAAAAGTTTATAAATCTAACATGTTTTGCTTTTATTAAAGCTTCATCAGGGATCGAGATATGAACAAAAAAAAATTTATGGGGTATTTTTATGTGTTTGATTTTCATTGGTTAAGCAAACTTTATATGCATTTGACTAGTCTAGTAGTATTTGTATGTATAATTTATGTGTAAGCACATCAGAATTCTAGTTTGTCTATGTGGGATTTGGATGATAATTTGTGTGTGTCTCTCTAGTAGGCATTATTTTATATTTGGAGGTTATCCACATGCTGATTTGGGGAGGTATTTTATGTCAACACTGGTAGTTAAATTATGTTAGATTCTTTAAGCATGGATTTAATAAAAGTTGATGTAGTAATAGTGTTTTTGATGTGTGTTTATGGTTGGTAGAAATTTTTATCAGGACCCCCTCAAACTACTTGACAAGAATTAGGTTTTTTTTTTTTTTTTTTTTTTTTTTCAAAATTAAGATGGCATTTGTAAAATCAACGTTATGACCAGTCTTATTCCTGTATTACAAGTGAGTTTACACAAAAATATAAATACCAAAAAATTTTTTTTTTCCAGATCTCATTCTCTGATGAAGCTTTAATAAAAGCGAAACATGATAGATTTAAAAATGTTTCCTATTTGTTCTTTATTCCATCATTCTATTGGATCCTAATTCAGACATTATATATATATATATATATATATATATATATATATATATATATATATATATATATATATATAGATAGATAGAGAGAGAGACTGTTCCGACAAACTCATTCAGTTTTTATGTTTGTATTGTACATGACACTTCAGTCCTACGAGTGACCCGCATACATATACACATTTCGTCCACAGCAAGGATCTCAGGACATATCAACAGGAACACTTTCTGACAAATTTCATTGTTAGATGGTCAATATGACTGATTTAAAAATTTCTGATAACACTGGCACAAGTATCTCCAGTTAACTCTATTCAGGGCTACTTGCCTGAAGTTTGTATGAGGCACATTGACAGCTGAGAGATTACTCTTTAGGTTGTCTTTACACCTGAGGCACAGCCATCCAAACATTGCTTTGTTCACTGTCCAGCTGGCTATACATAAGGGACCCTAGGTATTCTGTAGTCACTCATCCATGCCAACATGAACAGCCCAGTCATGATTGCATCAGAAAAGGTCGCAATTCCACCAATGTTGCATTTTGAGAGAAGATCAGCAAGTTTTGTCCTAAGAAAGAACTTTTTCAGTCTAATAACAATTTTATTGTCACAACAACTTAAAAAAACAAAAAAAAAAAAATAATAAAAGGTTTAATTAAACAAAAAAAAAAAAAAAAACATTAAATTAAAGCAGGAATTTACAAAATAACTGTAGATAAAGGTCCCAAGAAATACTTTGGGGAGACATCAAGAAATTTAAATAAACAATTATATGAAGACAAAAAGGATCTTTTACAAATGAATGGATTAGTCATTGTAATTGATCTGGCTATAATTTCAACTTAAAGAATGCAGTTTTAATCAAAGGAGAGAGTAATTTAAGGTGAAAACTTAGTGCACTAATTTCTGAATCTAAGGTAAATTTATATCAAGAATCAAACAACATATCTTCTTTCCAAGTAAAACTACTGTTATTAAAAAGGGAAATCATGAAAAGCAATAATGATAAAAGGTTGAATGTGATGAGCAAAGTTAAACATCTACATACAATGGATATCAAAATACATTTAGAGCCGAGCATCTTTAATATTTTTGATATAAAATTATAACCAGTGTATATTATATTTCTCCCTATCTTTTATATACAATACTAATTCCATCAGCAGAATTATTATTTAAAAAAAAAAAAAAAAGAAAAAGAATTGTGTAATAAATTTCAAGTCTTTTGATCAGTGGATGTAATCTTTGCAAAGCTCTGATTTGAAGCAAGATAAGAAAACGCTTTGTGTGTGTGTGTGTGTGTGTGTGTGTATATATATATATATATATATACACACACACACAGACAAATCAATCCATTCATAACAAATTGATGAAAAAAGCATTTTAATAAAATGTTTCAACATAATTTCCTTCTTTGTCAATGCACTTAATTTAGTTGTAAATATTAATCATATAAATGAAACATTATACAGTGAAAATTTAAGGTTAAAATTCAGTTAATAAATGCATGTTTAGCTACAAACCTATTCATTTACTGTGTGTGAGAATAATCACACACACAAAATTCTTTCCATTTTATCATTCACTTGCCCACTGTGTCATATATATATATATATATATATATATATATATAATACATACACAGTTGAAAATTTGTTAGGGGATCAGCAGTTAATATTGGCAATAGAGTCTTTACATATAAATATAATGTAGAAATGGGAATCAACACCGTTGTCAGTTTCATGCTTCAGTGTGCTCTTGATCTGAAGAATGTATACTTTCTCCCACATTATATATATATATATTTCCCCTCTAAAGAATTAATGGAATTATTTTTGATTTAATATTTTTATTATTTCAAATGTTACTATAGTGGACAGTTCTTACCTGAAATAGACAACCAATGTATTATATCTATGAACATGCATATTCTAGGATTGAATCTACATCCCCCCCAAAGCCATGCTTACTGTGAAATCCTTCGTGGCCAAGCGGTAAAACATGCAGGATCAAACAGTAGATTCCTCTACAAAGGGGTACATAGTGAAGTAAATGTGTCCTCTGGCAAGGATTGAACCTAAGATTTCTCAAATACCACAGAAGACTACTAGTAATACACACTGTTTAATAAATTAAAAAAAAAAAAAATAAAAAATAAAATAAATGGGGCATCTATTTCAAATAAGTTAGAAAATATATAAGTATTAAATTTTAATAAGATTTTCTATACTGGACCATAAACCATCTAAAACAGTGGCTTTCAACCATTTTTAACTAATACACCCTTTTCACTGTATGTCAGAATATACCCCCCCACCACCACTTTCCAAGAAAGTTGGACTCAAAAACACATCCCAAGTAATATGAATATATTATTGAAAATCTACATTCATTTTCATAGTACATAGACATTTACATGGATTAATTTTAGAGAGGAATTTTACAAATTTAATAGCAATAGAAAATGTTCATGGATTTTTAAACTAGAATGAATGTGCAGTAATTTGTTTTACTTAATAACTCATTATTAAATAAATAAACTGGAGCATACTTCAATAAACAAAAAAGTTCAAAAGGAAAAGTAAAAAAAATTTTCTCTCCTCACCGGAGGGGATTCCCCCCCTTGTTGAGAAGCCCCTGATATAGAAGTTAATAGGTGAGCAATGATTAATAATGTTATAATAGCAAAACTCAGAGAAATAGATTTTTAAATAACTATAAAGCAATTCACTCTCCATAATTAAGTAGATCTAAAAAAATAAAATAAAATAAAAACGGTAAAAGACACATCTAACACGCTGTAATACATCTGGAACTCCATGACCTCACCTCTTTCTGAAATAGGATTAGAATCTTCAGCAGTAACATAAAAACAGTTCTTATATATAAAAGATGTTCCAATAACTTGGACCGATTTTAAGTTAAATTTTTAAGAGAATTAAGTTTAAGTGTCTAATGATTTTTTTTCTTTTTCTTTCAGATTTAACAACTTAAGTCTTTGGCAATTTCAACCATGGAAAGATTAACAATCAAACAACGTGTTAAAGTTTCAAGAGTGCAATTGGAAAAATTGTTTATAAATTCAAACAAACTGG
This sequence comes from Acanthosepion lycidas, assembly GCA_963932145.1. Classification (NCBI taxonomy): domain Eukaryota; kingdom Metazoa; phylum Mollusca; class Cephalopoda; order Sepiida; family Sepiidae; genus Acanthosepion; species Acanthosepion lycidas. Next base: position 25,586,213 of record OZ010603.1, read on the forward strand.
GTCAGTGGCATATGTGAAAACGCCATTGCGTACTCAGTTACACTGTTCAGGTGAAAACATTGCTGCACAAGAATGTGGCCAAAAATCCAGACACCTCTATTCATAATTGTGTGAAGGAATTGAACCTCTCCTTAACAACATTACATCGTTTCCAATTGCACTCTCGGTTGGTCAATTAGGTTGGCAAAAAAAAAAAAAAGAAAAAAAAAAAAAAAAATCACAAAGTGCACGAAATGCATTTGTTTGAATGTCCATTTTCATAATATGCCTTCAATAACTTTAACACATTTGATTGTTAATCTTTCCATGAATGAAACTGCGAAAGACTTAAGTTGTTAAATCTGAAAGAAAAAGAATCATTAGATGCTTAAACTTAATTCACATTTAAAATTGGTACTGAAGATCCTCTGCAGTAGAAATTAACCAGTATGCAAGTTTCTATAAAATACTGATTATATATCCAAGTTATGGAGAAGGAATAATGTCATTACTAACAAGTTCCAGGCCTTTGTTAACAGAATGCCCAGAAGACATCATAAACATCAGTTGACTTGAGAAGAATTTTCCAATGTCAAGCAAAGAGGTAAGATGTCAAAGAAGGTCCAGAGAAAAATAGTTGAGAGTAAGACAAAAGCGACCAGGCTAAGATAGACGCAGATGGAAAAAGATGCTTAGGACCGTGTTCACAGTGACCAGACACTCCTGAAGGAATCTTGTGGAATAAAGCGGAAGTAATTAACACCTTTTTTGATATTTAAAAATTTAATTTCCTTGCATTTGTAATCTCAATTATAAGAGCACGGTATCTAAAACAGCCATTTCAGAAATTCAAACACTGACATCTTTAAGTGAATATTACAGAACAATCCGTAAATTGGAATATATCGATGTATTCCAGCTTGCAGATCATTCTAAGATGAATCTGTGTTAAAATTTTAACCACTTACCCATGTCTAAGAAAAATAACCACCATGAAGTCACTTGTGGACAAATGAAATTTACTTACCCCCAGCTATTATGATAATTGCAATTGTTTCAAGTCTAAGACTTGTATGTGGACATGCAAGTGGGGCCAAAAATTGTCAAATTAACTTAGCATTTCACAGGCATTAGTGACTGATCCATAATTGATCCCTTTAAATGCAATGGTGTAACTGGACTTTGATGCCAAAATTTATCTTCTAGGTACCTAATACACGGTAGTGGTAGTAGGGGTCTTAATAATTGGGTGGGGATTTCTTTCTCAATATACAATAAACAGGGGTCTTTAACAAAAAAACATTTAAAGGGTCAAAAATTTAGAATTTTAGATAAAGTAACACTTTAAATCAAAAACAAACATTCAAAGAAAGGAACAAATAAAAAAGGAAAAATGGAACACTACTTTTTTTTTTTCAAAACAACAATTCAATTGTAAAAATCAGGCAAGTAAAAACTTGAACCAACTATAATGATTACTATTTCCTGTTTGAGCGCTGGAGGAAGAAAGTGTAAAATGCATAAATGGTTGCAGAGGTTCTCAAACTGCAGGAGAAGGCGGAAAAATTTCCAAAAATAAATCTATAAAAAATAAATAAGCATTAGCCACCTAAGAATACCTATCATTTTGGCTATTTATTGGAGATAAGTTTTATTTGTAGAATTATAGGCTCATTACCAATTATGGTTGTTTATTAATGCATAGACTGTGTTTGCATATATAAAGTTCCCTTTCGAAGTGGTGTAACAGTTGGCAAGTTTGTCTCAATTTCAACAGAGTAGTGATTTCAATCTTCATTGGGGATCCATACTTTCAGCCTTATGCCACATCTAAGCTATGCTTATTAAAATATATATATATATATATATATATATATATATATATATATCATTTCACCCCAAGCAAGGCAATAGCCACTAGAATGCAAGAGGTGTTAGAGAATATTAGAAAAACTACTATTAAGAAGAGAGGAGAACAAAGAATTAAGGCAGAAGATAATGATTGACATTGCATCTAAACTTTTGAAGATCAAAAATTGAAAAATTCTCTAACACTAATTATATATATATATATATATATATATATATATATATATATATATAGTGTGTGTGTGTGTGTGTACACTTTAAAAATCAGTTGAATCTGCCTTTATTTTGATTTTTAAAGTAAAAAGCTCTGCATGTTATTTTTACTTTTATTTTATTTTTTATCACATGTATTGAGCACTTTTTAATACTACTGTTTCTTGGTCTGATTCAACTGTGACAATTAACCTTTATATATATATATATATATTTGGGCAGCAACCTTTCTTTTAAATATGTTTGTTAAATATGACATACATGTAAAATTAAATTTTTTTATTTATATTTTCATGCATCTTTCTCCATACACACAAAACATGGGGGTCGAGGCAAAAGTCACAAAGCATAGTAGTTAATTAATCAATCATGTTTTAAATGTCTAATTTGTTTTGATATTTTCTTATTTTGCAGAAACAATTTTGATGAAGGAAATGGAACTTAAAGAAAGAATGAAACATGAATGCAGTGAAATAACAGAGGGGGAACTCTTCGACTTGTTAATGAATCATGCAGGCACAGAATTGAAATGTGTTTTGAAAAAGAAGGAAGACATTTTGAACAGCACATATAACAAATAATTAGTAAATAAAATTTTCATGCGTATCTATACTTTTAATAAATCATCCCTATGGCATGCAACTTTTGTCTCACCATATATATATATATATATATATATATATATATATAATTATTTATTTAAAAAAAAAATTTATTACATAAATATGTTATAAAATCACTACAAAAATAGCCATTTTGTTTCAACACCCTTGGTGTATATGTATTAGGTTGGTGCAAAAATAATTTCGTTTTCTAACATATGTTACTATGTGAGAAAACGAAATTATTTTTGCACCAACCTAATAAATGTGAATTTTAACCTGTTTAGGTATGATTCTCAGTGTATTAATAAGTGACACCAAGAGAGGCTAAGAGAAATTGATTTAAAATAAATATAGGCTATGTATTTATTTAGGCATTTAAAAGAAATGCATAGAATTAATGAAAATAAAAATATAATAATACTACCACTAGAAACAAACAGCATGTACATCTGTGGATGTTTTGGGCATTTTATAATTCAATTATCTTTTCTTTCATTGATTAAGCCTTTCTAGACAGATCTGGCTAGCCAAACACGTGCTTCAGTGCAACTAAATCTGATAATGTCAATTGCCTATGAGTATTTAAAAAAAAAAATTTTTTTTTTAAACTAATCTTCACCTAATACAAGGCCCAAAAGCCACTCAAGGTAGAAGGTTACTCTGAGGAGTTTTATCAACATAAGGACAAGTTTTAGGAGTATAGAGCTGAAGTAAACTTTAGAAAGAACTAGATAAAACTTTACTCCTGTTCAAAAGTCCAGGAAGGAGTGTAAACCAGACACTATTGAAACAGCCCATGCAACCTGGCTTCTGAAACAAGCAGATTAATTTGTGAGGTTTTATTGACAGAAGATTGAATTCTGATACCATGGCAAGCAGGCATAGATTATGAAGGCTTTGAAAACCTTGCAATTTATTCTTGATAAGTTTGAAGTGGGAGGAAATAAATGAATTTAGTTCAGACTCAGATTTCAACATCACTGGCGGCAGACCAAGTTCATGTAGTATTCATAGTAACACAAAGTTATATTTACAATAGATTTTGCATTTTCAGATATTTAATTCAATTTTTCTCGTTCTACAAAATAGTCTGGTAGAATCCGGTTTGTACTATGTAGAATATGGAAGTGTTAACGTGTGTAGATTAATCAAATTTAGTTTGAGAACTAATTTAAAACTAGAAATAAATTTAGGTTTGTCTATCATTTAGTTCACAATTGTCTTTTGAACAAGAGTAGAGTTTTATCCTTTGTTTCCTTTTTAGGATTAGGTTTTTGGCTCCTTTTAATTTTTAGCACTCTGTGACTATTTTTGCTAAGCAAAAATGTTAGTCCTGCCAATGCAAGTTAAATTTAAATTTCTTGGTTGTGTAGTCATATCCTTCTATGGCAGCACATAAAACAATCTTGACTGAAATTGAGAGCTAAGTGACTGAAATTTCAAATACAAGGTGCAATGGATAAACTGTTGCCATTATATATTTTTAATTTCATGCATGCACATTGTTTTCAATTTTGTCGACTGTACAGTATAGTAGGGTCAGTTGGGCACCATCTGTGAGAAAAAGAACATCATGACACAATTTACTCTGCCAGAAATTTGGAAACAGCATGCTGTACTGCTTGGCATTCACTATGGAAGCTCCAATATGAACATTTTAGAGTGTTTGGGTGTCAATCTGAGGACAGTGCAGAGGATTTGGAAAGAGTAATGGTGATTATGAAGTAGTTAGAAAGGAAATCGACCAGAAGAGATGCAGGAGATTCCGAAGTCATCTAGAGTGTGTGGTTGAAGCCAATTGCAATAAATTTACTCTTTAGTATTTGAAGATATTTTTGTGTTATTTTCATTTTTGTGTAAATGACAATTTATCCAATGCACCTTGTATATAGAACTAATATATAAAACATTATATTTTGAGGGGATTTCATATGCAGTAAAAGGGGGAAGCAATATTTATAAATTATGCAGAGTGCTAAATGTTAAAGTCTTCTCATTCTCTTTTACTCTCAGTAGCCCCTTGTGTCTTAGTGGTATTATTGCCTTGTTTGGGGTGAATTGATTAAACAAAATTTGGAAGGGATCAAATTTTGAGTAATTTCATTAACTCAATGGAAAAGAACAGATTGTTTTAAAATATAGAAAATAAAAAAAATGATCCCTAATAAATTAGGAGCTACATTTCTAAATGATCCTCATCTCCCTATGAGAAGCAGCTTTATAAAGATTTCTAATATATAGCAATTTAATCTATAGCTGAAGATAGATTCACAGCTTTCCCTGAGGTTATCTGGATGCAACAAACTCATCCAGAATTCAAAAATTTTCTCTTTCCGAGTTGCTAATCATTACATAACCTGCACAACCAAATCTAGATGACAGTATATAATAATAATAATATTCAATCTTGCAAGTACACTCAAATTTCAATAATTTGAAAATATATTGCAACCTTATATATATATATATATATATATATATATATATATATATATATATATATATATATATATATATATATAACAATGACTTGATACCACTAAATTTTATGAAAACATCTTAATACTAAAAATGGCATCTAAGAAACGTTTTGCCCAACCCTTCTTTGGAGAGCAATCATTGGCAAAAACAATTTCTTTTATTAATCCAATAATGTTTTAGCTTTTCTTGTCAGGATAAATAAAAAGAAAATTGTTTTCACCAATGATTAATCTCTGAAGAAGGATTGGCCAAAACATTCCTTATATAAATGTCTTTTTTTAGTATTAAGATGCTTTCACTGTTACTATTCAATGCCTTAATATATTTTTTCATTTGTCTTTATTAAAATCAGGAGTCAATATATTTCTCTTGGGTTAGTGGGTTGAAGTTAGAGAATATTTACTAAATTGAACATTAGCATTAAATGATAAGGAGGCCCTTTTTATTTATTTGTGTATATGGAAATCAGTAAGTCCACAACCTGATGTTTGGGTCGAGGAAGTATCTTTTATATGTGAAAATTTGCATTTGTTTTTTTTATCTCCTTTCTTGCCAATGTATATAATTCACTGGTGAATATGAAGCACAAAAATTACATATCACAGTGAAAGTTTCAGATCAAAATACAGCTAATAACTACCAGGCAGTGTACTTATTGATCCACCCTCTTTTTATATATATATATATATATATATATATACACCTCTGGAGCTGAAGTGGGAAAGCATGACTATATCACTTAAAAACAATCAGAGACTGCAAAAGAGGAAATTACTGCAAAATCATGCTTGCTATATATATATATATATATATACACACACACACACATTATTCAAACATAATGATCTGCTGCCCCAATATACTATATATATATATATATATATATATATATATTATATGTATGTATGTCTGTATGTATATGTACAAGATGATGAATATATAATATAAATTGAGTGTTGGTATTAATAAAATTGTGTTCACTGTAATATAACGGTTATAAATTATATATTAATTCAGCACATGAAGATTGTGTTGTGCATGAAACGAGTCATGCTACTGGTTATATATATATATAAAAGCAAGTATGAATTTTAGTATGATTTGGGAAGAGTTTTGTCTTCTTTGAAGAAGATTATATATATACCACTTCTTTTGTAGTGTCCGTTTTTGAAAAAGATATATGTATGTAGGGAAAAAAGCCCTGATGATCACGTATTCAGATTGTCAAAAAAAAAAAAAAAAAAAAAAAAAAAAAAAAAAAAAGAAAAGTTTTCTTCCCAAAAATCTCTGGTATGTGTTCTGTGTATATTTGGGGGAAATAGGAATCTTGTTCTTTCTCTTCACATATCAAAATTAAAGAAATTGTGAAGAGAAACAATTGTTCTATTAACCATGACACTCAATATGCACATGAATAAAGAGTGAAGATGAAGAGAATACGAGACAAGAAAAATAATGAAATACTTAAACTACGTCAGAAAAGAAAAAAGAAAAAAAGAAAACAATTGCAGAAAGAAGGACATTGCATATGAAAGTATAGATAACTGGCAAGAGAATATTATAATTTGTTCTAATTTATAGCAGACTGTCATAAAATAAAGCTAACAACTGTTGCTAAAAGAAAATAAAATCACCTTCTGCAAACTTGTTCAAAGTAATTTTTCAAAATGAATAAACCACAAAGCATAAGTACTGAATATCTAGTGTTTGAAACAATAGATAAATATAGGAATGTTATTTGGCACCAAACTGAAAGCATTCAAAAGAGTAAAAGCCAGATTAGTTTTATTATACAGTTAAAATAATGTCGGTTTTTGATGTTAAAAATACGTCAAAAACCGACATTATTTTTGCACCAACCTAATAATATTACACAACCTTAAAAAAAAAAAAAAAAAAAAAAAAAAAATCTTAATTAACAAACATTTTAATTTTTGTTAACATTCTTTTAACTTTTTCATTCTATACAACAACCAAACAGAAATTATTTCTGAATGAAAAGTTGTTCTAAAATTTCTTTGGATAATCAAAATCATTCTTTGTTTTGCTTGACAGTTGTAATACTATTTGGTCCAGTGCGTTCTACAGGGTGTGTCCCTAAAATCTGAACACAGAGGAAATCTCATTAACTATGTGTTTTTTTGTTTTTACTTCCACAGATTAAACATGGTTTTGTTGAAAGAGTAAAGAATTAATCTTGAATTCTTTTTCTGGAGTCTGCTAAAGGAGAAAGTGGACTCGATTAAAATCACAGATGCAACACACTTGATTGAATGCATAAAAAGTTAATGTGCTACAATTGATGGCAATGCAGAGTTATTGCATAGAGTTCATGTGAATCTTGCAAAGCGCATCAACCTTTCATCACAAAATGATGGAAATCTTATTGAAGATGTTATTTGTTAATATTCTAATTCAATAAAATGTTGAAAATTTCATTTCTTGAAAATATTCATTTTTGCCTATGTGTCCAGGCTTTAGGGATGCCCTGTAGAAGTGCACAGCTTGGATGTAAAAAGATGGCTCTCTTCCTTTAGAGAAGAAGAAAATGATAAAAAGAAATTTAAGCTAATATACTGATCAGTTGTTCCAGAAAACAAGAGCCATACAGAGAATACCATTCATGGTCACTAGTCTAACACAAGTTATTCCAATTAGCACCAATATTCAGAGAACTTAAAACAATTACTTGGTTACTTATTTTAGTGCATCATTTTACTTATAATTATTGCCAAATGATACAATAAAATAGTCAGTGGATTATTTAAACAAATTAGCTGTAAATAATCGATGATGCCTTGTAGCCATCAGTTACTTATATTATTGCCAATATTGCTAGGACTCTTTACATTTGCATAATTAGTGAAGTAATAATTCCAAGTAATGTGGTTTATCAAAATAAGTACTGCACAATTTGTTGTGATTCTAATTTATACACAAGAATTCCCTTTAGTTCTTCTGTTAAAAAAAGCTAGAGAATAAATTGTGGTAAGCAATAACAAAAATGAATTTGATTGTTCAAACAAATTTTAGAATAATAATGATTTCTCAAATTTATAGACTGGTGTATAAAAAAAATACATGTCAGTATTAAAAAGACTTTGTAAAAGTGATTTTTCACCTTCAACAACTTTAGAATAATGAAATGCAAAAATGGTCATAAAGACTAAGTCTCAAACCTAAATAATCTGTTAGGGGTGTGCATACATTTTATTAAAGCTTTAAAAAACAGATATTCTAAAATTGTGTGTGTGTGTGTGTGTGTGCATAAATAAATAAAACAAAGAGGATAAGGAAAAAAAATTACTTGCTGTAAAGTAGTGGATTGAAAAAAATACTACCAGGGAATCAGCAGTATAAATCAGATAAATTACATTTTTTGTCCTCAATTGGCTCTGAAGAGTGAGGAGCAATAACCAGTTAGCCTTATCTTATTTGCTTTTTTGTTGCTCTATTCATTTTTTTGATCCATGACTTTACAATGAGCATTTTTTTAATACTTGCTCTTTGTTTTACTTTTTATATATATATATATATATATATATATATATATATATATATATATATATAAGGTTGGTGCAAAAATAATGTCGTTTTCTCACATAGTAACATGTGAGAAAACAACATTATTTTTGGACCAACCTTGTGTGTGTGCGTGTGTCTTTAAATGTCTGTCTTTAAAGTTCTCATTAAATTTTAAATTGTTTGAGCACTAATCTCATTCTTTAAAAAAAAATAATCTAAAAATGTTACAAAAGTCTTTGTGACATTATTTAATTGATGGAATCAAAAATGAGAAGGCTGTTTCTATTAATATCACATAAAAATAACAAGAAAAGCCAATCGAAAAAACAAATGTGGCCTTAACTTATCACTGAATATACGGTGAAAGAATTCAGATGAAAATTCAGTTAACTATATATGAGGCTATATTGACATGCAAACATTCAATATATTGAGGGCTGACAACCAAACGGTCTTGAGCAAAAATTGGTGAAATTTCTTAATAATTTCTGTTGTCCATTGTGTTAAATCTATGTGAATTGTTTCATTCTTATAAAGTGGTGGCTGTTTAAGATCATTATGAAAAACCTTATGTGCCTCTCCCAAATGACTTACCCTAATCTGACTGAGGTCTCATTTCAGCAGTTCTTAGTTTGCACATGGTCACATCTGGTTACCAAACTTTGGCCTTCTTGGAGATTAAGGTCAATGACAAGAAAAAAGGAACACAAATGTTAAAATTGGAAACGAATTAAGAATTCAGTCAGTGCCTAAAATCAGAAATTCAAAACGCTTTTTAGACAGAAACATAAGCACCTGCATAGCTCAATGACAAAACTTTAGACTTAGTTATCACGGTTAATGGTTCAATGCCAATGACAAAGTTGAAAACAGAATGGAAATCTGATTCCATAGTAAAGATTGATATAGAGATTGTGAAACCAGAAAACAAGACATTGAGTAGAGTATTAATCTGGTTCAATCCTCAAAACTACATGTGCAAAATACTCTTTGAGTGTCAGGTCTCTTCAGGATACAAGTGATCAGGGATCTGCACAACCTCCTTTTTGCTAAACTGTGCATTGGCATAACTACTCTTGGGAAAAATAAGGAAGTGGTTTGACATTGCCTTCTTCATGGTTTTGAATTCAGAGTACTTTTTACTGACATAACTAAAGTGAAATCTGATAACTGCTTGACAAGTGAGGCAAATTAACTACAACTCACATAAAGATATAAAATAGGCTTGAGAGAACTCAAGTAAAGCTATAATAGCACATATCTTAATTATGGATAAGAAAAATAGTGAAAAGTGTGAATGAAATAAAAATTATGGCCTCCTGATGAACCTGCCAACAGGGTTGATGTCATTGGAAGTACCCTAAAGATTAATGAAGGTGGGGGAAAGGAATGGGGCATAGTGAAAGTGGTTAAATAATGGGGTGGGAGTTATCACTACTACTCATTGATTCAATAAGATTACCATTCTTATTGGGTTTTTTTTTTTTTCTGAAACAGTATTTTGAAAATGGTCAGTAGTCTGCAAGAGGAACAAGAATAGACTATTTAAAACAAGAGAATGGTCTCTACTTTTAGGAAAGCAGATATCTAAAGAGGACTTGGAGAATGACTGGCCATTCAAAACACAGTACTGAAACGAAAAAAAAAAAAAAAAAAAGTTGGAATTGAACTCCAAAGAAACCAATGAGAGAGAATCCAGAACACTATGTCCAAATAAAAATGTTAACAACATCTCCTTTCCTTTCCTTGAAGAGAAAGGAAGGAGAGGTAATGAAGTGGCAAGAAAACTTTTTTTTTTTTTTTTTTTTTTTTTTTTTACAAGGAAAATGTAAGAGGGGAATAGACAAAAAAAAAAGTGCAAAGATCTTAGAGACAGCCAAAATGAGAAATAGAAATTATTGCATCAGATGTAAATGATCTTCCTAAAACCAATATCAAGTAAGCTTATATATATATATATATATATATATATATACATACACACAAGTCAAAGTTGAACAAATGTACCCATAAAAAAAAAAAAAAATTACTGTGTTAAAAGGATGGCTTTTATCTTCACATTCCTATTATTGTATACTTCCTCAGCAATTTTTATTGTTTTGAAAAGCTATGTTTAAAAATTCAATAAAACCCAAACATATAAAACTGGATTTATGCATTTTCTTGAGATTGACAACAAAAACGTTAAACACTTTATTTATTAGATTGATTACTTACAAGAATAATTTCAAAAAAATATGTGTACCAAGTACAATGCAATATTTAGTATTTAACACCCAATTTAAAAAATAACTACGAAAACAAATTTTGTTTTTCATCAATTTATAAATATTATTTGAAAAATTTAAATAAATGTAAGTAACTACAAGTATAAATTTCCAAAAAAGAAAAAATGCATTTTCTGGCCTTTCCTTTCATTTGCTCACACTACAAGTCACCAAAATAAATGGAGATCTGAGAAAAAAAAAAAAAAGTATAAATTCAGTTTCATATATTTGGGTATTATTGAAGTTCTAAAAATAGCTTTATAAAAAAACAATAAAAATTACCCAGGGAGTAAACAGTGATGTGAAGAAGAAAAAAATCTTTTTGGCACACTTTTTTCTCCCCACTCCCTACATGTATGTTTATAAAACTTTGCCAATTTTTAAAAAAATGAAATTCAAATAAAGTTGGAATAAAATAATTCAAAATTTCATGTAAAAATTGATGAATTATCAGTATAACTGGCTGTTTTTGTTTCTGAGCACATCTATCTGCTAGAGTGGCTACATAATCCCTGTTGCAGATGCCTGCTCAGGGACATTTGTGTTTGTTCAACACCCACAAACCCAAACTGTGGCTTATAATGTGAAATGGGTTTTAGATACAGTTTGTTCTCAACCTGACCCAATCCCCAAAATGTAACTAAACATCAGAATCCCCTCCAAGATATCTTTTCAGCACCCCTTCATAAATTTGAGTGCATAACACTTTTCACAAAATGCACAGATGGTATACAGATCATAGGCAAAGGGTCATGGCGTAACACTTTAATCCTAAAGAGAAGTGCCAAGCTACATGTAAATAATCCTGTCCTTTTTTTATGGCTTCTATTCTAGCATCGTTACAATTGTGAACAATCTGTGCAGTAATAGACAAGGTTTACATTTTGGCTGAGGGATTAACTTAAATGGAATTTAGTAAAGGCTTTAAGGAAATGGTAGGAAATATTTTCTCACTGTGTTACTTATGGCAAGGAGTAAAAATCTATTTAATATATAAATATCAGATATGTTTTATTTTATTATTTTTAATCACTAAGAACCTAATAGACAATAGGACTTTGTTTTCTATTAAATTTCTAAGTTTTTAAAAAGAAAATATTATTGAAATTAAAAAAAAAAAAAAAAAAAAAAAAAGCTTTTCCTAGTACAAATACAATTTCTATAAAGTCCTTTGTGCTTTATACATACTATGTAACATAGAACCAGAATGAGGCAAATTGGCTGTAATTGACATAAAATTTATACTTTCTTTTATGCCAAGAATTTAATTTTGTACATTGAACCATTGGTTATCACACATTATATATATATATATATATATATATATATATATATATATATATATATATATATATATATAAATAAGAGAGAGAGAGTGTATATATATATATAGAGAGAGAGAGATATAGATAGAGTGCATGTATGCATATATATATATATATATATATATATATATATATATATATATACAAGTAGAGAGAGAGAGACAAATATATATATATATTTTCTGGTTATATGCTATTTTTATAGATACAAATATTTAAGTAAATGCTCTGTTTATAATAAATAGTATTAACATTTACCAGCCTGAATATCCGAGAAATAATTGTTAGACTTAGTCCATTATATATATATATATATATATATATATATATATATATATATATATATATGAATAAAATGATAAAATATAGTATGCTATATTTCAGGGTTAAAGTACTCAATATCAGGGATAGAGCATATGTAAATATAAAAGTGGACATTGAAGTCAACACCCAGAAGCAACAGGGTTTCATGCTAGATGCAATTGTCAGGCCTTATATCAGAAATAATTTCTAAATGCAGACATGAAAACTAATACCTATTATCACAATTTATTCCAAACAGATAAAAAAAAACAAAAAAACAACCAACACTACTACATAAACCACCATTGACCCTATGAACATGAAAAGAGAAACCACTGACACTATAACAACAATTATTTCCTAGTTCAAACTACCAATTATTAATAATTATAATTATTACCATTCCACCACCATTACTACAATCACTTCTACCATAACTATTTGCTGTTACAATTGTTATTATCATCACCCGCTTTCCCACCATTACTACCACATCACAATTACCATTGCCGCATTAGTCCACAATTACTACTGCACCACAGTTACCATTACATCAGTCCACAATTATACTCCCCACTCAGCAAAATTAATACCACTGCATAAATACTAATAAGTATTATAAATTGGAGTTTCTACCATTTATATAAGTGCAATCCCCAAAAACAAGCAAATAACCGGCTTTAAAATAATAACAAAAGAGCATTAAAATAAAAATTAAAAATAACAATTTTATCTACCATAGTCTTACACAGAGCCCATCATAAAAAAAACTAAAAAAAACAGACAAATAGAAGATGTGTGAACACACACGTGCATATGTATGTGAGAAAAAATTTATTCCAAACAAAATAGACGAACTGTCTGCGCATTGACACTGCGATTGCCGAAAGATGTTCACTACACAATCCAACATTCCAGTCCCACACTATTCATATGTTTGTGTGAGCTGCAATGCGTGAACGTGCATGTATGTATGTCTGCATACATATCAGTGGCATTCCGATTCCCCCCACCATAAAAACACTGATATACGCAACCATATATAAATCCAAAATTTAAAAATTAATCAGTTTGTATGACAATCGCAAATAGCGTGAAACCCAGGGTCACAAACTTACATCAATCCTATATATATATATATATATATATATATATGTATATATTTATTTACTTTGCGAAATAAATCTGTCATGCTCCAACACACATCAGTGATGTTTTTTTACCGAGGATCATTAGGGGTCTTACAATATCATACCCCTTCTCCATGGTAACGCACACAAAACCAACTATACTCTATTTATCAATAAATTAATAAAAGTTCAGTCAATTTATCTCTTCATCAACTTCAAAGTTTTGTGAAACACAGCTCATCATCAGGCTCAGAGGGTCCATTAAATCACATCCTCTGACTGATGAGCAATGTTCCATGAAACTTTGAAGTTGGTCAAGAAATAAGTTGATTTGACTTAATTTGATTATTGTCAATCTAGTTAACTATTAAGCACTTTCTTGACAAAAATTCAGCTCGCTTTTGAACATGTTAAATTCTTGTAATTTTTTATGTTTAGATAGGTGTTATTGATTTGCATTATTATTACTATAGAGTGTGTCTAATGATTTTCAGAGTGAACAGATACTACACACTGAACCAAGGCATAGGAAACTGGAGTGACACTTTGACCATCCTAAGCAGAGTACAGAGATACACTGATCCTTGGCAAAAGTGTCTATCCTTATGTGAATAATTTTATCATTTAGTGTGTGTGTGCATGTGAGTATATATATATATATATATATATATAAAGAAATATAGTTTTAAGGTATGCTATATTTATGGGATAAAGTGCTCAGTATCAGAGATAGAGTGTATGTAAATATAAAAGTGAACAGTGATGTCAACATTCAGAGGCAACAGACTGTTTCATGCTAAATGCAATCAGGCCACATGTGTTTTTTTTTCTTGACCATTTATATATACGGGTCAGTTGTGTATTGTGGGTAGTCTATTCTAACGGTTATTTTGGTGAGAGTGGTTTGTTAATTATTTGTTATTTATTTATTTGGATTAATTTTACTTATTTATTTTTATTTATTCTTTTCAGTTTGATTTTTTTTAGTATTGTAGTAAAAATTTGTTTTGAAGTCTGCATTTTGAGATGAGTTCTGATCGTTTATTTAGTAGTTTGTTTTGGTCTGGGAAGGTAATTATAGTTATTTTTTCCTCCAAGCAGAGTTTGCAGTTTTTGGATTGACTGTTGTAGGCTGGTGTTCTTTTTCTTATTTTCCATGATATCTTTAGTGTGATTTGTGTTTTGTTTTTAATTTCCCAGATTTACCTGGAAAGCATTGTGCTGTTTGCATAGTTACTATTTGTGAAAGATGTTTTGTGTGCACAGTTTCTTTGTTTCCAAGATACTTCAGTTACTCCTACATATATTTTTTCTACGTTATCTGATGATTTCACCATGGCTTGTTATATTACACTGTTTTGTAAGCAATTACTGTTATATATATATATTTCTTTTTTTTTTATTATTGCTAACTAGAGCATTAAAAATTAATTTTTCTTAGAGGCTTAACTCTAGAATGCTGAACAGAAAGAAAAAATATTACTGAAATACAATATTGGTGATTTAAGAATGTAAATAAATTAAAAAAAAAACCTCCCAAATGCAGATGTGAGGAGAGGTCAAAAAAAAAAAAAAAAAAAAAAAAAAAAACTTTTGAGTCCTTTTGTTTTATTCATACTGTACAAAATTTTGTAGAAAATGAACTCTTATTGGCTTTCATATAATTCCAAGGTTTTAATAAAACCACCAAAAATGAATGCTGTATCTTAAGAACCAAGTTGTGGAAAACAAATTATATACATAAAGAAATAGACATAAATACTTAAATGTAAGCGTCAGTGGAACAATATTTGTGTGTGTGTGTGTGTGTGTATATATATATATATATACATACATACACACAAAAGACAAAAAAAATATACAGCAGTAGAGACAAAGAACAGAATATCAAAAAAGTGAATGATCAATTGTTGATATGAACAGGATTTCATAATGCAAAGATATTTTTCTATTATTCACCAGGCTTAAAAGAAAAAATTAAAATAAGGAAAAGAGATCTATAATGTGTGTCAAATCATAAATAGGTACATGTATTTATTCTGTTCATAATGAATTCAAAATATAAAAATGTGGGGGGGGGTGAACAAATTCAGATCAATGAAAAAAAAAAAAAAAAAAAAAAAAAAAAAAAAAAAAAATTCTAGGTGGGTATGAGAAATAATTTTTTTTTTTCTTTTTTGCACAGGTAACAAGCCTTACACCATAAACATACTTTCAAATAAAATATACAAGGCAGTAAATTTACCCCACCTCCAAAAAAAAAAAAAAAAATGAGGGGGTAAAAATAAAGTGGAGAAAAGAAATGTAAATAGCAAATTTTTCTTCTTTTTACAATTCTGAAAATATTGTACATATACCACCCATGCATATATAAGTTAGTAATGTGTTCTTTTTGCAGATTATATATATATATATATATATATATATATATATATATATATATATATATATATATAAGAGAACAATTAGAATAAGGTAAAGGGGAAATCTTTTTTTTGAAAAATTAATGAAGTGAATGAGATTGTTGTTTTTATATATATATATATATATATATATATATATATATGTATGTATGTATGTATGTATGTGTGTGTGTGTGTGTGTGTCCTCAAGACCAACAAATAAATACTATACATATGCAACAATATAGTGTGATTTTGGGGGATTTCTTTTGTCTTTTCCTTTTAAATTTTATTTTTGCAAATGCCTGGAGTTGGCTGTGACCATAGTTTGACCATTCAGAAGACATGCACACGCACAAACATGCTTGCATACAATATGCATTGTAAAGTGAGAGAGACAAGACATGTATGCCTCCAAAAGAAAAAGGTTAATTTTTGGCTAATTCATTGTCTGAGTAAGTAGGATGATTTGAAATTGTAATCCTCCAAAGTAATTTGCATTTAGCATGAGGTTTTGTAGATTGTTATTGCATAAAAAATTCCTTGATTCACCTTGTTCATGAATATTCAAAGATAGCAATGGCAGAGAGAGTATGAAAGAGAAAGAAAGAAAGGGACTGAGGAGAAAAAAAAAACAAAAAAAAAAAACAAAAAAAACTCAATCTGATTGAGAGAGAGAGAGAAAAAAAAAGACTATGGTAAAAGAAAGCTAACTTTTAGACATTTTAAAATTTATAAAAAAAAAAAAAAAATTTTTTTCAAAATAACATTTTTTTAACATTAAGATAAATGAAATTAACAATTTTATAAAAATTTACTTGAGTATCAAACATTAATTTTAGAGAGAAAGAGAGAGAAAGAGAGAGAGAAAGAGAAAGAAACAAAGCCTAACTCTCTGCCCTGATGCTACCAAAGGTGGGGCTCATGCTGTGGCATTCGAACCACCCCGACACCACCACCTAGGCGCCGATAGTTCATGCTACCACATAGCCGCCAACAGTTCTGCTCGGGGTCATAGAGTTCAATTGTTTTAAGGTATGTGGTACCATCAAAACCACCAATTGCCATTAACTGACCATTCACCACAGCTAAACCAACCTGCAAAGAAAGAAATATCATTTTATCCTTCAATAATATATTTGAATGCAAAAAGTTTGGGACGATTTTTTTTTTTTTTTTTAGAAAATGAGGCACAACATTTTTTTTTAACATTGGAAAAAAATAAAAGAACATACTATCAATCACCAAAAAATCTTTTTTGTTCGTCATCACAAACAAAACTTTGGAATTTTTAAAAACTAACATGCTAAATGATACCCAAAGATTCCATTAGTAACTGCATAAAATTTGATGACCATAGCTTTCTAACCGTCTTAATGGTCACCACATTTTATGTGATTACTAATGGGATATTTGAGCATAATTTGGCATGTTAGATTTTGAAAATTCCCAAACTAAGTTTTTAGAAATAGATTTGATTTATAATATAAATAAATACGTTACTGAATTGGACTATTAATGTGCAAGTTTGGTTTTTGTTTTAATGCTATGTCTCCTCCAGATATAGGTGATCATGACTCAACAGATTCCTTTTCTTATGAACTGCCACAAATTATTGGAAATTTTAAACCTCCACCCAGCACTGTTTCTTTTTCTATAATTGTGTTTTTCCTATTTTTGGCACTGTCGGAACCACCGCAAGGTAATTTTACGTAGTCCTGTGAAGTTTTGTTGAAATCAGTTGAAAAATGTAGGAAATCCGATCCAATATATAAATGTACAGACACACAATCTGCTTTTTATAATAAGTAAGATTCTTAATACAGAATCTAAGGTATTAAGCTTAGGATGGCAGAACATCCATTGGCAGAGAAAATGTAATCAGGAGGTCAAGTTTAAATTCTGGCCAGGGTTGTTCACTTTGCACTAATGCCTTTGAAAGAAAGGCGAGATTCATCTTTTCTTACCAATAACAATACATAAACAATACTGATCTCTTTAGTCTTGGTGAGGATACTAGACTTAAGGGATGGACAATTCTGAATTCTGAACAGGAAGCCACTATCATTTTCTAAGTAAGCCATAGCTATTCACAGATATTAAAGGAAGTGAAATTTGGTAGAGCCATGACAATCTAAATCCTGAAATAATAATGGTAAAAAAAAAAAAAAAAACTTTTTATATAAACTAACCTTTTGATAGCAAAAAAATTCTTGGATACAAGATAAATCCGATGATGACAATAAACTTTAAGAAAGGTCAATATGAAATATATAAAAAAAAAAAAAACATGCATCAAAATACTGACCCCACTACGTCTTGAGGTCATGGCCACAACCGGTTGCCATGTGTTGGTCTGAGGATTGTAACGCTCAGCACTACTCAATTCAGTTGTGTCATCTCTACCACCAACAGCATATATCATATTATTGTAGACTGCCACTCCTAAATGCTTCCGACGAGTTCCCATTGGTGACACTGGGTTCCAACGATTTGTCCGGGGATCGTAACGTTCAACTATAAAGAAAAAGACAAACCCATTATTTTTATAAAGGTGTTGGAAGCACATTTTTAATGGCCACAGTTTCTCAAAATCATCATTTCTACAGTGAATCTCAAGAGATTGCATTTGTAGATTAAAAAGTTTATTACAAATAAGTTTTAACCTGTTGAACTGTGATACCTGATGACTTGCCGATACCAAAAATGTCTATGGATAGTGTAAATTTCACTATTTCAGTGCAGCAGGGAAGAATAGCAAATGGCCAGTACAAATGGAAAGCCTTATTCTACTTATGATTGAGCTGTGTAATTGTGTTGACAGAAGGAAGATTATTCTTTTGCACAAAGATAACAGTGGCAATATTCATGTCCGACAAATGATCAGCATTTCAATCCATCTTTATATAAATAAAAGATTTAAAAAAAAAAAAAAAAAGATTTAAATTTTTGGCAGACAAATTAAAATTAAATTTACTCCAAAGTGAGCACTAGGAAAGAGAGAACATTTTCAGTTGAGATTTCTCCCATTACAGGCATCATATTATCCATGATGTAGTAACACCTTAAGACGGGGATGGAACAAAATAGATGAAAGAAAGGAATGACAGACATGCATTATACCCAGAGATTTTTATTTTCTGTCATACAAGAAATTATATACAAATTAAATACTTGTCACTAATTTGTCCCACACAGAAAAATTATAACATGAATACAAGTGTGAAATGGCAAGAAGCAAGAGGGTCTTACTTGTAATATTTCCCAGAGGGGAAATAGACAGGCTGGTGGTGTCCTCTATGTAGCTTGTGATTTCCTCTGCTCTCTTAACTGACATGAGCAGTTATGCCATGACTTTCTGCTGTCTACATAGCAACTGTTGTAGGTAGACATGTCTTACCTTTATGTGTGTTAAATAGCAACAGGGGTTCAATCATTCTATCAACCAACGTAACATGACCCTCACTAATTCACCTTACCCAAAGGGAGACAATCGCCCTTTCCCAAAGGTCCACTGTATTATGACAGTGAATTACAGACTTTAAAATTGAGGTACACAATCTTACCAGATTACTGGCCCAACAATGATTAAATGTTGGAGTGTTGTACCAGGAACCCAACAATACAGGTTCAATAGGTTTAAAGTGAAATTCTGTAATAAATTTATTGCTTATAAATATTTGTAAAATGATTGAATACAGTACATGAGCAAGAGGGGTGCAGGTGGGTGGGGAGAAAGTGGAGAAAAGCAGTAAACCCAAATAAAAATATTTGGTCCACATTTTTTTTTTTTTTAAAAGTATAAGAAAAATTGTACTCTTTTCTTGTAGCAATAAAAACACTGACTTTTTTACAGGGTGTCAAAATCTAGGTTTATTTAAAATAAATTCCTCTGTTCGTTTATTTTTTGCTTGCTCAAAAATACTGACGGTGGCAAGATTTGTTTTCTTTTCCTATTTCAATGTGCAATAACAAAAAAAACATCACTTCAAAAACTTTCAAAAGCAACAACAACAAAAATATAGAATACACATTTCTTGAAAAAGTTTTAATAAAAAGATTCTATAAATTTCATATCAAATAGTTCTTGCATGAAAATGACTTATAATCACTACTATCAAAGATGAACATAATTATAGATTGGTTATTAAAGTACTGAGCAGTTAAATTTAACCTTTTATCATTTTATAATGCCCATTAGAACTTTTAACATTATTATATTCTCATGCTCATTAGGAGACGTAATCTCTTCAACTGAACAATTCATATATCAGCTATAAAATCTATTCAAATTATAAAAGCTTTCATGATTAAAAAAACGTTTTTGTCAGCCAGATTCCAGTAATTTGAAATGTATTTAATAATTAACTGCTACATTCAACTTACAAAGTACTTCACTGTTGGGTCAGAATCAAAAATGCTAAATGTTGAAATTTAAGTTTAACTTTAACATTCTGATACTGAAGATGGCTGGATGAGCAGCAGAAAAACCCTTCCATACATAAAATTTTGTAACTTCTGTTAGCCTGTCCATCCAACACACCATCTAAAGATTGAAACCAAATTTGGGGGGAGAAGTGCAAACAGGTAAGGGGGTACAAAGTACAGTTGGTTCTACTAGGTTGCATAACTAAGTACAATAAATTTTCAAAAAGTATCTTAAGTATATATATTACAGACACACATACACAAGAATCCAGTTTGTCCTGTGTCTGTGAGAACTATAAACAAATCACAAGACCAAACTCTTCAAAAAGCTGGAATTTGGCACCAGAAAGAAATATTTATGCATGGTGAAGAGTAAGAAATCCTAAGAATTTATTGTGTGTGTGTGAGTGAGTGAGTGAGTGAGAGAGAGAGAGAGAGAGAGAGAGAGAGAGAGAGAGAGAGAGAGAGAGAGAGAGAGAGAGAAAAAAAAAAAAATTTAAAGGAATAGTTTAGGGATCAAATCCCTTCCAACATAAAAAGATTTTGTTTGAGCCAAGTCTGGTCAGAAGCAAATTATAAAAGATATAATACATTGAAGAAATTTCTGTAAAATTTTTTTTTCGAGAGCCAAAAATATCTCACCTGTATTCAACGGAGATGTGCCATCACTTCCCCCGACTGCATAGAGATAGCCACCAAGTACTGCAACACCCACACCTAATCGTCTTGTACTCATTGAGGCTACTTTGGTCCATTTATTGATTTGAGGATCGTATCTGAAGAATTTTAAGAGGAAAAAAAAAAAAAAAAAAGAGAAAGAAAAATGGTAAAAGGAACACAAAAATGGTAAAAGAAAAAAATTCCTGATGATAAATAAAAGGAAAGAGAAAGAAGGGAACCAGAAAGAAATCAAAAAGTCAGAAAAAGAAAGAAAAAAATACCTTTCAACAAAATTCAAGCAAGAAACTCCATCTTGACCACCAACTGCATACATGTGTCCATCCAGAACTGCTACACCAACACTTGTCCGACAGGAACTGGTTGGAGCAACATCACTGCTCCATTGATTTGTCTGAGGATCATATCTGTTCAGAGAAAAATTAAAAGATAGAAGACAAATCACTGCAAGAGATGGAGGGGAAAGAAAAGAAGAAAATTCCCATGTATTTGATTACAAAGTTAGGGATTATTCTATAAACTTGCAAAATATGATATACTGTATTTTCTTAAATAAGCACCCAGTGAACTTATTTAGGGAACTAGTGTACTAGTGTCATAAAAAATGATGGCAATTGTTAGAAAGTTTTAATAGAGAGATTAAATGAAAAAAAAAAAAAAGTCTTGAAACAATGTACTGAGATTCAACAGAGCAGAGATAAAGAATTCACAAGTAAAATAGAGGCCAATGAACCATTTAATTAATCTGTTCCTTTTATATTGTTTAGACATTCTATGGTATCTAGGATCCACCAATTAATCCTGGTATTATATAAATTACTTTTTGCTCAATATTTTTTCAAGTTAGAAATTTTATGTATTTAATATAACCATGAAATGGAAATATCTCTTGCAAGAAAAAGATTGGCAACTGAATGACAAAGATGGTGATGACAAAGCCTATTTCAGGACCAAGTTGAAACAAGACTTAGACAAATATATCTGGATGCCTCACATGAAAGGCTTGAACAAATAAGACTGCAATCTAAGAAATTCAGGAGTAAAAGAACTGATTAATTAGATTGCTCATTTTGTTCAGGAACTAATTTTGTTTAAATGCAGATAAATATTTTGGTTGTATAGATGCTTAAAACAACTAAGGTAAGTAATCACTCATAAGTTTACTAGCAAGTTGATTTACCTCCTTTCCCACAACAGATGGGACAGGAAATATATAAATAAATACACATTGATAATTGTTATATAATTTGATTGATTGATTTCTTTGTTTAATGGCATACCAACTCTTTATGGGTCATTTAATGCCGAAATTTAATTTTTGTGGACATGTGGATAAAACTCCAAAAAGTGACTTGACCTAAGGAGTTGCGAGTTCAATACCTGGCCACAGCAGAGATAAGAAAAACTTGGAGTTGAGTTACTAAAGAGAATAAACTGAAACCAAGATATCCAAAAACGGTATGGCATGTGAAATTAGAAAAAGCTAATCCAGTGGACTAAATAAAGGGTTAAATGTTATCAATATGGCAATAAATGATGTAAATAATGTAAATAGTTACAATACCTCATCTCAAAATTATAGACAAAGTAAGTCATGTTGGCTTAGTAAATATGTGTACCTTCCTTTTCAGGCAACTGTCATAATTTTCTAAATCTTGACATCTATAAATCTTTTTGCAATACTGAACCAGTAATGTGAATTGTTATAAAGCTAATGTATATTTCCTTACAACTGAGAGCGAGAGCGATAGGGGAGGGGGAGAGAGAGCGATAGGGGAGGGGGAGAGAGAGCGATAGGGGAGGGGGAGAGAGAGCGATAGGGGAGGGGGAGAACAAGAGGGGGAGAACAAGAGGGGGAGAGGGGGAGAACAAGAGGGGGAGAACAAGAGGGGGAGTCAACGAGAAATAGAACAAGAGAGAGAAAGAAAAAGAAAGAAAAAATTCAGAGATAGATCCTAGACAAAAAAAAAAAAAAAAATTCAAATATCCTGGATGAGAGTGACTCAAATCAATCCCAGATTTGAGCTCCTTTGCCTGTGACCAAAGTCTCTTCAGAAAAATAATTAGATTCTGAAAACTTGTACAGAATGAATCTTTCCTGTCTTTTGAAATGTTTCACACAACCAAAATATTCCTGTGATCTGATGAATAAATGAAAATCTTAAGATGTTCAGCTGAATGAGCCAGAAAGATGTCCTACAATATTGCAATCTAACAATTTGATCTGTGGTTAGTTTATTAAGTGTGGTATTATACGTCATTGTGATGGATGACATTTTCCGTGGACACAATTTAGATATTTTTTTTTTTTATTATTTTTATCCTTCAGTGTTTCTTAACATCTGCCTGTAATGTTTTTTGCTTATTCAAGAACTTGTATTTCTTTTAGTTTTAGTCTGAATGCTGACATTTGCATTCCATCCAGAAGCCCATTTTTTTTTTTTCAACAGGGAATAAAAGAATTGATTCTGATGTGCTTGAATCATCGGCCATAATTACATTTTTTTTTTTTATGTTTAACTTTTTAATAGGTTTTCAGTCTGTCTGTACAAACATTAGTTTCAGGGCAAACTGATAATAAAAAGAGAAGAGATATTTTTAGTGAGAAAAAAAAAAAAAAAAAATGTGCGTTCTTGTTGCCAGAAGCATGACTATTTGCAGTCTCATGCAACAGAATTGATTCCACTAAAAAGATAAAATTAAAATCAAATAAAAAAGAAGGTAGAATCCATTTATATATATATATATATCCATTATATAAATATAAAAGAATCCTATATATATATATATATATATATATATATAGTGAGAAATAGAAGTGGAGGTAGTGAATAATTTTTTTTTTTTTGAGGAAAAACCTACCCCAAAGTGAGCTTAAGATCATCCCATTTATGAAGTTTGCACTTTGACTCTTTAAATGATTCCCCACCTTTTATTAAGACCCCACTTTATTGCATAATAAAGAAAATTACTACATTAAGAACCCTCTGTAATAAGTATCTAAGAATGCATGCACTGCATTAAAAAAAAAAAAATTAACAATTAAAATTTCAGTTTCTTTTACCCCATTAGTGTGTGTGTATATAGATATTATAATAAAGAGAAAGAACAGTAAGATATATAATCTGGTATTCTTATTAATTATTTTTATTTTTTACAAAACAGTGCTCAGTGCAAATCTACACAGCATAAATATTATAAATTTACTAATTTCAAAATATGGTTCTATCGCTACACAGGAATTACCATGTTTCAAAAAACAGAAAGTAAAAACTTCAAATTCAATTATAGAATTAAATTAAAGTCCCTAGTCCTGTTTCATGTTCAAGTGAATTTTGGAATAACTTATTTTGAAATTTACCAAGTTTTATAAGGACATACCTTCATAATATTAGTTTCTAAGGATATGGAGAAATTCAATCATTTTGACAAGGGGTGGTAGGGTATTCATTTTCACTGACAACTATTCTATCAAAATATGAGTTACTTTCAAAAAGAGGTTAAGTTAAGATAGGGTGGGGGGTGCCTTTTTCAACAAATGATGACATCCATTTTACGGCACTTTTGTTTCGCTGTTAAATTTGTACTTGTATACATAAAGATTTTTTTTCAAAAATGGTTGTTTGAATTTAATTCTATAATTGAATTTGAAGTTTTAGTTTCTGTTTTTGAAACATGGTAATTCCTGTGTAGCAATGGAACCATATTTTTAAAGTAGTAAATATATATATATATATAAAACCTATGCATTCAAATGTTTGTTTCTGTTGCCAAAGTTCATAAAAAAAAATGTCAAGGACAAATAATTGACTTGCATGGCACCCTTTGACAATGAATGTGTATATCCATTAGGTTCCAAAAATCCTGGCAAATTGACAATGTAGAGATCACTCAAGATCTGAAACAGATGTGCCAATATTATTATTCTCATCTGTATCAGTCAATTCATTAGTATTAATATCAGAAATGTCAATATCCAATTCATATTGCATATCTTCTAGATTTTTTTCATTTTTTCCCTTCAAGACTCTAGAATATGGGCTGTATATCACCAAATGAGCAGTCTGGATCACTAGACTCCATTTTGTTGTGATGCTCGATTTCTTGTCAAAGAAAGATGAAAACATAAAACTTATATCTTCTTCATTAATCAAACAGAGATAGTAGCTGTAGCACATAGGCTCCTGTTTGCATGACTTCCTGTGTTATTTGTGATGTCATTATATATAATGGCAGAGCATATATGGGGAGGGTTACAGCAGGTTGAACATTCATAGATGATATTTACAAGACAAGTTTAGCAATGCTAAAGGGTCAAAACTTGAAATTAATCCTCAAAATATTTTAAATAAAGTTAAATAGATAAGTTAAAAATAACACAAAATTTTAAAAATATAAATCAAATTTAAACTGTATTTACATTTCCAACTTTTAATGGGGGATCCTGCCCCATCCATAAAAACTCTGCAATTATAATAGGGTTTCAATTGTGAAGACATTTCATGTAGACAGGAAGGCACTCACCTTTCGATGCTGTTTAAATAAGACTGGCCATCATGTCCACCAACTGCATAGAGCAGGTCATTTAAAACTGCAACGCCAACTCCACAACGTCTTTTGCTCATTGGGGCAACCATTCGCCATTCACTCGTTTGGGGGTCGTATCGCTCAACACTAGAGATTGCATCACCACTGCACCAACCACCAACTGGAAAGAGGGGGGAGAAGGAAAAAAAGATTCAAATTTAAAGATTTTCATAATTTGATTTTTCTTTGATATTAAAAATAAACTTAAAAGGCAAAATTACGTCTTTACAATGGATTTTATAACTGTTCTTTCAAATATTTGTTAATAAATATTCAAAGACCATGGTGGTCAAAAAAAAAAAAATCCCCGAGGGTAAACACTGTCCAGTTGCATATCAGTATTTGCATCAGTGTACTGATAAAAACGGATTGAATTCTGAAAAATATGAAGGGAATAATAATGGTAATATCAGCCATTTCTTTATAAGGAAACATTTGGCATTTATTAACTGAGCAGCCAGTACTACATTCAGTTGAAATTTATAAAATTGTTCTCCTCAAGCAATTTTTCTAGAAATTTAGTTTCTCAAGTCCAGTAGCTGTAATCACTCTTTCCAGTATTGCTGTTTCCTTACTTAGCTTTTACTTGATTGATTTTCGATTTATTTTATCAGCATATCAATTTTATCAGCATATGTGGGTTAATTTAATGCCGAAACTAGATTTTTATTCAGGAATATTTCAAAACATTTCAAATGATTGTGAGGTTTTAACATTTTCAAAATATCACAAGCTATATAGTTGAGAAGTATTTTAAAAACGTAAGTTCAACATGCATGCTCTATTTTCCATATAAGTTGGAAGTATCGGTCGCCTCGAGGCAGTGTAATGTTTAGCAAGCTTGTCTCGCTAGAACAATTAAAACTGAGTAGTGAGTTTGATCCTCACAGGGTGCCCCATACTTTCAGCCTTGTTCCACATCTAAACTACGCTTGAAAAATCACTATAAGTTGGAAGTATTTTTTCTTCAGATATCCTGTTATTTGGGCAGTAGGTACATTTTTGAAAAGCATGTTAAGATTTTGAGCTTGGTAATAGTTGCTATGTATTTTTTGTACTTCTTACATTCTATCAAGATATGTTTGACTGTAAGGAATTGGTTGCAGTGAGTACACTGAGGTGTAGTTACTTCCTTGAGTGTGTGTGTCCAATTCTTATTCTGTTGAGCACTATGTCTTATCTGCAATCAGCTAATGAATGGCTCTATATTCTCCTTTCTTATTGTTGGTTAAGGTTCATATAGTTTATTGTTTGGAAACGTGTCCCAAATTGCTTGCCATTTTCTCTTTATGTGTTGCATAATTTTGTTTTCATAATCTGTATATAGGAGTTTGATGTTGGTTATTTCCATTTTTGTTGTGTCTTTTGCCAGAGTGTCGGCTTCACAATTTCCTTTAATGCCATATGGCTAGGAATCCAAGCCAATATTATTGTTTTGTGCTTTATTAAATGATGACAAGCTTCTAGGATTTCTTGAATATTGGGATGATTTATATTATTTTCTTTAATTGCTGTTAAACTAGATAGGGAGTTTGAGAAGATTATAAATTTCTTTTCTTTTCATTTTTTATCATTTTAAGTGCCATTTTTATGGCTTGTAGTTCTTCTGTATAAATGGATGCATTATTTGGTAGCCTGGTTTGTTTGTGAATTTGCCTGTTTGTGGCCTGCTGCACCTACTCTATCTAGGATTTTTGATCTGTGTGGAATGGTCTGTAGTCACAATATTTGTCTCTTAATTCTTCCTATATGCTTTTGTTGATTGTATCTTTTTTTTAATGTGTCAATGTTAGGTCTATGTGAGATTTGGAGTTGTCCATAGAGGTACCTTATTTATTGTGACTGGTATAACATTACCAATATCTTTATTTGTTCTACTGCTACTTTGATTCAAAGACCAAATGAAGGGATGACTTTGTTTATTTCTATAGAACTGGGTATATTGAGGTTCATACGTTTTTTAGTATGCTGGGTTATTTGGTTTAGATTGCAGTTTTAGTGCATACTGGAGGGATAATTTTTCCCATCTCAGGGATAACGGTGGTTCATTGCCACTATATAAAGACTTTGCATAGGGGAAGTCCGGAAGGCTCTGAGATTTAATCTCAGGTCTCGATTATGTATAGTTTGTAGCTTTTCAAGATAGGACTTACGTGTGGCACTGCAAATAATGCATCCATGGTCTAGTTTTGATCTGATATGTGACCTATATATTCTGAGCATTATTTTTTGGTCAGCACCCCAATCTAGTTTTCAGATTACCTTTAGAAGCTTCAAAGCCTTTTGGCATTTTTGCTTAAGGTAGTCAATGTGTGTTTTGAAGTTAAGTTTGCTATCTAGTATGATTCCTAGATATTTTATTTGTTGGGCTATGGAAATTATGTGTCCATTCAATTTTAGTTTTGGATCGAGGTGATAGGCTCATTTTTTGCAGAAATGCATACAAACAGTTTTTGCTTTGGAGAAATGGAATCCATTTTCATTTGTCCATCTATCTTGTTTAAACATGTTTGTAGATATCTTTCAAGGGAAGGCATGTTTGGTGATTAGTATATTAAGAAATCCTCTACATATAGGCATTTTTCAATTCTTGTATTAATGGTTTTAATAATACTATTTATTTTTAGAATAAATAGTGTGACTGATAAAATACTCCTTTGAGATACTCCTGCCTTCTGTTCATATGTGTCTAATGTGTTACCATTTCATACTCTAAATGTTCGGTTCGACAGGAAGTTTTAGATGAATATAGCTATTCTTCCTTTTATTCCCGTGTGGTACATGCCTTTTAATATACCATATTTCCATGTGGTGTCATAGGCTTTTTCAATACCAAAGAATATTGACACCACATGGTGACCTTGAACCAGGCTATCACAAATAAAAGTTGATCACTGGTTCCTTGGTTTTTCCAGAGTACACTTTGGTAACTAAATAAGATATTGTTTCTCTACAAATACCACGTTAGTTGAGAATTTACCATTCTCCATTGTTAGTGCAATTGGTCGGTAGTTTGTTGGGTTGGAATGGTCTTTGTTGGGTTTAAGAATTGGAGTCATTATAGACTCAAGCCATAATTCTAGAAATTTATCTGAACACCACATATCATTGATGATTTTGAGTAGTATTAAAAGACACTCTTCTGGCAGGTGCTGTAAAAAATTGGTAATGGATTTCATCTGGACCAGTTGCAGAGTTTTTACTTTTGCTTATGGAGTCTTTCAGTTCTGTCACAGTAAAGAGAATATTGTATTCTTTATTGTTTGAAGTGAACACGAGTTTTTCTTGTTCATTATATTTTTGAAATTTGGGAGTGTAATGATTTGTTGAGGAACTTCTTTAAAATTTTGTTGCTATTAGGTTAACTATTTCTTTTCTTTTTTTTCAGTATATTTGTCTCCATTTGTTTTGGTTAAATAGACTGTTGCAGTTTGTGATGTATTTCCATTAATTTTCTTTATTATTTCCCATGTTTTATTTATTGGGGGTTTTGTTGTTTAATTTGAAGATTGAGTTTTTCCAAGTTTTTCTTTTGGATTTTTTTTATTATATACTGTGCTTTTGCTCATGTTTGTTTGTAGTTTTATAAGTTGATTGTGGTTGGGTTGTCTAAGAATATCTTTAGCATTTTTTCCTGCTTTTAACTGCTTCTCAGCATTCTGCTGTTAATCATGATTTTGATTTGGTATGTGGTTTAAAGGAACATCTGGGTGTTGTTTGTCTTTCTATTTGTGTTAGTATATTTGTAAAGGAGACTATTGGTTCTAGTTCATTGAGAATTTCCATGTTGATTTGGGATGAGCAGAGTTCATTGAATATTAGCCATTTAACTTTGTGTAGTTGCCATTTTAGATTCCTTTCTTCTGGCATAAGGCTTCCTTATATTTAGGAAAATAGACGAATAGTCACTACCACATTGGTCATCAGGAACTTTCCGTTGAAAATCTATAAAAATTGATAGGGAGCATATGGTTAGGTCAATGGTGGATGTTGATCTGGTACCTGGGTGTAGGTATGTGTTCATTTGGTTATTAAGGATACAGAAATCAGATGATTCTAGTAGAGATTCTATAATTTTACCAGTTTGACTGGGGTTCCTACAGCCCCACATTCTGCTGTGTACATTAGTAGAAATGGAGTGGGAAGTTGGCCAATTAGTCTTATTCAGTCTTGTGTTTTAGAGGAATATAAATTAAACATATAGTTATTGTTCAATGAATTGAAGCTTTTATTGCAATGGGCTGTAGATTTGTGTTTAATCATGGTTTTTTATGGGATATTGATTTTTTTTAACCAATATTGAAGTAACCCTACTTGGCATGTTCTCTATTGTTGATACATTAATTTTGTGCTAAGTTTCATATCTTTTAAAGGAGATGTTATCGGTAGCTATAAGAAAGGTCTTCTGTTAGCAAACTATATTTAGATTGTAATCTGTAAGTTGTTTGATTTTCTCATAGTTTGGTTTAACACCTCTTCAGTTCTATTGTATTATGCTTGTGTTCTGTTTATCCATTTCAGTGGTAATTATTTTTATTTTAGAGAGTCGATCTTAAGGATAACTATGTTTTTGGTTGTCAATTTCTATATATTCTATGTTATATATACTGTTTGTTTTCCTTGTTTGTGAACTTGTCCTTTGCCAAGTATTTGTATGTTCTTCATCATTTAGGTTCTTTTCATTTTGTTTTTTGTTTTTTTCTGATTATCTTTATATGGATTGTTGTCCTGCTTATTTGCTTTTAATTCTATTTCTTTTTTTGGAGTTCAATTTTGTTTATTATTGACGTTTAATTTTTGTTCTGTCAGTTTTCTATTTGTGTAATTTTCCATTTGAAACATTTCGAGTGTTTTGTAGTTGAGAAGTTGTTATTAGTGAATTTTATGTTGATTTACAGTGCTTGTAGTTGGTTTTGGTTCAGCTATAGGGTTTGATGCTGGTTTTCCTTGGGGGCTGTTTTTAGTTTTTTTCTTCTGTTTTTTTTTTCCAGTTGGCCGAGGTTGCTGTGATTTGTTTTCATTTTGGCTATTGAATACTATTTTGAGACCAATTAAGAGAGATTTTATAGTTCATCTAATAGTGCCTTCAAGTCATTGGTCCAATTTGGTGCTTCAATTAAGGGATTCAGCCTGTTTTCATTGATAGTTTTATTTATTCTTTGGGCTATATTGGCATAACTATCATTTTTGGTGTAGATCATCACCTCTTTTTGAGTGTCTGAAAAGAGGATGTTTTATTGGTATTTAATTTTAATTATTTCTTTTTTCGTTTAAAAATGTTGCAGTTCTTTGAGTGGGCGTGGTTTTCAGAGAAATCTGAGCACCTGGTCTCATCTAGACAGACCTCCTCTATATGGTTTGGGTCCCTTGTACCGCATTTTCCACATATTAGTTTATTCATGCAATTGTTCTTATGGTGACTAAACTTCTGGTACCTAAAACATTAGAGAAGGTTTGAATATATTGTTCAACCTTTGTTACTTCATATCCGATCTTTATGGTTTCTGGTAGTTAAGGAACATTGAATGTTAGAATGTAAATGTTTGTATTTATTTTTCCACGTTTTTCTTTGTTATAATCCTTCTAGCATCAGTGTCACCATAGTTCTTTAACTCTGATTTTATTTCCTCCATGGTGCACAGGGAGAGTTCACTTTTTATTACTCCCTTTTATTTAGCCATGACAGTGCTACGTAAATAATATACTTGTTTTGGAAGGAGTTCTCAAGTACCTGTGTTCCATTTTTCTGATATCCAAGTATTACAGATTGTTTTGGGTTTTGCAGCTATGTTGATTCCTTATCTTCTAAATTGATCGACTTTCAGCCACCGATTTCCATCATTGGGATTGGGTATTAGTGATATTGGTGGAGGGCTGGGGAGAGTGTAAGCTGTTATAGATTTGGTGTAAGTCATATATGACAGGGCTTGGCGTGATCAACCGATTGATTGAATCAGGCCACTCCTACCACCCATCTAGTCCAAGGCCAAAGTGTAATGTTGCAGATTTTTAGTTCCATAGTCATAAGCTGCTCAGCCACCAGGATTCCGTACTCAGACATCATAGCTCACCACCCATGGCAAACATGTAGCTCCTTTGGAGGACTTTTACCCCCTTCAGAAGTACATTCGGCTTATTCTACGGTCGCCAACTGACAGGATGGAACCTCTTACTTGAAGTAGTGTGGAATATTAATGAAGTTTTGAATATATGTGCATTTAAAATTAAATGTTCAACTTATCTGTGAATTTTGCAGAGACAGTATCCACTCCTTTGAATTTCAAATTATGTCATCCTATAACATCTTTAATAAAGAGCAAAATAAAGTAATGTAAAAAATTAATGTCTTTAGTGAAAATGAAGCAATGTCTTAAGAAAAATGTGATTTCGGTAAATAAATTCAACTTGACTATCAAGCCCACATTGAGATGATAGTATCTCTACAAACGTCAGAGTGGAAACACATAAGTTGAATATTTAATTTTATTTGTTGCTAAATGGACATTTTATTTATTTTTTTTTTTTTAAATCATTTCACCCCAAGAAAATGATAATGAGTTTACAGGGAGTGAAAAAGAATGAGAAGATGTTAGTGGGGATGATAGAGGAAAAAACAAAAAAGATGATGATGATGATTGACATTTCATTTAAATTTTTGAAGAATATAGTTATCAGGGAAGCAAGAAATCTGAAGAGAGTTCCACAGGTGAGAAGTGTGAGAAAAGAAACTGTTACAGTAGAAGATCAGTTGCATCTAGCTTGTTCAAGCTTCAAATGATGAGACCTAATTGTCAATTTAGTAAATTAAATTCACGTAGTTGGGACACCAGTGGGGGAAAAAAGCTCATCAGAACAGTTACCACAAAAATATTTGTAGAAAAGAGGGAAGACACATATCGGTGAGACAGTGAATGAAGTTGAGATGCATGGTCAGGATAAATTACATTACAGACCTTTCTTTGAATTCTGTCAAGAATCTCAAGATGTACAGCAGGAGCAGCAGACTAGATATGGTGCCAGTATTCAATGCATGGTAGATTTATAAATGTGCAAGATGGATTCTGATGAGAAAAATTTGACACAATGAACCCACTTTCCATGCAGTAGATGTAGCAATTGATTCAATATAGTTGCTCCATTTCATATCAGTGGAAAATATGAGGCTAAGAATATGTAGAATGTTGCTCTCCTGGAGTTTAGCATCAGCCATGTTGATGACAGGCAGAAAAGGTCCTCTGTGGTGATTAAATGAAAGCAGTTTTGTTTTAGAGGCATTAAAATTTACAAGCTATTTCTTGCCCCAGTTAACCACTGATTGAAGGTCCTTTTCAAGAGCAGTTGCCAGGTTTACTTTGTTGGGTCTGTTGGATTTGCTACTAAGACAGGAGTAAATGGGTGTGTCATCTGCATAAATACTTAGTTGGAAGTGATGATATCAGGGAGTTTATTGAAGATTAGAAAGAGTGTTGGTCCAAGGATAGAGTCCTGAGGCACCCCCACATTAGTGTGAAATGATCCAGAAGCATGCTTGTTCAAAATGATCTTTATTATATGATTTTTTAGGAATGATTGGATTAAGCCAAATATTCGTCCTTCAGCTTGCATAGTCTTCTATCTAAACTTTGTATAGAGGAGGACTTGCAACAAGCTCGGAAGCAGTGAAGTATTTGTTGTAAAGTTTGGAGAGAACAGGAGCCAGCTCAGAAACACATTTCTTCAGGACAATAGCAGGGATCCTGCCACATCCACTTACCATGTGGGGATCTAATTTAGAAATGATGTCAGAAACTAATGACAGGGTTATGTGCATATCACTCAGTAGAGCCTCTGTTATTGGGTGGGGGAATCTGGCAGGAGTACTCAGAGTCAAGAGCACTATCTTGTTTGCTGTAGATGTCGATACTTCAAATTGATTTAAGAGAGGAGGGACTGAGGATTTGCTATTGTTCAGCATGCTCTTGCAGAGCTACAAGTAATCTGTGAAGCCAAATATGTGAGAGGCTACATGTTGTCTCATTCTATCAGCAAATAGTGACACTGCTTCTTTGAGGACATGCTTGCACTCATTACAAGTAATGACAAAGAGACATCTGCTACAATCGGACCGGTCACTCTGATATAGCTGGAAAAAGTGGTACTTGTGGGCTATAGCAGCTGAGCAGACAGGTGAGAATCAAGAAGATGATCATGACTTCACTTAGTATTTCCCTACTGGAACAAAAACTTTGATGCTGGCTTTCACTCTAGAAGAGACTTCAATGGAACATTTATGAACAGAATGATTAAAAATATTATTCCAAGGGGTATCACAAAAGAAGTCACAAAATGAGCCTCAATCAGGTGTGTTGATAACAGATAAATCTCCAATAGCTACATCAAGAATGTGAAATGGTTGACTTATGTCATATATCAGATGCCCTTAAAGAAAAGAAGAAGAAGAAGAAAAAAAAAAAAAAACTAAAACAAAAGAGGATGAGAAGGCTTACCAGCAAATAATACTTCCCCACAGCGAATAGGCTTGCGTGGCCGTGTGCGAGGGCCTTGCATGAGTGGACGCTCCTGAGGTAAAAGCAGATAATTTTTGGCTTCATCCAACAAATCCCGACATGACTCATCACTTTTGATAAGGAGATCAGAGCCAACAGTTCCTACCAAAAATTTTGGACTCATAAGTGGTAGACGTACATGCTGTAAAACCTACAAATTAAAAATAGTATTTAAATTTTTAGAATAAGAGATTTTGTGAAGGATAGATAAAATTGAAAGCAGAGAAGCAAAAAGGGGAGAAGCAGAGAGGAAAAAGTGAATAAAAAAAAATTAGGGTGAGAAAAAAGGGTAACGAAAGATAAACAAAGTGTGAGAGCCAGATAAAAAGTTTAATAGTTTTAACTTAGAGTGAAGTTTTATCTTTGAATGTGTTTGCTATTAAAAAATGTTTGTCATAAGGATTCCTTTTTTTTTTTTTTTTTTTTTTAACTAACCCATTCTAATCTAAGGAAATCTTGTTAGTATTAAAAGAAATGCTACTACATAAATTTACTGCATTTAATCAAAATAATAAAGAATTAAAATGAATGATGACATGGACATGTGAACTCAGTGTGGCTTTGAAAATACCTGTCTGCTGGTTTCAAAGCTCACAGATGGCATGATGCCAGACCAGAATGCCAACAGACAAAACATGACATCATACATTTGAATTAGTTTCAACAGGTTATAAATTAGAAAATTAGCAAAGTGCAATAGCAGGAGGAAAAAAAAAAAAAAAAAAAAAAAAAAAAAAAAAAAAGAAAAAAAAAGTTACTTTTGTTTGTTGTTTTGCAACAAATGTCATGGTTGGTTTGTTGAGAAAAAAACTACTATAGACAAATTATCTAATGGCTACAGTAAACCTATTAAGAATTTAAGCACCGTCAACTGTTTATCATCTGCGGAAAGACGAGCACAATTTCATGTTAATTTAGTGCAGGAGAAAGAATGAGAACCAAAGTAGAAGACAGAACCAAGAATTCTTTACAATGGCTAAAAATTGCTTTTATTTTATACTCTGGAGATGGGTAAGGTTTCTGCCAAGATAGAACGAGCACAGGCTAAAGAATGATTGTAACCCTGCTTTTATGTGACAAGGTGGAGAATCGCGGTAAAGAATAGTGTGCTTTTTAATTTCCAAGCGCAAACAAATAAATGGAAGATTTTAAATTGCAGAAACATTGTTCTGTATTAACCCATTGAACTTTTAGTACAGATTTACCAGCACATTTATCCAGTCAACATAAAAATGAAAATAAAATGAGGTTATTAATAACAGCAACTATACACTTCTGGTTCTAAAATAGTGAAATTTACCTAAAATGTCTAGGGATAGTGAATCAACAAGTAGTTAGGTCTCAAAGATCATACATCAAGTTAAATAACATATTTCCGCATATAAGGCGATCATTAAATCTTAAAAATTACCCTCCAAAATAGGGCAGGGTTGACTGTCTAATACAACAGTTACAAAAAGCTAACTTCAAGTCCTGTGGTGTATCGACAATGGTAGGTAGGCTAGCATGCTTGCACCATGGATTATAGTAGGCTGCCTTGGTATGGTAACTACTGATGTAAATAATTCTAATTGAAACAGTTTGTATTATAATGCTGTACTACAGTTGTAAACGTAATACTTTTAATTCTTGATTTCACATTAAAATTCAAGAGACAATTACAAAAAATTGCAAAAATTTCTGCTGAGCAACACAAACAAATAATGTAAAGGAAACTTTTGCTTTTGATTTGTAGACCTATGAGTGCATTCACGCCAATCATTATATCTCATAGTAGCTTTAACATTTAGGATAACATACAATCAATATTTCTAATTAAAATTCATTATCATTGTGCTGTTAAATAAAAACATTTAGCATAACAGGCAAACATTTTTCAATAACATACATTATACCATATTATTTTTTTTGTGTTGTTAAGCAAAAAAACGTATTTCTCATTACAGAATAAAAAAAACATAAGACACCCACATACATAATTAAAACCCTTCAAAATTACTATGATCATCACGATCGGATGCAAAGAGCTCATCATAAACATTGTCATTTACAGTTTCGTTATATGGGTACCAGTCGATCGTCTTATAGTACGAATATCAGATAAAAATCATGAAGAGTTACCTAGATTTTGGGTTTCGTCCTATCTATATGCTGTCTTATACATGGAAGTAAATGGTAGTTAAAAAAAAAAGAAGTAAAAAAAAAAAAGAAAGGTTGGCAAAAGAATCCAAATTTGATTCAATTTTGGTCTGATATGGTTACGTTTAGATCATATTTAGAGTTGGTCATGAGGGTAATATATATTCACTTATGCAAAAATACCCCTGAGAGATGTATGAATCTATCTCTCCTACCTTCCAGCTATGGGGTGAATTTCTACAACCACATCATCTTTTACATCTGGCCACCTAACTCCCCAGACTGCAACACCATTGATTATTTTGTGTGGGGAACAGTTGAGTGAGTGACGAAGAAAACTCCTTGTAAAACCAAAGAGGAACTGAAGGCAAGGATTATGGCAGCATTCTCCAACTTAAACAAGGAGACTGACCAGAAGACTTGTAGGAAATTCCAAAGTCATCTGGAGGCCTTGGTTGAAGCCAATGGTGATTTTATTGAATAAATTTACTCTTTACTATTTAAGGATAATTTTGTGCAATTTTGGTAAATACATTTGTTAAAATGAGATGTCAAAGTTATTTTCATTTTTGCATAATTTAGATGAAAATTTATCCATTGCAACCTGTATTTATATAAAAGACATGCCATCTAGGTAGGCCAGATCTACCCTGAATAAAATAGATCAGCAGTTCCATTTTACTTCTGTGGAATAATATGCACCTAATCCAACAAAATTATGAGGGCTACTCCGATTGCAAAATATTATATATATATATATATATATATTCATGAATTATTCATACAAAGGTTAATGATTTAATTGGCGAGAAATCCATCTTCGCGAACAATTCAAACAATATACAAAAACCCTGAACCTGTTTATGAATGAAAAGATCCTTGTTTTATAAATTTCAGTTGCATAAGGTCTTATTATTTTTACAAGCTTGTCTCAAACCTTGAATGGCAACCTTCCTAGAGATGGTGTCTCAAACCTTGAATGGCAACCTTCCTAGAGATGGTGTCTCAAACCTTCCTAGAGATGGTGTCTCAAACCTTCCTAGAGATGGTGTCTCAAACCTTCCTAGAGATGGTGTCTCAAACCTTCCTAGAGATGGTGTCTCAAACCTTCCTAGAGATGGTGTCTCAAACCTTCCTAGAGATGGTGTCTCAAACCTTCCTAGAGATGGTGTCTCAAACCTTCCTAGAGATGGTGTCTCAAACCTTCCTAGAGATGGTGTCTCAAACCTTCCTAGAGATGGTGTCTCAAACCTTCCTAGAGATGGTGTCTCAAACCTTCCTAGAGATGGCGTCTCAAACCTTCCTAGAGATGATGTCTCAGTA
Source organism: Acanthosepion lycidas (assembly GCA_963932145.1). Taxonomy (NCBI): domain Eukaryota; kingdom Metazoa; phylum Mollusca; class Cephalopoda; order Sepiida; family Sepiidae; genus Acanthosepion; species Acanthosepion lycidas. Next base: position 25,624,013 of record OZ010603.1, read on the forward strand.
AAAACATTTGGTGTACTTGGACTATTGTGACTGTCCAAACTGGACACCAGGAAGAGCATCCAGCCTTATAAAACTTTGCTTCAAATCATTATGACAAGGCCGGACCCACCCTTGGTGTGTGCAAGATTAATCCTGGTCCTGCCTCAACAAAAAAACACAGCTATGTATTTAAACTTTCAATCAAGAAGGATGAGATGTGGAGGTGACATATGTCCTGGGAAGGAGAGTGGATGAAGTGACACAAAATTATATATTAATACACAAACTTGCAGTTCACAATTTCTAATAAACTGAATTCAATAAAGCCTTGTCCTGTGTCCAAATACAGCATGGGGAAAGCAATACTGCAGAGTCCATTTACTCTCAGTGAATATAAATGTATATGTATATATGCAAAGAAGATTTTGATGAGAAATCAATGAGAAGGCATAGCGTGTGGAATTAGAACAATCTACCCTTTTTCGTTGAAAATTCCAATGTATATCACCTGAAGGCCGGAGTGTACAATGGTTAAAATGTCGTGAATATAGCAATAAAGATGAGGACAACTGTCTGAACAATGTAAATAGTGTAAATAATCAATAAGATTCATAAAGAGAATTTTATTAATGATGATATCAAGATTTTGGAACTTCAAAATTTTGGTCACCACACTGTCAACAAACTCCCAAATACACTTATTGTTTTAGAAAATTTTTTAAAATATATATTTTACTTTGGGTTTGGATTGTAGAGAGAGATCATCTTGATGAAATAGGTCATGATTGTGACGGAGTCAAACATTCCAGGAATTTCCTCAGTTCAAGAAACATATGCAAAACTACAAATAATCAAAGCATTGTGAATCGAAGCAGCAAAATAAGTATAAAATGTGAAATGGTTGACTTCTCATGTTGAATTCACATGAAGGTGAAATTTGGTAGATTATCTTTTTGGTATTTAGTGAAATAAATAGATTTAAATGAATTATTCTGGTTTAAAATGAACAAAAATATTAAGGGCTTAGAGAAGAGTGGATCTATTCTTAAGAATCACCAAAAAGTATAGCAAATCCTTTTTTAACAAGTAATGTCTAAATTTGACTAAAGTCAATAGTCAACACTAAATTTAGTACTTCGATTAACAGAAGAATATAAAGACTAAACCAAGTGTCTATAAATTGACCATAAAGATTGGAGGTTTTGTTTCGATACCATTCTGTTTATATAATCTATGGGAAGGATTTATTTAACTAGACATTCCCAAAATGGACAGAAAAAAAGGAGGGGGTAGTAGAGTATCAACAAAACAAAGGGAGCATTTTCATTTAACAAACACAAAATGCTTTACAAAGAATGAAATTAACAGAGTTAAACATGAAAATTGTCACAAGAAGGATGCCTGGTGATGTATCTTTCCAGGAAGTTAATGCCAGTCGAGAAGAACTATTCAAACATTGAAAAGGAAGTGTTGGCTATAGTATGAAGCATGACAAGAGCAAGAGAATTTTTGTTAGGAGAAAGTTTTTGCTCAGGTTGGATCATAAACCCCTAGAATTAATATTCCATCCCAGAAAGGAATTGCCGAAGGTCACATCCTCAAGGATACTAAAATGGGCAATAAAGTTGATGGCCTTTGACTATGAAATAGAATATGTGAAATGAAACACGATCCCACATGTAGATACGCTATCGCGACTACAGTTTGAGGAGGGACAACATGAGAAAAACGAGAAAGTGGAAGATGGAATTTTACATTGGGTGGCGACCGATGTATTACCCATTAATAGACTTGTGATGGAGACTCTACAAGAGCCAGTATTAAATAGGATCATAGAGAGAATAAGGAACAACAAGTTGAGTAATTGTTCTAAAGCGGAATGACTGCACAAAGAAATCAGACATAAATTGACAATAGAGAATGGCGTAGTCTGCAACAGAGATCTGGTGGTACCATCAGAAAGTTGCAAAAGGTAGATAATTAAAAGCATGCATAATGATGTGCATTGCAGAATAGCCGCTACACAAAAACATCTAAAATTGGAAGCCTGGGGGCTGGGTCACAATTGTGATGTGGAGACATACATAAATAAATGCCCTAAATGTGCGAAGATCAAAATTTTTTTTGCAGGAAAAAGACACAATCGTGGCCAAAGGAAACTGAACGTTAGTCCAGGTTTCACATGGACTATGCACATGTAAATGGTATAGGATTGTGTCTTATATTGGTGGATGCATTTTCAGCATGGCCTGAAGTCTTTAGGGTTCAGGATAGAAAATCAGAAACTATACAACAAATTTTACGTATAGTCTTTGCAAGGAATGGTGTACCAAGGACATTGGTAACAGATAATACCCCAGAGTTTTGTGACGAAAACTTGTGTTCTTGGTTAAGAAACATTGGGTGCATACCGTATAAAACACCTCCTTATCATCCACAATCAAATGGAACAGTGGAGCGAATGGTACAAACCATAAAAATGGGTTTAAAAGCCTTCTCCACACAGCATGAGAGAATCGAAAATTTTCTACTGTGATTATTATTAAGCTACCAAACAATACCTCATACTGGAAAATTACAAAGTCCATCCGCGTTAATGGAAAGACAAATTGGAGCACCATTAACAATGTCATACTCAACGAATAAGATATGGTACAAGAGAAATGGGGAAGAGGGGCCAGAAAAAGTAAGGTTTGTAATGCAAAAGGGACAAAACGGCGTAGGTTTCCAAGAATGGTAGAGGTCTTTTGGTGCATGCCAATAAACTAAGATTGTGCCCAGACTATGAAGACTCAGAGACTGAAGATATTGAGGAGTCTAATGAGTATAGAGAAGAAGATGATTGTTCAGAAGAAACAATGAATGCTCAAGAGTTTTCTGAGGAGTCAGAAAATGAAACCATGAATATTGAAGAAAGAAGTAGGTCGAAATCTCCTATAAGAAATCCTCTTGAAACCAGTGAAAAGGGGAGGGTATTTAGGAGAAGTAATAGATTAACTCAAGTAGTTAAACCTAAAAGGTTCCGGGAGGTGTAGTGGGATTGGTTAGGCTAATACTAATTAGCATAACCATACCACTATATATTAGGCAGAATGCTAGATAGAGCAGTTAGTTTATGACTACTACTACTACAATTGTGTGCGTAGGAACTTCATGACAAAAACAAAAGAAAAACTGCAAAGACATTAGTAGTTCAAATTATCTGATACAAATTATCTTTGCTATCATGAGCAACAGAATAAGAACAATCTGAATCATAGATTTAATAAAGGATTTAGGTTAAAATTCCTAAAAGGTTTCCAAGTACAACAGACATCTGAAAAAGTTAGGAGAGTATAACAACAGAAACAATGTTACTATAACAACCAAGTTAAGCATATGAATTTACATAGATCAGTATATAATTAGAAAAGCTGTTTACTCACAGTTGGAAGGTGTTGCCGTCTCTCCTGAATGTTGTAGCGTACCCATGCCATGACAGCATTATACACCTGTTCTTCACTGCGTACGTTGAGTTCATCACTTGAGATGATGTCGACTAGTTGATTTACGGGAAGTAACAAAAACTCTTCACTCTCCATAACCTAGAGTAAAAATTAAGTAAATAAACTCAGCATTGTATTGAAATACAATACAGCCATTTAATAATAATGATAATAAAAAGTTAGCCTACCTAGGACAATTGCAATTTAACTGCTTCAAAGTATTGCCCTTGGGATCTTAAAGACTTATTTCAACATTCATTCCATATTAAGAGAAAGCCACAATGGGTTCACACAATAAAGCCAAGTGGACATTTGTGGTTTTTGAGCCCCCACTCCCGAATAATTTTTAGCCCAATTATGGAACTGTATCCATGCCTTTGTACTTAAGAGGAAAATTAAAACAAAACTTTCACATTTCTAATGAAAAAAAAAAAAAAAAAAAAAAATAGTTTAGAAACTTTGGTCTGCAATGAAAAATAAAATTCCTCAAAATTTTACATTTGATCCATTTAGACTTTTTTGGGGAGGATTTTCAGTGCCAAAAATTTAAAAAAAAAATAAATTTTTTTTTTTAAATCAAGGTCTGGATCATGATTTTCTGATGAATGCAAGAAAAATCATATCAAAAATTGATAGTTGGTGCCCAGTACATGATACCACAAGCATGTAATGATCAATTTAATTTATGAAAGGAACTGAGTACATTTGAAACATCTTCCAGGAAACAATTTTCTTTGAGTTTGCAGAGCAGACTGAAATGGTTTTAATATTTAGGAACATACACTATAAAAAAAAAAGTTCATGGAATCTCCAATTCTTTCAGTCAATCATTAATTCCTCTTGATTACAGCCTATATGTGGCCAACATTTCAATGGTTTCCAGGTCAAGTCTGAAGTGTTGGTTGAAAGATTTTATCTAGATTTCACTGAACCATTCCAGGGAGAGAAAAAAAAAAAAACATTGTTCAAATAATTTCCACAGCTGAATGTCCAAGTTTCAAGCAAACCTGAATTTATTTTCAGTTTTATCTAGGTTTTATTCCTTGAATCATCCTCAGAAGTCCTATTAAATCATTCGAAAAATTTTTGTGGATGAATGCCCAAGTTTCCAGAAAATCCTGATACATATTCATGCGGTATTTACTCTGTCCCCCTGACTTGGACGAGATGTGACACAAGGTCTATTTTTAGGTGGGGACCCGAGTGCATATACCTGAGACAGGAACAAAAAAATTCAACCATCAGTTGCGCTGACCTTGGTGCGAGCACTGATCACTCCCTCTGGTGCAATGGGAGGGCACGGCCTTGGGCAGCTGTTCCCCAGGGCTGGGCACCTCTTCAGTATTATTTTCCTCAGTTGCCCCTGTCCTTTAACAGAGAAGCCCCTGAGCACACACTGTCCAATTCACAGTGAATGCAGCAATCAGAGAATACATAAGCTCACTCCATAGTATTTCAATGCCAATTGGTAATGGTAATTAGTATCAGACATTTGGTATTCATTGACTGCACAGTGCTGCTGTTGGTTGAAATTTATAAACTCTTTCCATTAAAACAATTTTGCAAGAAAATAAGTTTCACAAGTCCAGTAACAGTTATTGCTCTTTCTAGTATTGATGGGGTCTTACTTCCTAAACTTTTGTTTGAAGCAGTGTGGACCATCAACACCTTATGTTATTATTTTCTCAAGTTACATGTACTATCAGTTTTCAGTTGTTGCTGAAAGTGATGCAGTATATGTTATTTGGTTACAGTTGTTTTTGATTCTGTAATGCCAGTTGACAAGGTTTGAAGGATGGTCCCCATAAAGTCCTACAGGCTTTATTTGCACAAAGCCACCTTACCCAATGGGAAAGCACATTTTCATGCATTTACTATAAGGTACCCTCTGATTGGTTGTTAAGTTACATCAAAGCTGCACAAAAATTTTTTGATATATTCAAAATGGCTAGACATTTTCGGGCCGACCCTATACGTACGCATCTGTACAAATAAAAAAAAAAAAGAAAAAAAAAAGAAAAAAAAAAGATTAGAAAAAGTAAACATACCTCTTGAAAATTGTGTTGGGTAAATTTGTCAGCAATTCTCAGGAGGTCCCGACAAGCATGGGTGTCAGCAAAGGCACGAATTCCAAGACAATTGGAAGGGTCCAACTGGCGTTTCAAAAACTCACAGCACACCTCCTGAATTTCAGCCAGTTGCAGCAGACAGGCAGCAGGAAGCAGTGTCTGCACATTGCTTTCTTCAACTGTAATGTTTGCTGTGTAACAAAAGTCTATGAGAAGCTCCATGGCATTTTCATCAATGTCCCTGATTGTCACTTCTGTCTGCCGGCTCTCAGCCAATTCTCCCGTGAACATTGCATGGAAATAAGGGCTACATGCTGACAAGATAACACGGTGAGCAAAGATCTTTCGCTGCCCAACTATAAGCACCACATCACACAGTTCTCGGAGCTTGCGGAGAACATTAATGGCCTCCAGAGTGTGTCTGGGGTGCTTGTCAGAAGTGTATGCCAGGCGAGCTGGTGATGGAGGCCGTTCCATGGTTTCAGTTTTCAGGGGAGGGGTCTTGCGTCAACTGAAAAAGAAAACAAATAATTACCACTTGATTTGCAATAATCATAAAAAGGTATTTGAAACTTTTCAACTTGTATATCCTGCCCAGTATTCACTTCAGAAATATCAATAATGTTTTGCCAAATAGATAACAAATGTGTTATTATTTAAGAAACCCTTGAACCTTAAAAAAAAAAAAAAAAAAAAAAAAAAAAACTTACAAACAATATATTTTGATCCAACATTATCTTCATTACTATAATGATTATTTTAGTGAATACACGTTTGAGTAGACATCCCCATTTAATTAATGTCCACTGTCTTAGATATAAAAAGTCTTTAAAAGAAAAAAAATAAATAAATATAATTTTCTGTAAGCATTATTTTCTTTTTTTTCAGTCTTGAAGAAAAAGATAATAAAATGTCTAAACTAAAATAGTGTTTATAATAATGTCAGACAAACATGCATTGTTTAAATTACTTTTATATTTTAGATTAAAAAATTTAGTTAGCTAACAGACATCAAACTATACCAATAAGAGATGTACCTTTAAAAAAAAAAAAATAATAGTTCAATTGGGCCTTGTTTGCTATGGAGGTCTATATGGCCAAATAGTAAAGCATGGCTGGCTACAAAGTAGTTTCCCAAGATGAGAGAATGCAGGTTGGATCTTTGTATAGTCATATTTTCTTTGATAAGACTTTATATATCTAAGCGAGTGAATATTAATTTTACAGTTGGGGGAAAAATCAGGAATATTTACTGAAACATATGCCCACTAAAATAACATTTAGTAACAAAAAATAATATCTGATTAAAAAGTTCATTAATTGCCTAAATTATTGTGTGTGTGTGTGTATATATATATATATATATATATATATATAGAGAGAGAGAGAGAGAGCAAATAAAAGCAATGATAAGTCAATTTAATACTGTTAAATCTATTAAACTTGCCCAACTACAATTTTAGAGTGGGATCAAGTTTCAAATGTAAAAATGTCAGAGTTCTAGTTAAAATAAAACAGAAAAACATAAGTGACAGACAAAAGCTTAAGGGTGAGAAAACTAGTATGGGTGGGGGGTGCCGAAATGTTGTTGGCCTAATCAAGAAAGGGTTAAAAAAATGAATTCAATGTTTGGTCATTTTGATCAGACTTTAGAAACTGGGTTGGGCCAAGAACTTTTCAGCACCACCTCATTAATGTATGGCTGACCTTTCATACCCAAGTATGAATATCTGCTCAGGTGGTTAACTAATCCCTATTGCAGAAGCCAGTTCAGGTACATTTATGTTTGTTCAATACCCACACAGCCAACCTGAGTTTTATATTGTAACTATACTAAATAGACCATAGTTTCTGGGAGAGAAATTGACCATGGTGAGATTTGAATCTGACACTCATAGTGGGAATAACATTTAGCCATGTGCCCTCACTTTACAACTCTGTTTCTCTTCCAATGAGCTGAGCTGGTTACTAAGTGAGAAGTTGGACCTAACTGCTACTTCAGGCATACTATATGTGTAATGGATTTGTATCAACCAGCTTCAGATAGCATTAATTTCACTGTTGCACCATTACTAAATGTTTATACAGTAAATGTAATTAACAAAATTAAAAAAAATCTACTATAAATACAGTACAAGTAAATTTTTATTTTTCACTTTAAGTCTATTTCAATTCATTTTGAAGAAAGAGAAAACACTATCAAAATTTTTAAACAATACTGACTGTTTAGATTGTTATTTTATAAGATCTTATAACAGAATGCAAATCCAGGGGTTGTTAAACAGGCAGAACTAACTGGCTGAAATATGTTAATGATGAACACTAATCAACAATTGTATTGTTCCAATCTTTAAAGTCAGCAGTGGTTGCCTGCAGGGAAAAATCAGCATTTGAATAGCAGCCACAATATGCTGATGACACAAACTAAATAAATGAGTTTCCTTCTGTGAATTTTGTTGCAAGTCCAAAACCTGTGACATCAGAAAATATCAAACCTTGAAGCCAACAGCATTTCTTCTACCACTAAACTAGGTGTGCAAATAGTGGAGCAACAATAAACCCTAAGGTATTCATCCACTGTCAGTGTAAAGAAATCTATATTCTCTTCATTCTCATTGACTGACTGGAAACTGTACACAAGTTGGATCAATGAAATGTTCTTAAAATATCCCAGATTAGCTACAATTATTAATCAAACAAGTATTTCAGATAAAATAGGTTTGTAACAACAGAAATGACTGGAGGCCATATAATTGGATTCATCAATATTTAAAAAGCAGGTTGAACAAGAAACAAGGACTGCCTTAGTTCAACCAATATTTTAAATTGTAAAAATTAATTGAAAACCTGCTTTATGAAGGAAAGGATTTTTAAGATAAAAATGGGGACTTTGGTACCAGTAAGTAATCATGGATCTGAATGGTGTATGTATTGCATCATGCCTCATTTGAAAAAGATCAACATCAATTTTACGATCATCTTTAATTTAAATAGCTGGAAATTTAAAAAAAAAAAAAAAAAAAAAAAAAAAAAAAATTAAATTATACATAGTTTTGTAAAATCTACATATTTAATGCAGCATAACACTGAATTATATTCTTAAATGTCATTGAAAAGTTAATGTTTATGGATCCCCTGTAAGCATTTTTTTAGGATTAAAAAAAAGAAAAAAAAAAAAGTTGTAATTTGGGTTTCTAGTCAGGAAATTTTCAGCTACATGCTTACTTTATAGAGTTTAGCTAACCTGATACACACAAATTGATGGTTAAGTTTAGCACTATATTAACAGAATACACAGGATAAAATCTTGGATTTTTTTTTTGATTTTATTTTCTAAAATTAAGATGTTAAAAACATGCTCTTGAGTAGTACCATCTGTAAGTAGGGAAAATTTGGTGGCCATATCTGTGTCATCATACTTGGATTATGCACAGGTAGATGAAGACATAAATTTTCATATCTTATTAAATCATGAAAAATCAAAGCTCAAAACATTGAGACTAATAGTATTATTTTTTTTTTAATCAATTCACCCCAAGCAAGGTTGATAATGCCACTAAGATGCAAAGAGCTACTGAGAATGAAAGAGAAAACTTTAGAAGGAATGAGAAACACAATCCTAAACAAGGCACAAGGGATAAACCTTTACTTCTGTCCAAATGGCTGGGAGGAGTATGAACCAGGCAATTAAAATGCCGAGTAACTTTTTTCTGCTCAATATACAAGACATTTTCACAAAGTGTCTTTGGAGTAATTTTGTTTATTTTCATTATTTCCAGATATGACCGAGTCTTATTTACAGGGTGCGATGGGTAAATTGTCACCATTTTATATTTTTACTTTCACACATGCATGTTGTTTCTTTTTGACTTTGTTGACCGCTCAGTATAGTAGAGACAGTTAGGCACCATCTGAGAGGAAAAGAGCACCATGGCACAATTCACTCAACCAGAAATTTGGAAACGGCATGTTGTACTGCTTGGCATTCATATCAGAAGTCCTAATATGAACATCAGAGTGTTTGGGTGTTAACTTGAGGACAGTGCAGGAGATTTGGAAAGAGTTGGGCGATATAATCCAGTCAACATCATGCTGTTCAGAGTGATTGCTAGTGGCAACATTATACCTCTGTTCATCTTCTCACAGGGCCTCAGATTCAACATGGAAGCCTACATCAAATGCTTTGAGGAGGTAGTGCTGCCCTGTGTCAAGAGGGTGGCTGCTGGTGACCGTATGTCTGGTAATAGGACTCTGCACCATGCCACACAAGCAGGAGAACCCAGTCATGGCAGTCAGACAATTTCTGCAACTGCATCACCCCTTACATCTGGCCACCTAACTCCCCAGACTACAACATCCTTGATTATTATGTGTGTAATGCAGTTGAGCAAGAGACCAACAAAACTCCTTACAACACTAAAGATGAACTGAAGGCAAGGATTATGGCAGCATTCTCCAACTTAAATAAGGAGATAGTTCAGAAGAGTTCCAGGAGATTCTGAAGTTGTCTGGAGGATGTGGTTAAAGCCAATGGCAATTCTATTGAATAACATTATTATTTAATATTTCAAGATATTTGTGTATAATTTTGGTAAATATCTTAAAATGAGATGTCAGTGTTATTTTCATTTTTGCGTAATTTAGATGACAATTAATCCATCGCACACTGTATATTTTAGTATAGTGATAAGCATCTTCTCACCAGATTTATTCAACCTATACAATGAAGCAATTCTAAGTGAACTAGAAAACCTATCAAGATTTATTATTGGTAGACAATGTTAATTACTTAAGATATGCAGATGACACAGTGTTGATAGAAGACACAAAGGAAATTGCAGGAAATCTTAGACAAGATATTAATGGAAATCAAGAAGAAAAGACTAATCATCAACTGTAAGAAGACAATGTATGATTATTAGCAAGAGAGCCCAAGATTTAAGCTACAAATTAGAGACATCAAAATCAAGCAATACAGAAATTTAACTCTGGTAAGTGTTATGAGAGATGATGGAAATATGATACTGAAATCCGAAGGTATATTGGAATAGTGAAATATATCTTCCAAACATGTTAACAGGAAAATTTCATGGGAAACAAAGAAAATAGTACTGAACTGCTACATAATATCAATGTTTCTATATGCAGGACAATTTCCTCACTGATGAAGAAGTGAATTGGAGAAACAGTGATATGGTTCTACAGAAGGATGATGAGAATGCCATGGAGTGAACATGTGAGCAACAAAGAAGTTTTAAGGAAAATGGGGACAAAAAACTTGCACTTAAAAAGAGAATGCTGAAATTTTATGGACACATTATCAAGAAAGAGGGCTTAGAGAATTTGACACAAGACAAACTGAAGGCAGGATGGATTAATTTTCTAGTTTAATCATTTGCAGGTTATTTAAAGCCAGAAAATATTTTTAGATTGTAAGAATTTTTAAGATAATAGTTTAGGTATACAAGTCTTACTAATTAACCCATATCTGGGGGATGAGAAGAGGTAGATTCATGTGTTTCCCAAAGGTAAGCAAATATAACAAACCCAACTGGAATTGAAACTTGGCTCTCCAATTAACAATTCCAAGCTGTTATACATTATACTACTCATACATCCAATTGTACAGCACTTGATATTCCCAAGTGGTCACTCGTCGAGGTAATGACCAGGCTCGACGTTGCTTAACTTTAGTGATTGTATAGGAAGGACTGTTTCAATATATGGCATAGCCATAAGCATTTAAGGCAAGAGGAGTAGAAGGGAAACCTTGAGTATCAGACTTAACGGGCTTATGCAAATGGATGGCAGAACAGCGAGTGGGTGTGAGATAGTAAATGGACAAATATTGCTTAGAGCTATATAGGATAGGAAGTTGTGGATGGGTATAATCACCCATGTTCTATGGGGACATTGCACATCAGAGAAGATATATGATATGGTGACATGCATTACTTAAGATACACACACACATAAATATATATATATATATATATATATATATATATAATTGCTTGGATTCTTTGTGAGCAACACACAAATGTCCTTTAAGATAAAGTCTGAGTAAGTAATAGGGTTTATTAAAACTTTTTTTGTTAAAAAAAACAAAAAAACAAAAAAGACTTCTTTCATACTGATATCTAAAGAATATCTACGATTCCATTATTTACAGGGTGTCCATAAAGTCTCTTTACAATTTAAAAAATATGTTACAAAGGCAACTGATGAGACATCTTAATCAGATTTATTCTATGTACTCAGTAGTTATCAAAGTTATTAATCACATTGCATTTGTGTATTTCAGGTACCCTGTTGATAAAAGAGGTACAGTTAAATGAACCCCCTAACATTTCCAGACCAGTGGATTGGAAGGGATGGTCCAATTCTCTGGCCTTTTCATTCACTCGATATCATTCTCCTGAACTTCTTTCTATGGGGTTATGTTAAAAATATTGTGTATTGAACAAAGATATAGGACATCACTGATGCCATTGCCACCATTGAGGAGCCTATGCTATAGCCAACATGGCAAGAAATTGAGTACCATCTTGATGTGCTTTGTGCAACCAATGGTGCCCATATAAATGTGGATTAAATTAGTTACAAAAAAAAAAAAAAAAAAATAATCCAATATCTACTCCACATTTTGTAACAATTTCCACATATTTATCTGTTCATTTGCTTTTGTAATAATTTTTTTAAATTGTAGAGACTTTATGGACACCTTGTATATTCTTGTTCATACTGTTCAGTTGTACCTTTTGTTTCAGGTGTTATAAAGGTTGATACAAGTAAAGAGATTCTAACAATTTTGAGGCAGTATTTTAAACAGGGCCTGAAACCCACTGAAACTAATTGCAGAATTTTACAAGAGGAAGAAAATGAAACAATATCTGACCATATTTTAAGGCTGATAACTTTGAAATAAAGCTCATGAGTGATAGACAATCAGTTGTTAATTGTCATACTTTAAAATGCAAAAGAAAGGCAAATCTAACCACACCAGCATATGAAATATTTAAGGTCAGGACCATAAAAAAAAATAACATAGGGAGTAAGTAGCTTTGTATTTTTGTTTGTAATTTTTGCAACTGTACAGGAGTTGATTAAAAAATCAAAATATTTTTGATACACTTGAGTAAATTTAAAATCCCTCTTATCTAGAGTTTCTCATTGGCATTAATTAGAGATGAGACTGACAACATAAGTATAAGTTATGGAAAAAGATTTTTGCTTTTTTTTCTCTCAAAGATATCATTAAGAGTAAAATGGGCAATTTAAAAAAAAACAATTCTCTTGGAAACAGATTACAGAGTAGCAAAATTTCCTATGAAAGTTAATGTCACAATAAAATCTGTATTGATGTAGGTAAAATTTTCAGAATATACTTAATATATTTGGTGAGTTTCAATTTTCAATAGCTGATCTTATTAACACTTTCACTGCAGTGTTATAGCATTGTTTCCTGGCTGTACTGGCCCATTTGGGGAAAAATAGAAAATTGCCATTCACTGGAAATAAATGATTATAAAGATACTGAAGGACTTCTCATGGGTACTGGTATTTTGAATTTGATTGAATATTCTGCAGTACAGACTAAGCTAAACAATATCCACAACACTCAATAAAAATATATCAGTAAACAGGTTGTATTGTATGCTATTATGGGTCTACACTGGTTTGAAAATATGTGCACACACGCATCAAGAGCAGGTAATGTTAGTTTTGTAAATATGTGTAAATACATGTACAGCAGCAGCAGTAATGTTAATATTTCTATTTTATGAGTGTCAGGTTTATTAAACAAAGTGCAATATATATATATATATATATATATATATATATATATATATATATATATATATATTTTTATTTATAACTAAATTCAAAAGAAACTATTGAAACATTTAACTCAATATCTTGTATACCTGAATAAATCATTACTTTATATATTAATATGTGGTCCTTGACATTCTATAACCTTCATCAGTCTTTCAGACATTGATTTTGTTGCCTTTTTTATTCATTTGACTTTAACATTACTTGCAACAGATTTTATTGCTTCCGAGAGATAATCTTTGCTTGAATTTATATTGTTTGGACTGCTGTCCTGATCTTTATTGCCATATTCATGATGTTTCGGATGTTGTATTTTCCTGCCTTCTTCAGGTGATACATGTTGGAATTTTGAACCAAGCCCTTTATCTAGTCCACAGAGATAGATTGTTCTAATTCCACATGCCATGCCTTATTTGGATATTTCAGTGTAGCCTTTAGTAACTCAACTCTCCAAGTTTTTGTTTTATCTGCTGTGGCCAGGTATTGAACTCAAATTCTTTGCGTCAAGTGACTTTTTGGATTACTTCAACCAATGCTTTTATACACTGGACCAACAATCTACCCCTGTACTAAATAAATGGCATGGTTCAAAATTCCAACATATATCATCTGAAGAAGGCCAATGACCAAATGTTGTAAATATGACAATAAAAATGTGGACAACAGTTTGAACAATGTAAATAGTGTAAATAGTTACAATACCTCATCTCAGACATGTAGACATACCTTTATTTGAATATTGTTTTCCATTCTCTTATACATTTTTAATGATGAATCACAACTTTTCTATTGGATTAATACCTGGGGAGCCATTCCATTAATTTGGTGTCTCTGAAATTTTCTTTTTGACAGAATGGGCTTTGCATAAATATACTATTTAACATCTTTTTTTTTTCAAAATATTACAGAACTACTCTGCATTTATCTTGATAAGTGAAAGGGCTTATTTTACTGCCCACAATACCCCACCTAAAATACAATATCATTTCCCCACTATTGTCTTCTAAGATATGTTGATTATTTTATTTATTTTATTTTATTTTTTTAAAATCATTTCACCCCAAAATGTAAGGGGTTACTGAGTATTAGAGAATATGAGAAAAATATACTATTAAGGAGAGAGAACAATAAAAGAGCAAGAAGACAGAATCTAACAATTGACATTATATTTAAATTTTTGAAGATCAAATTTGACATGGAAGTAAGAAGCCAGAAGAGAGTTCCACAAGCAGGAAGTGCAATAGAAGAAACATAGAACTTAGGGTTACATCTTGCCATTTCAACTGTAAAATGATGAGACTTCGCTGCCAATCTAGGACTGTGCTTAAATTCATAAAGACTAGGTACCATAGAGGAAAGTTCATCAGAACAATTACCGTGAAAGTCATTCCCTCATCCAGTCAACAGGTTTAACCTATGTAGCTCTACATTTATCTAAAAAATTACTGATGAAAATTCAGTTTCCATGAAATTCCTTGCCCAGCCTAGGTTTTCTCTTTATGACATTATAGTTTGGTTCATTTTATATGTTCCTAATAACGAGTATTTTTTTCTGTTTATATTTGCAACAAATATTTTCAAGTGTGTTTTTGCTGGTCAATCCGCATTTCTTGCTAATTACCCACCTTTTATTCCCCCCTCCCCACCTAATAGTTTTTGCGATGATCTGAAAAGCTAGTTTATTTTCATGTTCTTACCTTACAAAGGCGTTCAATTACTTTTCTGATTGTTCTACATAAATGCTTGCAATCTCCAATCTTATGTTCCTATCACTCAATGACTTTAAACATCTTGTTCCTAATTCAAGGTTATCTCTTTCTTACAATCCACAGCAATATTTATACATCTGAAATTTTGAAAAATAAAATATCCATAAATAAACTATTATATTTATTTACAAATTTGATAAACAATCTTGAATTTACATAAAATCTCACACCACTATAGATGCACATATATAGCCATTTTTTTTTGTTGTTGAGGTGAGCCATAATTAATCTCATACATTGCAAGAGGAGTCCAGTCTGACAGAGGATCTCTGTCAATGATTTGAGGCAAAGTTTTACTAAGCCAGAAGGTCTTTCTGATGCCCAACTCAGACACTCATGATAATCAAAGTACACTGTTTCAAAAAACCATCTCTCGGAAGGTTACCATTTAAGGCTTGTGACACCCTCTTAGCTGTGTGTGCATATATGTGTGTGTGTGTGTAAAAACTTTAAATGTCATTTTTAGTAGATACTCGGTTTATTTATTAAACAGTATATTTATTTTCGTCTGCTGGACTGAATATTTGAGAAATATTATTAAAGAAAAATATGAACTATCTGAACATTTCTTCAGAATGTCTACTCAAATATAAGTATCTACTAAAAATAAGGTTTAAAGTGATAAAAAAAAAATCTGTCAGATTTGACAGGTTTTTCTTTTTGTCCTGTGGGGTGTCATGCCACCCTCCTCACCAACAGAAAAGCTAGTCAATGCCAACCACCTGTCCATGCAGCAGGTTGTACTGGGTTACATGGGACAAGTAGCAGGCCTAAGCCTGACCTGAAAAATAATAAGCAAAGTTATTGCTAATATTTCTAATAAAACAGAAAATCTGAAATTCGTCAATACATTTATCCTGAAATTTTTTACAAACTTCAATTTTATTGTGAAAACACTAACTCGTGTCATAAGATTTGAAAAAAATATGCAACATGCAAAAAACATCAAAATTAGAACATGTTTAACAAGGCCTGTTCACATGAATATTAATTTGCTTCCATTCAATAGCCAATCAGATAACCTGTATGTTAATAGAAAGAGAACAGGATAAAGTAGTTGAAAAAGACGACAATAATATAAAATAACCAAGCAACTAAGCTGTTTATATTGATTTATAAGTTTCATTTATTTCTTCTTAACCGATTGACAAGTATAGCAAGGAGAAAAACAATTTTTTTTTTAATCATTTCATCTTCAAGCAAGGTGATAGCAACACTAAGATGCAAGGGGCTCTTGAAAGTGAAAGAGAATGAGAAGATTTCAGGAGAAAGTAGTGGAAAACCTAATCCTGAATTGAAAACAAGGGATAAACCTCTACTCCTGTTCAAAAAAACAGGGAGGGGTGTGAACCAATGCACTCCTGTTGGAGAGAAGGAAGAGAAAAAAAAAAATAAAGTAAAAAAAAAAAAAATACATAAATAGTAAATTAAATTCCAGAGTTTAGATGTTACAAGTATAGAGTTGAAGTATATTTTAGAAGGAACTGGAAACAACAATCTTAAACAGGAAACAAGGGATAAACCTCTACTCCTGTTCAAAAGACATGAAAGTTGTGCATGAACCAGGTGATAACCTCAATTTTATAGTTTTCCTACATTTTAGAAAATGAACAGATTTTTTTTTATGGCTTAACTCTATGGGTTATTTAAAACCAAAATACATTTTGGATTGTAAGAATAATTTACTTTATTTTTTTTTTTTTTTTTATGAGTGAATATTGTGTTAATTTTTTCCTCTTGATAATTATTTTTCCAGGTACAGGCCTTATTTAACCCATAGTTAGGGGTAGAGATGGATTCATACCTTTCCCAAGGTGATTTGCACTAAAGTGAATGTAACACACACAACTGAAATTTGAACTCTACTCTGATTTCTCATTCTGAGCTGCTATTCATTACACCATCCACACGTCTATATTTTAGGAAAAGCTCAAGATCCTCCCAGGAACACCATACATCACGTCAGTGGAGTTAATATTTAAAAAAAAAAAAAAAGATTTTAATCAAAAGTATTTTAATCAAAAAAAAAAAAAAAAAAAAAAAAAAAAAAAAAAATGGACTTGACATCTTCGGTTCAGTCACTTTCCCACCGTTGTAACAGTTATAGAAAAGGTATATGGAAGCTATTTCCATGGTAATTGTTCTGATGAACTTCTCTCTAAGGTACCTAGACTTTATGAATTTAAACATAGCACTAGATTGGCAGAAAAGTCATCATTTTACAGTTGAAATTGCTAGATGTATCCGAGTTCTATGCTAACAGTTTCTTTACTCAAACTTATCACTTGTGTAACTGACTTTTTGCTTCCCAGTTAGTTGGTGTGTCAAAAGAATGATCCCCCACTCCCGGACACTGCTATTATTTTAACTACCTTCACTCCTTGGCAAGGTTTTAAAAAAAGATTAGAATTTTAATAAAATCTAAACATGTGAAACTGAATTTATACATTTTCGTTTTGAGAATTTACAACATTTTATTTGTTTAATTGTTTATTGGAATGGTTGGCAAAACATTGGCTAATTGCCAATCGAATTGAACTTTATAAAATGGTAAATAGAAATTTCATTATAGTTGGTTCACATATTTTAATAATTTAGTAATTTTTTTTTTTTTTTAAATTAATTCATCCCAATGCAGGCAATAATGCCTCTAAGATGCAAGGAGCTACCAGGCATGAGAGAAGGAAAAAGTATTTAGAAGGAATTGGCAACCCAATCCAAAACAGAAAAGGGATAAACCTGTACTCCTGTTCAAAAGGCCAGAGAGGAGTGTGAAGTGGATGATATGAATAAAAAATTTTTTTCATATTTATTTCTTTATAAATTGTATTAGTATTGCATTAGTTTTAATACAATTGTATTAAGTTTTAGAAAGTTGTAAATATAAAGTTATTGTTTTAAATATAAAATCTAATAAATAGTGTTTAGTGTTTTTGTTGTAAATTCTCAAGAACAAAAAATAAAATAAAAATTCACTATCATCATATGTTTAGGTTTTATTACATTTCTAATCATCGCATTTTAAAACAATAAACACTACCAAGGAGTGAAGAAAGTTAATAGCAGTGTCAAGGGGGAAAAAAAAGTCCTTTTGTTACATTTTTTATTTTATATATATATATATATATATATATATATATATATATATATATATATATAAGGTTGGTGCAAAAATAATGGCGTTTTTTGTCGTTAAAAAATATGTCAAAAACCAACATTTTTGCACCAACCTTATGTGTGTGTGTGTGTGTGTGTGTGTGTGTGTGTTTAATGCTTCCGTGGTTGGTTTGTTGTTTTGTGACATATCAACCTCTATAGGTAATTTAATGCTGAAATATTTTGCATGCAATTTTATTTTATTTTATTTTTTTTTAGATATAATAATGGTTTAATTACACAAGTTTCATTAATTAAACAATAGCTGGGAGGAGAGGCGATAGATTCATACCTCCCCAGGGGTATTCATGTGCAAGTGAATATAACAATATCCAATATCCTACTCACACATCCAAGCTAATAACACCTGGTATTTCTCAGTGGTTACCCATCCATTTACTGACCTGGCTCAGTGATGCTTAACTTCACTGATCATACAGAAACTGGTGTTTCAATGTGATGTGGTTGCAAGCCCTGCTCCTAGTGTGTGTGTTTTTAAATTAGTATATAGAAACCCCAACAGAGTTTTTAAATTTTGACAAATGAAAATGTTTTATGAAATAGATTTGATTGAAAATAGATTTAGTAATGCATTTTGCAATTCAAGGCTTCATCAAATCTGAAAACGAAAGAATGAAGTCTCTGTGTGTATAATAATGAATCTTATTACTTTTTCCCTAAGCTGGCATTTCTCAAGATTAAAGAAAGAAAGAAAATGAACAACTTTAAAAAAAAAAAGTTGTTAATATTTATTTTGTATCTTTTCTTTACAATTCTTAGTTCAAGTTGTTAACGTATTTTCCCAGCTTTTTCTGTATTGAATTAAAAGGCAAATCCTCTTCTCATTATCCGAATGGCTCAAATGTAAGAAATTCATTTAGCCATTTCCGAAATGAATCCAAAGCAAATCATTATACGATCCTTCAGAATGGGTTGAAAGTAAAAGATTTTTTTTTGTTCTATCCAGGTTTTCCATGTCAACAATGTTTTTAAATTAGGAGATAGAAATCCTGACAAAGTTTTATAAATTTTGACAAAACCTTTCACCAAATAGATTTGTGAATGCATTTTGCCATTCATGGTTATGATTTATTCCATTACGGTCGTAAAAAACAGCCCCAATTCATCAAACCTTCAAAATCCAAAATAATTTTGGATTTGAAGGTCTGATGAATTGGATCTGTTCTTACAACCCTAATGAAATAAATTAGTAGCTCATGAAGTTTTAGTGTTTGTGCCTTTTATAATAAAAATTATTGCTCTGTTTCTAACAGATCTCCCTGAATTTATATCCTTTTGTAAATGTCCATACTGATCATATATATATATATATATATATATATATATATATATATATATATATATATAACTAGATTTGTTTCGAAAAACCCTCGAATTTTTTATTTGCCAATAATCAAATCAATCTCGAGGGAAAAAAAGGTTTTAAAAAAAGAAAGAGCTACAAACATGAACTACTGCCAAAAAAAAAAAAAAATCGCACAGATGCAGGTCTGAAGCCCAAAGAAAAAACCCTGATACGAGTAAACAACTAACTAACAAAAGAGCTCAATACAACTGTAGAGCAGACCTAGATACACCTAGTGAGCCAGACAAACCCAAGGTTTGTCTGGCTCACTAGGTAGGTATATATATATATATATATATATATATATTAAACAGCGTTAAATGATGGACAAGGAAAATTTTAATATTTTTTTTTCTTACCCTAGCGTTTTTACATTTTTCTATTTGATGGGAGTGAGGGAGTACAAAAACTTTCCGTATAGTCCAGGTGCTTTCAATCACTTAAGCATTTTCAAGGGGGTTTTGTTTTAGCGGTGTTAGTTTCTTTTCGTGTTTTGACTGTGTGAGACGCATTGTGTGGTATTTGAATACCGGTGGGAGCATTTATTCTGAGCCTTCACATGTTGGGCATGGTTGGAATTGAAGTTAGTGGATATATGTGTGTGTGTGCGCGCGCACACGTAATCAACAAAATTATAAGAAGTGTCCATAAAACGTTCCACCTTTTTTAAAACTTGAGACAGAATATACAATTGAAAACTAATTTTTTTTATGGAAACTTTTGCACAAAGCCAATTTAATACATCAATGAAAAATTTTATTTTGCAATAAAATCTAATATAAATTCATAGCATAATGAGTTTTGTAAATATTTTATTGTCTTTCTATGACATACCACCTTCTTCCAACTCAATCCTGTATTCTTTCCAGTTTTGATTTAATGAATTTTGGGATTTTTTTTTCTTTGATATCTTACAACACCTGGTATTCAAAAGTGGTCACCAATCTAGGCACTGACCAGGTAAGACATTGCCTAACTGCTTATAAATTCACATATTTTAAATTTATATGTCTTATGGCTTCAGGGCATTGCTGAAATGTGATGCAGGCCTAAATGATAAAAATTTACACAAAAAACTATGTAGCAAAATAACTATTAAAATTCTTTTGGTTCAACTTCCCAACACAAGATAGAAATGAGGAGGAGTAAAGTGTAAGCCTCCTTGAAATGCCAGCATGTTAGTATCATTTAACACTTGAGAGGAATTTGAACTGTAGACTGGCTTAAACAACCATCAATACTGGTTACACTTTTTTTCTTTTAACATAAAAAAAAAGTATATTTAATGCTTTTTTTTTCTTTTTTTTTTTTTTTTTTTTTTTTAAAAAAACTTCCCCTAATAGTATGAACACAAGAAAATTAGTCTGGTATGTCTAATGTAAAAACTAGGGTTTTTCTACCAAATTACTTAATCTTTCTTTTAAACTAACCATTCAGTTTATTAAGATTTATTAAAGTCTAATGAGCTTTTAATTAATAATTAAAAGTTATAAGGTTAAAGGTAAAAAATAACTCTTGTGATTTTAGAGACCTTAAAATTGGATAATTGTCATGTTCCTTTACATAGCAATCAAAA
This sequence comes from Acanthosepion lycidas, assembly GCA_963932145.1. Taxonomy (NCBI): domain Eukaryota; kingdom Metazoa; phylum Mollusca; class Cephalopoda; order Sepiida; family Sepiidae; genus Acanthosepion; species Acanthosepion lycidas. The sequence continues at coordinate 25,645,252 of OZ010603.1, forward strand.
ATCACGAAAAGGCAGCATTAGAGAAATATAAGCAAACTAAAACAGCAAGATTTTAATTTCTTTACAAAATCCATGCCCACCCATGCATAATAATTTCACTCCAAGCAAGGCAATAAAGTCACGAAGCTGCAAGGGGTTATTGAGTGTGAAACAATGAGGGGAAAAAAAAACAAAACAAAAAAACAGCCATTAAGACAGAAGATAATGATTGACATTGCATTTAAATTTTTGAAGATCAAAGTTGACTCTAAAGCAAGAAGTTGGAAAAGAATTCCACAAACGAGAATTGCAAGTGGAAAAACTATTAGTATAGAACTTACGATTACATCTATTTCAACTGTAAAACTATGAGACCTAGCTGCCAATCTAGTATCAAGCTTAAATTCATAAAGTTGAGATATCAAAGAGGAAAGTTTCCACAGAGTCAAAGTCTTCACTGATTGAACTTACAATTACTCAGACACCAAATTCACAAACCAACACTTTAGTCTGCTAGGCTATTGTACCATGGGACAATCCTTGGTGTAGAACTTGTATCAACAAACCTAATCTGCCTGGTGCTGTTTATCACACTTGACTGCACTTACCAAAGCTTCCCTTTTCTTACTGCTGCTGAAACCTGTCAGTTCCCTTTCTTTATTTCCATGCTAGGCCGACTAATATGTTGTTCCTTTCAGAGAGAGGAAAAAAAAACCCAAAAAAGCAAACAAAACTGGTGAGACTGAGAAGTGGCTCAGTACCATCTCCATATATATCTGCTGTGCATCAATAGCTTAGGGGTAGGATCTCCAACTGATGCCAAATTGGTAGGGTTTCAATCCTGGATTGAAGCAACCGGATGTCTAGCCATACTGATAAGCTGTGATACAGCAAAACAGTCCTGTATGTGGATGACCATATTAATAAAAAGCTCTTGTCTATTCGATCAAGCACTATTGAGAAAAAATGATAATTCCAAAACAGTAGCCACCAACACTATTAATGCACTGCTCTTCATGAATGAATCGAACGAGCATTGTTGGCTACTGCTGTTTGTTTACTTCCATAAAACAATACATTAGAATTTCCCTTTCTCTCTGCCATGCACTGATAGTTAGGGGTAGGATATGATTGATGCCAAATCAGTAGGGTTTCGATCACGGCTTGAAGCAACCGGATATCTAGTGTCACTGATGAGCTGTGATACAGAGAAACAGGTCTGTATGCGGATGACCAAATTAATAATAATAATATATATATATATATATATATATATATATCTCAGTTGATGATTATTAGGGTTAATTCAATGTAAGAATCAATCAATATAATAATGAGTACAGAATCCTTAAAAATCCATCAGGTCAGGTTATAATTTATTTTGTGGATATCACATCTATCTTTTCAGATCAGTTTTCCATTAATAAATGGAGTTCAATTTATTCAGACAAAAGGAAAAGAAAAAAAAAAAGAGAGAGAAACAGACCCCCCCCTTTTTTTTTTCCTTTCTCCCTTTTAATATTAAAAAGTTTTTCCTTTTTCTCTTTTCCCTTCCTTGTGTCTGAGTAAATTGAACTCCATTTATTAATGGAAAACTGGCCTGAAGAGATGGATGTGAGTTCCACAAAATAAATTATAACCTGACCTGATGGATTTTTAAGGATTCTGTACTCATCATCATTACAATATATTTATTTTTTATTATTTTAAAAACTTTAGAATTATAAATGTATAATTGTCTAGGTTGCTTTTTTTTAAATACACATTTTTGAGAGATATGTATTTTTCTGAGGGCCAGCTGGTTTGTGTGAAAATTGTTGCATTTTTTTATGGCCTTAGCTGATCAAGTAGTAAATTATTTGTTAAGTTGTTGCAGATCCATTTTTGAATCCTTGGAGAAAGGTTTCTATCTACTAGCCAATGAGGGAGGAGATCTCTTCAAGCCCTTGTGAAAACTTGAAGTGAGCTGGTATGACTCCTTTTTCAATAATAAAAAAGGACTGCTATGAGCAGATAAACACAGAAAGAAGGAACTGTTGTCATGAAAGCAATTAACAGTTGAGGAAGAAGGCATTAGCACCATGCTTCAAAAGGACTGGTCCAGTTAAGGGAGTCAAAAATCAACATTGGTGGGTTGAGGAGAGAAAGAGCTGATAGATTAAAACCCCAGAACAGAATATTCTTTTCTATGCCTTTCTGAAAAGAATTTAAACCTAAAGAACTTTCTTTCAACTCTCTAGCAAAATAATTTTTATGCTATCGAATGATCAATAAAATTTCTAATAACTGAAATATATCCATTTATTTTGTGGCTGTTAATTAGATTTGTAAATATCATAATGTTGTTTGCAGATGAATGCATTTCAATTTGATAAAACATTTGGAATACATAATAAACCTGTATTTTCCTGTGGATTTACAACATGACCTATTTCATTACTTTATTCTGTATTCTAAATTGGTATTATTGAAAATTCAAAGAAATAATTATGGAGTTAATTGCTGATAATTTCAATTTGCTAAGTCAAAAATCAACTAAAAATATTTTTTCTAATTCAAATATTCTTTGTAGAATAATCAACAGAGCAAGAAACTCCAAATCAAATCACATGCACCCGACATTCTGGGTGTTAACCCCACCCTGGTTTGAGTGATACTCACTACCAGATGGATGGTGTCCTCTTAATGAATTGGCTGTTTAGGGAAACCATGATTGATTAACACAGGTGGCAGTGTTTGTGCTAATTTGCAAGCCTTTGATATGTGGGACAACTAAGAACTGAACAGTGAATACAGGTAGCCAGAGTCATTTTTGGCTGTTAGTGAACATAACAGAGATATACAAGATTAGTGATTTTTAATTTGTGGATACATTTAATATATGCAATTAATAAACCTGTATTTTCCAGTAGAATTAAAACTGGGTCTATTTAAAAAAAAAAAAAAAAATAAATAAATAAAAAAAGCATTTTGACTTTGTGTATACAAACTTGGTATTATTGAAAGTCAAAGAAACAATTTTGGAGTTAAAATGTTGATAGTTTCAATTGGTAAGTCAGACCCCCCCCCAAATCAAAAATGTTTTCAAATTTCATCTTAGGCAGGAAAAAGATTTGATACTTCAAAATATACTGAGGATTGTTGTGCTTTAATAAAAATAAAAATAAAAAAAAAAAAAAAAAAAAAAGCCTTGTTTGAGGCATGCCAAAGTGATTAAAATTTCAATGAAAGACGTACAAAGAAAATTATAAGCATTTTGAATGTAAAATAGAGAAAGAAACAATGCAAGATACACTACAAAGATGGTAAAATTTGGTGATGGACATACAATGGTAGAAGAAAATTGGTAAAATTTCATGGAAACCTAAACAGTGAAACCTATAGTCTACTATGGTCTAATCTTCTGCCAGACTCCGAAGATGGAGAAAGTTCTCAACATGATGGTGCTCCTTGCTACACATGTGCAACAAAAACATTTCTTGTGGAAGAAAATTTCAACTTTTGAAAGACTGTGCTGCAACAAAAACCATCCAATAGTTTTGCAATTACTGCCAAGATGAATACAAAAAATTCATATTGAGAAAATCTGGTTCTCGTTTTGTTCAACGCCACATCAAATTGAGGCAATTATTTAAGACAAAGGTTGCAATAATAACTACTAACTCCATACGTTAATGTTTAGTATTTTCTACAATGATACAAAATCAATTTTTACAAAAAAAATCTCTTAAGAGGTGAAAAGTGGAAATTTTGTTGATGGCTCAGTATTTATGCATGGCCTTTTTTTTTCAGCATCACTATACATAAGATGCTCTATCATCCACCATACAGCATTAACGACAATGCAGCAAATGGTTTTCTGGTCCTCAAAGATCATAAAATGTACTGAGAAAAGTATACTGCTGATCACTCAATTTGGAGGTCAAATTAACAGAAGTATTTAATTTATCAAAGTGGACCAAAAGTTTTACATGCCAGTGTATATTAACCCATAAATACATACATACAGATGCAAATTTATAAAGAAATATAACAAAAACACCATTTTGAAAAATACATTTTTAGCAAACAAAGAGTGCTCAGTGTATCATTTAAAAAAAGGGGGAGGGGCAATGTAGAACTTTGTTTAAAATATAGTTGCTAAATTCAAACCTTACTACTATCACAGTTTCACCTAGGTATCTTCAGGCAGTAACAGGTAGAATTTTTTCTATTTTTGTTCCCAAACAATTACAATTTAAACAATGATTTATATTTTTATATTCGCTATCATGTTAGTTTTGGTAACATTCATTTTAACAAAAGAAATTTGATAAAAGCAGACAATTAATTATATATGGTAACTGTATATAGAGAATTTTTTGTTTGATAATTTTTTTCACAATTAATACTTTTTTAGATCACTAAAATGTAAATTTCCAACAAATGATATTGCTGTAAAACCGGTTTATTCTACTGTCAAAAATCTAAATGTATGGCAGAGTGTGTTTATATATATATTTTTTTTTTTTACCTATAACTTTGGCAGTGTGAAAAAAAAAAAAAAAAAAAAAAAAAAAATAATGAAATTTGTAAATAAAGAAAAACAGACAAACTGATATTTGGGGGGGGGGGGGGAAATCAATAAAAAAAAAACTAAAAACATCCATACTGCTTGAAAATAAATCAACCAGCACCGCAATGTCTAGCCAATAGAAAAAATGTCAGAGTTACCTAAGTTGATATGTAAAAGTGCTCAATACACTAAGTAGAGCAAAATTAAAATACCTAAAGAGCCAGAACCTATTCTGATGATCTGGGAGGTGAAAACTAGGTAGATAGGTTCTGGCTATTTAGGTACTTTCTCTCTCATATATATCTCCAAAGAAATGTGATACCTAAGGTTTAAAATGAAATTTAAAAGTGAAAAAATCTTTTATTTTAGTTTTAATTTCAAGTTAATAGATTGAATTTAATGTTTCCAATAAGCAAAATACTTGGCTGTATTTCAAAAACTACTTTAACTGGAAAGTTTAAAATATTGCAGAAATGCATTTTTTTAATCCAACATTAGCTGTATTTTTAACTGACAGTAGCTGTGTTGATGTGTTTGACAATGAGATGCCAGATTTAATAATCTATGGAGACTTTATCTGTAAAACATAATTGGAGAAAATGGCATGAGTGACTTATTTTATTTTGAAGTACACAGTAATCTTTAAAATTTTGGAAAATATTCTCCGTAATCTAATGTTGTGCTTTAAATTTACTATAGTCATCGCTCTTATTTTCTGATAATGTCATGTATGTTCACTCATACTTAAAAAAAAAAAAAAAAAAATAAAAAAAAAAAATAAATAAATAAATAAATAAATAACATAAAATAAATAAAATAAAAGTATGTTTATACATAACTAAAAAAATTCTAAATTTTTTAAAAAATATTGGCGTTTCATGATTTGTATTAACCTTTGCTATTTATGACTAGTAAATGTAGTTTGCACTTAATAACATTAAAACAAACCACTGAAATTAATACAGAATTTTAAAATATTTACAACTTAAATTTTTCTAATTAAAAAACAAAAAAAAACATGAAAATTCTTGTAAAAATTCATTATTTATTGAAATGTTTTATTAAAACGTTACTGTCCTTTATATTTCTTATTTATAAAATCAACTAAAAGCTTTTCTAATTAAATAATGTCATAGTTGTACTGCATTTTTATTAGGTTGGTGCAAAAATAATGATGTAATGTCGTTTTTTGACGTATTTTTTTAATGTCAAAAAACGACATTATTATGTCATTATTTTTGCACCAAACTAATATTTTACAATTCAGTGCAGATTTTCTGTAAGTAGTGCTTTCATTTGACAAAAACAAATTGATGATTTAAATTCTTCAAAGAGTGATGCTTTTAACTAATATAAATATGAAGACTCTCAAAATTTCATAAAATTAAGTGGGAGCAACAGATGTAAAAAAAAAAAAAAAAAAAAAAAAAAAAAAAGAATTCATTCATTTATGAATGTTCTCAAAATTTCATTAAAATTCAACAATTATTTGATTTCTGCTAGAATTTCCAAAACAATGTGTTTTTTAACGCCAAAAAAGATGCTAATTTTTATACTAATCTTTGGCCCACTCGCTGATGCAAAAAAAAAAAAAAAAAAAAAAATTTTTTTTAACCAAAATTTCAAATGGATTAAAAAATTTAAAATCAAAAAATACTTTAGCCTTTCTTCTTAACATTTTGACAATAAAACTGTTTTTATCAAGTTTATGGCCTTTTCCATCATGCTATGCTCTTTTTTTCTTTTTTAGAATATTTTTGGAGGTAACTGTAAGAGGTGGGTGGTGCAGCCTTGAAAAATGGGTCCCCTGAAAGACATACTTTTGGGGAGTAGGAAACTAAATTAAAAAAATAAAAACATTTCCTTTTATATTAATAAGTAACTTTCCTCTATGCAAGCTTAAATAGAACAATTTCACAAAACAATCTGCTTGAAATGTTTTAAAATGTATGTGCATGGATAACAGCTTGAAACATGAAATTGGCAAGCAGAGTTTGAACTCCAGTCAAGTTCATTATATTCACTTTTGCATAAATACCTTTGGGAAAGGTGTGAACTGATCTCTTCTTCCCAAGCTATGGGTTAAATAGTTGGGTAAACCAAGTTCTGCAGCTTTGGGTGCCAACCAATCTAATAGAAAGGCAACTTTGAATTAAAAACTTGTAACTGAAGCTATCACCAGTTATCTTGAACATTCTTGTCACTGATTATAGCAGCTGATGTTCAGAGAACAACATTCATGTTGTACAAGTGTCTATCACTATAATCCCTCTTTTTCATATGTCTACCTCAGTAGCTCCCAGCCATTTCTGTCCATGCAGCCTTTTTATTATATTTCAGATGGTCTAACTCTAAATGTACATCGTAGAATTATGTCTTGTGGAAAGATCAATATTGCAACAACTTGATTCTACCAATCTGAGAAACTAAAATTTCCAACTAGCATTTTAGAACCACTGGTCTATTTTAGTTCTCATGAAGTGGCACAAATACAATCAACTATCATTTAACATCAATTAAAATGCAGACCAGACCTTGGATGTGCGGGTGGTGTAATGAATAACATCTCAGAATAAGAAATAGGAGAGCAGAGTTCAAATTACAGTTGGGTTTGTTACATTCACTTGCATGCAAATACCCTTGGCAATCCATTTCTTACCCACCCAGCTATGAGTTGAATGGAAGGACAGACTGGAACTTACAGTCTTGGTTGGCAACCAGTCTATTGCAGGAAATCTTCTGTCTAGTCAGTAATGAATCACAAGAGACAGGATCACAAACATGCATCACGTATGGCACTTGACTGACTGAAAATGAAGAATTTGAACATGTCAATGTGGTCCAGCTATTAAAGCTAATGGGTATTTTTTTTTAAAAGGAGTCAAACTGAACATATCACTAAATGCACACAGAGGTATATACACATATGAGATATTCTGACATGATAGGATCCAGCTGTGATTAGAACAGCCATGAAAACAAGTGGACTATAAATGATCTTATTGGAATTTGGAGAGTGTTTTATGACTAGCAGACACCTGATGTCCAAAAGAAAGTATACCTTATGACTTTTCTTCTTATAATGCCCCCCCAGTACAACATCTTTTGAAATATTAATTAATGTAAATCATCTCTTTATTGATAACTATTAAAAGCAAAAGCATTTTTAGCTTCATTGTAATTATTTCAAACATCTATATGGCTTGAAGTACAAGGAATTTGCTTTACATTCTTAAGCAGAATATTTCAATTCTTGGTTTCAGAATGGATAAGGCACTTGATTAGGAGAAATTAAGTTTTCTTAACTAAAGAAAAAAGATTCCTTCTAAATTATTGCAGGCTTTTCAGAGCTTTAATCATTTACAAGAAAACTTACTCAGTGTTTAAATTTTACATATGTGTTTATAACCGACATTTTAAGGGGGGGGGAGAGAAGAAAATGTTTAAAATACAGAATGTAAAATGTTTGGAGAGCACTTAAATTTATTCATTTCCACTCCTAATTATAACAAAATTTGACCCATGTACATTATTCCTTAGAATTCATCGTCTTGGGTGCCAAATAAAAGGTGGGGAGTCATAAAAGGTTTGGAGGGATAAAAATAGAATAAATGGGTAAAGTTTAATGCAGGAGGATGATAAAATCAAATAGAGGTTTCAATAAGTGGGGTGGATGGGAAATGAATAAAAACAAGTCTTTGAAACTATAACAAAACCTTGATGAAACAAAACTAAAAATAAGCGTCCATTAATATCTTTAAATAAAAAACTATCAAAATTAAAAATATTTCAATAAAGCATCGCAAATCTTACAATATAAAATGTATAGTTTAAATAAAATGAACACAAAGATATTTCACTAAAAGAAATGGCTTTTTTACCACAGTACATTTCAAAAGAAAATTTTTGAGCAATCTTTTTAGTAGGGTGACTGAATAGTCAAAAAAAATCAATAAGTTGCAGTGTCCTAATAAGCTTGGGGATGGGGGGGTGGTTAAAAAAAAAAAAAAAAAAAAAAAAAAAGAAAAAAAGTTAGATCAAGATATTTACTACCAGAGAAAATTCACAGGTCTCAGAGTCTTTATGCCACCTGGTTCACACTTCTCAATGGTCTTTTGAGTAGGAGTAGAGGTATATTGTTTGCTTCCTATTTAAGTCATTATCATTCACTCCCAGTACTCCTTTGCATCTTAGTGGCATTATTACCTTGCTTGAGGTGAATTGATTAAAAACAAAAACAAAAATATATTTAATACTTTGTTTATAATGAATTAATTTGGATCAAAACATGGATTAGAATCTGACAAAATGATAGGATAAGGAACAAACAGGAAACATTTATAAATTTTACGTTTCACTTTTTATCTGAGCTTTATCAGGAAATGAAATATAGAGAAAATAAAATTCTGATATTTTTTTTTCTTTCCATTTTTGAGTTTATCATATATTATGTACATCTACAAAGTGGGTGCTGAAAACCTTTTTGGCCTGACTAAGAAGGTTACTAAAAAAACGAAAAAATATTGATGCTTGGTCATTTAATCAGATTTTAATAAGTAGGTGGGACTAAGAACTTTAAGTCAGTGAGAGAGAGATCTTGAATATTGCATAGAACAGGGATATTTGTAGTTTTAAAGTAATAACTTTAATATGTATAAAACAGAACTGTCCAAAGTACACAGTATGTGATGTATTACCCTTCACAGATTCAAACAACATTGACTATTGAAATAAGAATCAATCGCTTTAGCATATAACCACACCCCTGAAATACAGACAAAGAGACATTATATATCTCAGGTGAGGTTTTCATTTGTCCCCCCCTCTCCCAGCAGTTATACCCCAATTGGTATTGAATGTAAGTATATGGATACACATAAAAATAAGACCATCTGTTACTCTTTGAAGATAAATGGATTACATTTATGCTTGGCAATCTGTGCATCCTTAGAAAAGGACACATCCTAGCAATAATATTTGCAGTATTTGGCATATAACCTAAAAACAGACACCTTTTCTCTCACACTTATGGCATATGCTGCTGAGAAAAATTCTCTTTGTATGTGCATTGGAGAAGGGATCATTTTTTTAAAAGTTTCACGCTTATTTAATTCAGGTGCATATTGTGTTTTCAAAATAGTTAAAATAAATACATCAGGAAAAACATCCATACACAAATTACAATTTATGCTAACATTACTGAGGTACAAAACCACTCTAAAACGATTTCTGGTCTAATTTCTGGAATGATAGGTCATTATTTACATTATCTACAGTTGGACTAATGTACTCAACTTTGTTGTTACAATTACAACATCTGAAATAGTTCTAACTGCTTAGTTTCCTTACATACACACACACAAAATCTTTTTTAAAAACATTGTGGTATTATAGCATTTTTTATATTATTCTTTAGAAAAGGAGAATTATTGGATTGTTATTGGAATTGTAATCAAATTGCAAGTTGAACAAGAGAGTGCATAGAGGGGAAGTGTTAGGAATTATTGTATTTAATTTTTTAGATAATGATACATTCTTGTTTCTACACCTGTTACAATTGTATAATTTGAGAATGTCTAGACACAAACACTGGCATTCAATGTTTTTCAAACTTTTTTATCTCACAGAACACTTAAACCTATAATTAAACTTCTGTGACACATTTAACAGATAAATTATGATAAAAATAAAAAAAAAAAAAAAAAAAAAAAAAAAAAAGTATATTTGTATGATTTATTTATTAACACAAACAAAACAATTTATTATAATTTGCAATAAAAAGATAATTAAAATCCTAAAAAAATATATATATATATATATATATATATATATATATATATATCTGTATTTATTATAATTTAAAATCTAATGAGATATCTGAGCTTGACAATTCTTTTTCTTTGTAAGGTTGAATTTTGGACTCCTAAACAAATGAAATTGTAATTCTGTTTTTGAGATAACAGAGGGGAAAAAAAAAAATAAGGACGATAAACTCATAGGTAAGTAATGAAATAGGTTTACTACACAAACGTACACTTAGCAATTGATTTAATACTAACTGCTTATTTACATAAACGGACGATTGCATTCGTTTATGTTCTATATGACAAATTCAAAAATATTATGACTAAAACCAAAACTCCTTGTAGTTACTTGACAGAAGTATTCAGAAAGCTACTTGGCTACTCCTGAAAATATGAATATAAAGCTGTACAAACAGTGCTGTATAATTTGTTTTAAAATAACAAATGAGTTGTTCAGAAAATATTACATTATTTTACACACACAAATAAAAAAATAAAAAAAAAAAATAAAAAAATAACACACACACACACACACCTGATCTTTGTCACAAATGACAATCATAATGGTTGTATTTTCAATTAAAAAAAATACACAAATATCAAATTTTAGATCAGTCATGGGGAAACAGTGGCCCATGGTGCTTTCTGAATGGCCTACCTAATTTCACAAAGAAAATAACATTTATTAAAATTTTGTTTGTCTCATGACAGTTTAACTTGTTCTTGCTCTCTCTCTCTTTACCCAACCCAAAAAAGTTTAAGGAAGTGAGTGCCAAAGGGGAATAACTATTACATGCTCAAATATCCTCCCTTAATGCCTGTTGCATTGTGGGTACCCCAGCTAGAAAAAGAAAAAATATTTGCCATTAGCAATATGTAATTTTCAAGGTGGCTCAGAATCCATCTGCAATAATCCAAACATTCAAAAGCCCAATGAAACAAAATGATTGATTTAATGACCAATTTCTGATTCCACCTCTTATAATGACTTGTGATAATTCAGTGATTGTAACTATACATGCTGCAGCAAATGTTTACATATATGGTTTCCTGCTGTAAAAATGGTTGAAGTATTGTGGCTCACCTGATGAACCATGTCACATTCACTCCACTTCCTGAAAAAGGTTGCCCATGTCAGTTTTAGAAGATATTTAATATTTTATTTTAAAAATGTTTTCAAAGGTAGCAAGTATACTCATGGAATGGAAATAAAACAACAGCAAGAAAAGTTATATCTAATTTAAACTAAATACTGTAAAATTAATAGGTAAGACTGAAAATAGTAAAAAAAAAAAAAAAAAAAAACAAATAAATAAATAAAATATATATTTAAAATATCATCAAACTTTCAGTGGAAACAGCTATTCTCAGACAGCTATTGTTGATGACACCATCCAACAAGTTGATACTGTCAACTTAGAAGATCACCATATAATCATTTTGGAGACAAGTGGGATAAGGTCAAGATTATCACGGAGAATGTCAAAGATTATTTGTGAATGCCTACACATGCAAAAAATGTCAGTGCAATACCCTCTTTGATTGGTGAACAGCTTTCCAGAAGGAAGCCAGAATCAATTTGCTCCCATGAACGTTTGGCTATGTGCCAGGAAAACCAAGAGAGCTTTCTTGCTTGACTAATTACACTGGACAAAATAAAGGTTCACCACTGACCTATAGACTACAACACTATCCGAACAATGGAAACACTGTGACATGTCTAACCAGATGCTGGCAAGGTGTTGTTCAGAACCAAAATTGTATGGTGACTATGAATTTAAAATCAAAAAAAATTTATTCTCACAATCCAAAATAAAGTTCCAGTTTTAAATATCCCACAAAGGGTTGATAAGCCATAAAATCAATCAATTTTCCTTTGTTATATGTGACAAAATTTTAGAAAGTTTGTATGATTATTTATTCATTTCAACAACAATACTGTGCTTGTTAACACATTATAAAGTTTTTTTTGTTTTTGTAAGTCAAAGAGAACATTTTTGTTATTTATTATAAGTTTAGTTTCAATATAATAAAAAAACAGGAAGCACCCAGTCATAATGATCTGCAAAATGAGCTTAAATTCCCTAGGAAGAATAATATATTATGAATAGAGAGAATAAAATATTTGGGATTACAGGTAAGACCAAATTAAACCACAATAACTTCTGAATTATTCAAAAAACTTATTAATGTTTACATAACTGTAAAAATTATTTTTTAATCATTTCATCCCAATCAAGGCAATAAAGCCATTAAGATGCCATGGGTTACTAAGTGTGAAAGAATATGAGAAAATGAAAACATTAAGGAGAGAGGACAATAAAAGAACAGGAATTAAAAAGATAACAATTGACATTACATTTAAATTTTATAAGATCAAAGTTGACTGGAAAGCATGGAGCTGAAAGAGTTCCACAAGCAAGAAGTGTGAGAGAAAAAACTATTAGCATAGAACTTATGATTACATTTAGCCATTTCAACAGTAAACGAGACCTTGCTGCCAATCTACCTCACTTAAATTCACTAAGTCTAGATACCAAAGAGGAAAGCTCATCAGAAAAAATTTATAGAAAAGTCACAGGGAAGCTGCATTATGGCGGGAGGGGAAAGTGACTGAAACAGAGATGCCAGGTCATTATCTACCTATAACATTGTAGATTGTTCTCTGGATTTTATCAAGAATCTCTAGATAGATAGCAGAAGCACAAGACTAGATGTGACAGCAATATTCAATGCATCGATGAATGGTAGACTTATAAATGTGCAAGATTCTGGCAAGAAAAATTGTCTAGCTTGAAAGAGTGAACTAACTTGATTTAATATAATCTTTCCACTTCATGTCAGTAGAAATTTATTCTACTTCCCAACAAGCTTGTGAACCGATACTAAAGATAAAATAGCTTCCCCCCCCCCCAAACTTAACTAGAGCATGTTATAAATGGATACAAAAATATCAGGCAGCGTTTTTAGTATTGCACTGCTGATAACGTGATTACTGAATTACATATGGCAAGAGCGGACAAAACCATATTTTTCTGAAAGTAACCAAAACCTATAGATGCACAGTTGGAGTAATGGTTACCAGCATGGAAAATGAAATCCACAGACAGAGATCTAATTCTGGCCAAGGCTGTTGCATTCACTTTGAACCAAAACTCTTAGGAAAGGCATGAAACCAACTCCTCTCCCTCCAGCTATGAATAGATAGCATGGCAGCCTGTTCTCTAGCAACCAGTCTGAGAGAAGGAAAACTCTGAAGGCAAAATAAATGAGTAAGTAACAGGAAATGAATTCCATCTTTCCCATGAACTCATGGATTTTTGCAGATAAAGAAAGCTGTGGAGAGTCAAGATCACCCACATCCTGAAGGGACATGTTATTTAATTAGGGTTGGTCAAAATGTCAAATTACAGTTTCATTTACAATCCAAAAATGCTGAGAAAGACAATTGCTTTTAGCAGTCATCTACTTTGAAATTATTTTTTAAAAATATAAACTGCTTTCCAAGATCAGCTTGGGCCCAAACTGTCCATTGACTAGATACCTATTGGATGCAGTTTATAATGAATCTCTTTGCCTACTCCCAGATCTCCCAGAGAATACAAAATAACCACCACATAGATATGGAATTTCTACTGCCATGGGAAGATCCAGGGAGGACAGATAGCCTTAGAATAATTTTTATTAAAAAAATTTAAATAAATAAAAAAAAAAAAAAAAAAAAATCCATGACAAAATCTCAGTCATACTTAAGAAACGGGTACGCTTTACAAAAAAATAAAATTAATTTTTATGCAGAACACAGTTTTATTCTGCTATCCAAACATTTGCTGGAGTCTTGCTATGCCAAAATTATCTGGACAAGACCTGCCACACAGCAGCCAAATCAGACAGCCAACATCTGCATGGGCCAATGCTCAAGGTTTGCAGATATACCAATATAACCATGGATGTTTGTCAGGCAACATCTTATCTAATGGGGTCTCAAAAAAGCTAAAAGACAAAATGTATGTTTACAGAGTTAAATTTGTTGTTATTTGAATTTGCACTATATCTAATACCAAGAAACAAGTATCTTTATAATGGTGAGGGGAAAGAAGCACTGAGGGCATGGCATAGAAACCAAAAGGGCAGCAGTAAAGAAACATTTGGGAACCATTGTAAAAGAGGGTAGCATTGAAATAGCAAAAGAGAGCAAGCTAAATTTATCTCCCTAGGTTCATAACAGGCCACTAGAATTGAGTTTATTCTTTCCTGGGAGTTTCATGAATGTGTGAAAGTTGGATAGATTCAACATATCTAAAATTATGCTGTTGATAAAAAACTTAGTTCTCAAAAACTGTATGTTGGTAGACAGCTATCAGAGCCTTGTTTACCCTTAAGAATCTTAATATAAAATGTGTTATAAACATGGGAAAGGAATTTTGATCACAGACAAGTTTCAGGCTGTTCCCCTCTTTACTTACTGTTTAAAATAAAAATGGGGCATCTATTTCATATACGAGTATCCATTGTAATAATGCTTGAAGTAATAAAAATGACAGATCAAAAATAAATTCATTAATTCTTTAGAAATTTCTTTGTTTATATTCCAGATGCCAAACTGAGCAGATATGGGCTTTTTGAGAAAAATATCTGTGTGAGGAGTACTTTCCTTTAAAGAGAAAATTTTTGCCAAACTGTAATGCTCTCTAAAGCTGAGTGGTAAAGCATATCAGATCAAATGAGGGTTTGTCCTACAAAGGGGGATACAGGTTCAATACTCTGCCAGTAAGCACAGTTTATTTAAGGTTTCTCAAATGCACAGGCTTATAAACTTAATACACACTGTTTGACATAAAAAAAAAAAATGAAAAAATAATGGAGTATTTCAAATACAACTATCCACTATAATGTTTGCAGTAATATATATATATATATATATATATATATATATTATAAAAACATTGTTAAATATAATAGACAGTGAATGTCTTATGTTTGATCATGAGCTGTTCTAAACTTCATATGCTTGCTTTAATTTCAGCTGAAAATAAAAAAAATTGTCCAACATTTGAATATTTTTTAAGCTGTTTCATGATTTAAAAATGTCAGCCAAAAGCTTTAAATCAAGGAACAGCTTAATAAAAAAATATCCAAATGTTGACAAGTTTTGTCCTTATTTTCACTTGAAATTAAAACAACCATACAAAGTTTAAAACAGCTCACGATCAAACATAATAGACGTTCATTGTCTTGAGTGTATGCATATATATATGTGTATTTTGGCAGCAGTCCTTTCATGCACATTTCATTGAATATGACAGACAAGGTGCTTTGATTTAGTTTTTTATACAATTTCTCATGTGATTTAATAATTTTTTCTTTTCGGATGATAAATTATATAAAAACTGTCCAATCATTCTTTTCATCCGAGTGCTTTTGGCTATATATTTAGCCATTTTCAAGGTTGAAATATATTAACTCTTAACAAGAAAGATTGTTGTATGTATGTATTTATATGTTTTCATTTTCAAAACATGGTCAAGATATTTTGTCCATGTTTATAGTTGATATTATTGAGTATTGTTTTCTTTTGTTTTTATTAATAAGGCTTCCATTATTTTTTAGCCATTTTTGCATGTAGATAATGCTATTGTATCTGTGTTGTCAACAAGTATTATAGTTAAAAATAATAATTCACCTCTTAGAACAAAATTAAATAGGACAAATATTTATGAATTTAGATGTCCATTAAAGAATTGTAATCCTGATCAATCAAAATTCGTAAATAATTATATAGGCTATACTACAACATTTTTGACACAAAGACCCACACTACAACTTTCTGACCATAGATCAATTAGGTCTCATTTAAATACTCATTGAGACCTACCAGACCCTATATGTAACATACTTGTTGACAACACAAATATAACAGCTTCATCTACATAACTAAATCAAAGCACCTTGTCTGTCGTATTCAATGAAATAAATATATATGTGTGTGTGTGTGTTCTATCACTGATACTGAGTACTTTAACTCTTAAATATAGCATACCTTAAAACTATAGTTTTATATCACACGCACAAGCCAGGGTATTCCATTGTTATTATAAACAGATTATCCTATACAAATTTGAAGTGAATAAAGTTTGTTTTTCCTCCCTTTCTTCCCGATTATAATATTCTGCAGATTGGTACAACCATTTCTGTATACAGGTTGAGTATCATTTATCTAAAACGATTTCAGATGCTGATATGACTTGCCACCAATGGAAAATTTCAGAAAGCAACATGGCTACCCATAGCATGATTATTATATTGTGGCATTACAAATAAAACACTGACTTTTTTTTTTTTCAGTTTTCATTACATTTAACTGTAATCAGAATCCAAGTTTTATTTTTATACAAATATTGTACCTGTATGTATTGTAACATTTTTAATCAAAACATGGCATAGTTCATAGAGAATGATAGCTTACCGAATTTCTAATCACACTCACAGTAATGTCATCAATGATGTACCCTCTCCCTTCAGTTTCTCACACCTGATGTAGAAGTAGTGTTTGATGTTGCATTTAGATATATTTTTTGTAAGTAATGATCATATTTTTGTACACATACAGAAAGTACAAAACATTTTTATGTGAAATCTTAATTTCACCACTTAAAAATCTGTGCAAGCATTACAGGACTAGTCTCATTATCTGTATGTATACAAAATTTATTAAATTTTATATAAAATTACTTTTGGGGTATGTTAATTATATAAAACTACCTTCAGGGTATACGTATGAGCTGTGTTATGAAATGTAAAGAGATATGTTTGGGTTTCATTCCCAAGACGCCTCATTTTATGGATGCTAAATATGAATTAAATAGCCTGTATTACAAAATAAAAAAAATCCAAAAAAAATATCTAAAAACAAAAGCACTTCTGGTCTCAAGAATTTCAGATAAAGGATTCTCAACTTGTAAGTGATACACATATTCTTACTTGTTGCCTGAAGATGGCTTGTCCACAAAACGGAATCACGGAAAACAAGAAATTCATTATATAATTGTATAAAGAAAATTGTATTTTTTGTTATACTGAGCATTTTTCATTACCCCCACCTCAGTTGTAGGGAATATGTGAACAGCACAATCCTTTCTAAACATATATTGAAACTTAAAAACAAAAACTGAAATACACCAAAAACATCATCTAAAATAAGGAAAACAGCATCAACGTACAAGTATGTCTGAAGCAGAAAATAGCTATAGCCACCTTCCCAGACCAACAAAAAGTAATGAAACAATCCTAATTTATTTACATTATTCAGACTGTTGTCCTCAGCTTTATTGCTATAAACAAGTTTCGGCCTTCTTCAGGTAATATACATATATCACTTGAAGATGTCAGTGTACAATGGCCGAAACATTGTGAATATGACAAAGATGAGGACAACTGCCTGAATGATGTAAATAACAGTTACAATCCTCATCTCGGAAATATAGACGGATATCCTAATTTATCTCTAAATGCAGTCACAAAAACAAATTTTTACTACATTAATTAAAAATCCAAAACTAAAAGCAGATAACTTAAAACATCAAGAAAAATGCAAATTTATGCATTACATACAACACGGATAATGTTACATACAACGAAAAAACAAAACAAAAAAAAAACAAACGACAAAACTATGAATGCACACATAAACACAACCAAGTAAACTTAATAATCAACAACAAATAATGAATAAATAAATACAATACCTTAAGTAATCAATAAAGTTACCCCTATACAGTAGCTACAATTAACAGCATTTTAACCACCAATTATTTTGACTCAATAGCCTAACCATTGCTGTTTACCCAGCAGGATAATACAATAAACTGGAAATATTTTACCTTGCTACCCACAATGCACAATTGATCAGCATAATCAAGCATCACATAACACACATGGCCTGAAGATTTCAGTCAAGCATGAAACAGATGGCCGCCACTGTGTCAACATCATTATTCCAATAAGGTATTTGTTCTTTTCTTATTACTAATAATTATAATATAAATGGCTCCTACTAAACAGTAGCTGAGCACATTTTGACAACCTTTGTGTTTCCCACCAATTGTATCTTTAAAAAAAAAAAAAAAAAAAAAAAACAACAACATTGCACTAACAGCATCAACTGAAAATTCCAGCAAAACAGTGAGACTTTATCCTCATTGTTTTGATAGGGTATTTTTTCATTTCTTATTACTGATAATTATAATGTATTTATGTGCACACATACACATCAACATATACACCAGACCCATTCTACTTTTGTTACAAGGACAAGGTAGATGTATTCTTTATATTACTTTCAAGGCCCCAATGTTTTGAACATGTCAAAACAGAGCAAGGGGGTGGGGGAAAGAAGATCGATAACAATAGTTTTTTTTTGTTTTAGGGAAAAAAAAAAAAATCAATAAACAATGAAAACATTTCCACCATCAACCAGTTTTAATTCTGCTAATGCAAGATGTTGATCAGTGACAATTATCTACTGCAAATGTCTGCACAAGAACAGACATGCTGAAGTCATTAGTCTTACAGCTATCCTCCATCTTATTACTGTGACAAGATTTTATATTGTGGGTGATAGCTTCCCATAAAGAAGCCACATCCAGCAAGATTCACCACATTCCTTATTCTTGAGAACATGCCTTACTAATTAATTGAGTGGAGTGAGAGCCTAAAAACCAGCCCACCAATATAGGCTACACTTCTGGTGAATCCAGTAAACCTATACAGCTAGGGTTTCAGGAAACTGTAAGCACCTTCCCAGGTAAAAATAAATAAAATATTGAAACTAGAGAAGTTACTTAAGTGTTCAGCTAAGTGACTAGGTGTCCAGACTCACCAGGTTTTTGCTTCATGTCCCAATACAATTCTATTGATTAGGCTATAAAATCCAAATCTAGCCATGCAAAGTGAGAGATGTTTAAATGTTCTCAGATCAACCCACTTCCAAAAATGTGAGCAAACAAGATTTTTTTTCTTTTTAGAATCACTTCTTGGTCAGGCTGAGATATTTTCATCACTTTTCCTATAGCTTTAGGAGTTATTCTCCCTCAAATGCCTGATACACTGCCATCTTTGTTTACATAGTATTAGTTTTAATATTGTTAAAATTTCTTAGATTAAGCATTGTCAATTATTACATAGTCCTACAATTTTTTTTTGTGCATGTCATATTTGGGCTAATTTTGAACAATTTGGGATTACTGAATTAAAAAAAATAACATCTATTTTCCACAGTTAGCTGTAGTTTTCCTGTTCCAGAATACCATATTCTACATAAAAAAACTGTTGGGATTGGGTTAAGTCACTTAAAATGTAAAGAAGAAATAAATGTGGGTTTGAAGCTTAAACATAATCTTAATGTGAAATAAACCACAAATAAATAAAATACAAAAAAAAAATATAACAGAATAAGTGATTGAAATTCAAATATTCAGGTCAATTAATAGTCATTGCAAGAACTTTTGCTTATTTGAATTCTGTGAGTGCTTAGTAGGAGTTAGTAGTTCTGTTTAAAGTTCCAGAAGTAGTCAACCATCATTATTTTGTTTCATCTTCCATAACTTTAATGTCATGCGAGATTGATTTGTTTTTTATAGATTATCAACCCTTTTGAGGCTATTTAAACAGAAATATTTTTGGATTGTAGGAATCTCTTGGCAATAATAATGATTTTGTGATACAAGTCTTACTATTTAACCTATACCAAGGAGGAGAAGAGGTGAATTCATAATTTTCCCCAAGGGTATTTGCACGTAAGTGAATATAATAAATCCAACTGGAATTCAAAATTGGCTCTGCAATTTCACATTCCAAGCTTAAAATGTGCAGGTGGTGTAATGGATAAACTATTACACCACCTGAACATCTAAGCTTTACAGCAACTGGTATTCAAGAGCAGTCACCCATCTAGGTACTGACCAGGCTCAATATTACTTAACTTTGGTGATCGAATGAGAACCAGTGTTTCAATGTGATATGCTGTAAGCCAATGTGATGCCGTTCATCAATATCATCACCCAAATTATCTGGAAACCTGTCTAAATGGCTATGCACAAAATGTAGCTAGATGCAAATTTTAGCACCAAGTTGTTTAAACTTTGTTAGCATATTGTTCACCAGTTTGTCAGTTTTCAACCTTGATTTAGTAAGAAAGTTTTTAAAATACCAAACCAAACACAATTGATGCATCTAACTCTGGAGGATTCATAACATTAACAAAGTTCTTATTGCTGATAAGCTTCTTTATTTGAGGGTCACTTTTCAATTTTTTGATGCTTAGGATGGGGAATATCCTGCATATGTATCAAAAGTATTCACCTTCTTTTTCTAAGGCTTTTATAAATTTTGCCATCAAACCGAATTTGATATGAAATGGTAGGTATATTATTTTCTCCCTTGAGACTTATTAACTATGCTCCAAAGGATTGAACTCCTCATCCTTGGCTAACAAATATTGTGGAATTACCCTGTCCCACCTGCTAATTAAAAACTTCTAGCAATTTGTTTGGAGGAAAGAAGATTCCTTTACATCAGGAATCTATGGTGGACAATTTCACAGGTTGAACACTTTTGGTAGCAGAGTGTAGTTTAGTGAAAAAAAAAATTGCTACCAATAATAAATTCTTAGTCCCACCAGAGCTTGTCCCAGAAAGAAATGCTGCTTGAAAAAAAGAAATGAAGTTCTGAGAAATGGTGACAAATGTTGATGCCAAGAAAAAAGCTCCAACTGTGTTTGTTAGCTTAAGTGGTAAAGCCAGAGAAGTGATGCAAAAAAAAAAAAAAAAAAAAATGAACCCTGATAAATTAAATACAAAGGAATGAAATTATTCTATGAAAAGCAGAACTCTCTACTAAGGTGAATAATAATCAAGCAGCTCTCAATGGTATATGGAAATTTTGCAAAGTATACTCGACCACAGAATATGACCATTGCTGATTTTAATATAGAATTTGATTGTATGTTTCAGTAACTCAGTGAACATGAAATTAAGTTACCTGATGCTGTATTGGCTTACAGAGCCCTAAAGAGTGCTAATCTTTGAGAAGACAGTGAAAAACTAATAATGGCCACCATTAAAGACAGCATTTAATGAAATGAGGATTCAAATCAAAGATAATTGGTGTTAGGCCAGAGACTTTAGTAAGTACTTCATCTCCAGCAATCAATCAAATAAAGTCCGAACCAGCAGATATGAACTTAGCTTCAGGTGGGAATAGTGATGTGAAGACAAAGGATGTAAGGTGAGGCATCAAAATCAACAGAAATATTGCGGTGGAGGATGGAGAAAGCCAAGTTGGAGATGGCCTAAGTGGGAAGTCGCTTCTAACAAGATTCTGGATCATGTTTGTGAGGTCAGAATTTCCCTTCTATTAAAAAAAAAAAAAAAAAGAAAAAAAAAAAAAGAAAATATGTGGAAACTGTGATAAATAAGTCACCACTATTGTCTACATGTAAAGAGGAAAAGGTGGAGAACAGTTAACTAATCTGTTAAGGATTGAACTCTTATTCCTTGTCTAATAAATATTGTTAAATTACCCTGTTCTACCTGCTAATTAAAAATGAGCTCACCCTTTTCCATAAGAACTTCTAACAATTTGTTCAGAGAGAGAAAATGCACTTGCCTCTGGGCAATTTCACAAGTTCACATCATTCAACTATAATATTTTTCTCACCAATTATCATTTGTTGCCTCCCAGACTAATCCTTAGAATAATACCACTACACTGTCATTATCATTATCTCTATCTATAAAAGGCAGGATGTGTGTGTGTGTGTGTGTGTGTGTGTACGTAACAAATACACGGCCACAATTTGATAGATTTGCACCAAAATTTACATGCACATGCTCCAAGTTAGTGGGAAGGCCAAGACCGACTTTGCATTTCCCAACTCCCATCGATAGCGGAAATAATCGATTTTTTCATGCTTCTACGGCACTTTTCATGTAGTTTGCGGCCATTTTCTACTGGCCAGAGTGAGAGCCTATAGCTGGCTGCCACGAATCGGCAGGAAGATTCTATTGGCCAGTGTTAGAGCCAACAGCTGACTGACACAAATGTTAACTAGCATGCAAAACAAAATCGATAGCAGCTATTCGTCATAAGTAGGAAAAATTTAAATCTGCATGGCACTTTACTCCAATTGGCTCATTTGCTTGCTTAAACTCAACGTCGATTCTGATTCCGCAGAACTGAGTTGGGTGTGAAAAAGTATTTGTTGTTAACATTCTTTTTTCATTCGGTTTTTCCAGTTATGAGTCCTTTTTTAAAGCTGATCGTTTTGTGTTCATTTTGTTTAGTTCTTTTTTTCGTAATAGATTTAATGTTTAGTATAGAGCTTAGAAAATATTTGCAGTGCGAGATGAGCAAGAAGTAAGGCATGTAGCAACATCAGTACGGCAAAGGGCACTCCTTTAAAAGGCAAGGAAGGGCAAAAATATTTTAAGTGAAGTGATAGCGATTGCTGTACGAGTTGTACGATTTTCGAATCGAGCACAGGCAATGCTGGGCCATGCTGCTAGTGTATCATATTCAAGAACTTTTATAATGTTTCTAATTCATAACTTAGAACAATACAATTACATTGTCATTATCATCAAGTACATTATTATAATATAAAAACAAGGTGTTTTAGTAATCAGGATAGCAATCAGGAATTCAGTAACACTTTTTTTTGTTTGTTTTTCTTCTTCTACAGGAGTTATTCAGAGTTAATTTGAACTTTTTGGAAATTTGGCTATCAATAGTTTTTTTTTTTTTTTTTTTTTTTTTTTAAATATTCAAGTTTTGTACTGCAAAATGTGGAGCTAACCAGTAAAAATTGACTTGATTTTTGGACTTATCATCCCAAAATTAGCTAAGAAAAAACTTGGCTTGTACCAAAATATATGTAAGTCAGTTTGTTGTTAATCAGTAAGCCAGTTCTGTCAGAAATGCAACCAAGTTTTCAGTTATGTGCCATGTGTGATGCACGATTAGGCGATCATGCATCTTTTGATACATGACTGACGAGGCAGATTTTTTCCCCACAGTAGGTTGCCATTTCTTTCTGCAGTAGGAACCTGGTCTGTCCTATTTACCCATAGCTAGGGGAGAGGAGAAATGGATTCATACCTTTCCCAAGGATATTAGCATGTAAGCAAATGTAATGGATCTGACTGGATTTTGAACTCGGCTCTCCAATTCCTCAATCAGAGCCGCTATCCCTTACTCCACTGTGCCTCCTTACAAACCAAGTTTTACCAAATGTTTATTCTTTATGTCCAATTGTAAAGTAACAGTCTAGAAGTTTCAATAAAAACAGTTTGAAATAAATATCATTATATCAGTAACAGAATGTCAGTTTGCAACAATTGCTTCTTTTTTTTTTTTTTGTTTTTGGCCAATAAAAAAAATTCTATTATATTTATTTTGAAAGCAACTAATTTCTTAATTTTTCTTTATAAAAACATGCAAAAGAAAGTTTTTTCTTCAAAAACAAACCTGATTATGAACTATTTTGATCTTTTCTCAATCCCATGTTCCTTAAGCAATCATGGCCTTCCACAATTTTTCTTTAATCTGTATGAATTACCATAACTTCTTGCAAAAGATAGTGAAGTAGTTTCCCACTGCCTTTTGAATTCAGAGGTTGCCTTCTAAACTAGCTGCTTGAGGGTCCAGTCTACTTTGCTATTTAAACCATACTGGGGGAAAGATCTTAGTGTCTTTCTCAACAGCATTTGTGTGAAAGTGACTATAACAGACTAGGCTGAAATTTTAACTGTTCACTGCTACTTTCTATGCTAGTAACTGCCACAATACTCGCACATCCCAGATATATTTATAGATATTAAACAAAAATGAGATTGTTCACAACCAGAAGAGACATGGCATAATAAAGAGTATTAACAATATGTTATTTCATAAACTGTTGAGCTCTCAAACAAAATCAACCTTTTGACCTTAGAGTACAAATTTACCAGTACAATGTTCTTGTATCTAATCAGTGAAAAGATTTATACAGCCTGACATGCAAGTAGAAAAGGGCTCTTCACATGAGTAACTTTGAATGAACTGTTTATGACACATCATTGCTGATCTGATTTGTTATGTTATAGAGAATGAAATTTATCCAGAATGTCTAGTCAGTGTCATGACAAGTGGTTCAGTCTCAGGGTTCAAGGAGTAAATAAAGAGATGCAAAAAGCTTTTTAAATCATTTTTGGGATAGTAGGCATGAATTTATATATATATATATATATATATATATATATATATATATATATATAGGATGTCTATAAAGTTCATGTGCACTTTAAAAAAATTTATAACTTTATTTGTATTTGCGATAGAAATAATTTGTAAAAAGAATTAGAAAGAAGTAAATCTATATATTTTAAGGTTTTATTGAAATTTTATCTAAGTTTCCACATGCCCTCTATCATTAGCAATACAAAGGGTAATACGATTTTGAAGTTCACAGAAAATATTTGCCAACTGATTTACAGTAATGCCTGAAATCACATTAGTTATTTTAGCTACACTTAAAACTAGGTACATTAAACTTTATAACATTTTTTTTACAGATTATTTTTATTGCAAATACAAATAAAGTTATAAATTTTTTAAAGTGCACACGAACTTTATGGACGCCCTGTATATAAAAATACACGTTAAAAAAAAAAAAAAAAATAAATCTCGTAATTAATACTAGATATTTTTAAAATCTATAATCAAACCAGATTTTTAGTACCAGATTTTATGGTGCACATTAGTTAAGCTCAATACTTTTTCAATTCCATAAAAAAACTGTCTTTCTTGTCATCACAATGTTTCAGCCATGGTGCCCACTAGCTTTTCAAGTGTCTGTTAATCTGGGTAACCTTCAGGCAATTTCAAATGGAGCTCTCTACTTAATCTAGAAGTGTAGATCATTCTCATTCTGTTGTCCATGTCTAGAGATATCTCATCTTGTTCTGTTATTTTTTTTTTTTCTCCTTTTTAGTCATGACCACTTATTGCCAGTCCTTTTTACCCCATGCCTTGCAACACTATCACAGTAAAATACCAGTTCTCATATGATCACCAAAGTTAAGCAACATCGAGCCTGATCAGTACCTAGATGAGTGACACACAGGTGTGTGTGTGTGAAGTAATTGCTAAAAGCTCAGAAAGAGAAGTTGAAAACAGAATTTTAATTCCACTTAAGTCCATTACATTCACTTATGCACAAATATCCTTAGGAAAGGTATGAACCCAAATCTTCTCCTCCCCCATCTATGGGTTAAAATAGTAAGACTCTGAAAATCATTACCCCCAAGAAATTGTCAATACAATATTTCCTAGGAAAAAAAGAAAAATTTATCTTACAATCCCAAAATATGTTTTGGCTCAAACTCAACCAATCAATGTTTAACCTGAGTGATTTTGTACTACATGACCCTGAGATTGAACTCACAATTCACTGTCCATGTCTAGGAATAGATCATCTTGTTTAGTACTGTTCAGTTATTGCCAGTCCCGTTTA
Source organism: Acanthosepion lycidas (assembly GCA_963932145.1). Classification (NCBI taxonomy): domain Eukaryota; kingdom Metazoa; phylum Mollusca; class Cephalopoda; order Sepiida; family Sepiidae; genus Acanthosepion; species Acanthosepion lycidas. Next base: position 25,671,140 of record OZ010603.1, read on the forward strand.
CAGAATCTGAACTACATGGTACAAAAATTGAACTTACAATTACTATACCACCAAATTTAGAAACCAATGTTTTAATCTACTAGTCCTCACAAATACCTGAAGAAAGTCAGAAGGCATGAGCCAGTGTGATAAAGATGAAGACACTAGTTTGACTGTAACTAATGTAAATAATAGCAAGTTTAATTCAGATGTCTTGAACTCAGTCATTCATGTAGACATCCACATTCATACATAGTCCCAACAAAAATTTATTACCTTACTTCTTATGAATAAAGCATTTAATACAATTAATGTCATGCCCATCATTTTTACAATGGATTCAGCTTAATATCAAATGAATATTGCCATGACAGATTACCTGCTTACAAGCCCACTTCAAAAGTGTAAGTTGAAGAAAGTGGCATACATTAAGCTGACAAGAGCATAAGTCAGCATAGTGTGGATTTCTTTGCTGAACAGTAAGAGAACTGAAGAACCTTCCCAGGTATAAATATGGAATCATAAACAGGTTGTTGAGACTGGAATCATTGCTGAGAATGTACCAAGCTGGTTGTGTTGCATTTTGTGTCCTCGTAGACAATATTAATGAAAGTTTCTTGTTCATTAGAGAAACAGATGTGGTGGCATCAATTCTAGAAGGTAGCGAGAAAAAGATCTTCAGAGGAATGCATGCTCACATGTTGACTTAGCTAGCCTCTCTAAGGAATGTAGGTACACAAAGTGTGTGTTGACACATGGCCTGCTGCTGACTTCATACTGTCTTGGTCTTATATTCAAAACTTAGACAAAGGCAATCCAACACCACTAGTATTCCATGCACACAAGATATTCTGACCAAATGCTCACACATCCTGGCCCAGCCTCTGCATCAGTTGGCACATCAGCCATTTCTTTTCTGTTTGCCACTAATCTGAAAATGTATGTTGAAATGTCATGGTAACAGCACAAAGGAATTCAATTGCCTGAGCAACTCTTGAATAGTAAAATTCTTGCTACCTTTCTATATTCAAGATGGATTTCTTTGCTTACAGGAATACATATTACTGAATGAATCAAATTTAGGTACAACCACAGAAAACAATACCTAAGGTTTAAAATGAAAAATCTGTCCTGAAGCTTTTATTTTAGTTTTAATTTCAAGCTAATAGACTAAATTTACTATTTCTAATAAGCAAAATACTTTGCTGTATTTCAAAAACTAATTTAAATTAACTGGAAAGAATTTACTTTTTCTTTTTGCTAAAATAGCTGATTAGCACCCCCACTTTTTCTTTTTTAGTTGACTTTCATCAAAATATAATTCTCTTTATTAAAAAAAAAAAAAAAAATCTTCAAATAATAAAATATACTTTTCTGAAACTTTATTTGAGGAATATTAGATAATTTAAAGTATAATTAATCTGATTTGAAACAACTATTATTTACTTTAACTTAAATATTGCAGAAATCATTTTTATAACACAGTGGTAGCTGTTAAGCTGTTGATTTGTTTGACACATTGATATGTTGTTCTAGAGGGGGCTTTAGTGGTTAAAAAAAAAAAATTAAATTAACAAGACTACTCAATTTTTAAGTAGTCAGTAATCTTAAAAATTTAAGAAAATTATTCTCTATAATGTGTTTTGTTGACTTTTGGATACTTTCTGGCTTTAAATTTACTATAGTTATCACTCTTATTTTCTGGTAATGATGTGTATAGCTTTTGGTTAAAATTAAAAAAAAAACAAAACAATGGTCATACCAACATTAACACATAGAATGCAAGGAAATTGAATACAGATCACTGATTTTCCAGAGCCTGATGGTCTGGAATGTTTTTAATCCAGATAAATTTATGAGCACACTGCATATCTAGAAAAATTGGAAGCTGCAAAATTATTCTTATTCTAGACAATTTTTTTTTTTAGATTTTAAGAATTTCTGGGAAGATAATGACTTACTGATACAAGTCTTACTAATTAACACATAGATAGGAGAAGAGGTTGATTCATAGCTTTCCCAAAGGTATTTGTGTGTAAGTGAACATAATGAACCAGACTGGAATTGGAACTCAGCTTTTTTATTGCCAATTCTGAGCCATTATCCATTACACCAGTTGCACATCAAAACTTACACCAGCTGGGATTCCCAAGAAGTCACCCCTCTAGGTACTGATCAGGCTCAACTTGCTTAACTTTGGTGATCAGATGAGAACCAATGTTTCAACATGATATGGCCATAAGCTGAAAGAACTATTAGATAAAATAATCAGAGAAAGTAAAAAGAAAGGATTGACTATTAATTGTAACAATGAAATGAATGGTGGTGAGTAAAAGGGACAGTTCAAGACGTGAGTTACACATCAAGAATGTCAAAGTTAAACATGCAAAAAGTTCAGTTAGCTGAGCAATGTTATTAGGTTGGTGCAAAAATAACGTCGTTTTCTCACTTAAGTTACTATGTGAAAAAACGACATTATTTTTGTACCAACCTAATACATCATCAGACAATGAAAAGTGTGATAGATATCTTAAGTTATATAGGAATAGAAAAAGATACTTTATCCAAAGTTGAATAAGGTAATATGAGATCAATGAATAACATTAGGAATTAAGAAAAAGTGTGCAAGACTTCTATGATAGTAGCCATCCTGTAGAGCAATGTTTTTCAACCTTTTTTTTTGTATATCTAAAGCATGTCAAATTCTGTGACATTTAAATTATGATGATAAAAAGAAAAAAAGAGCATACTTTATATGATTTATATATATGATTTATTATAATTTGTAATAAAAAGATAAAATTCTTAAAAGAAAAAAAATTACTTATTTTTCTGTTTATTATAATTTAACATTTAATGAGATATCTGAGCTTAATGTTTTTTTTTTTTTTTGTTTTTTTTAAGAATACCTTCAAAAACAGCTCTCTGAAGAGAAAGGCTGGAGAAAGAAGCAACTGGAGAAGAGCAATCCACAACAGAACATCCTTTGAAAACACCAAAAGGCAAATAGAAGAGATGAAGAGATATCAAAAAAAAAAAAAAAATTGCTAGAGCTCTCCATCCACTGAACCCTCCATTCTGCCAGGAGAGTGTTCCGCAAAGAATCAGTTCTTGGGAAGCTGTCCAAATGAAACTCCTTGCTATTGGAAAAATGAAAGGAACAGTGATGATTCACACTTGGGTATGTGACATGGCAGGTCCCAGTTGTAAAGGTCAAGGCCTGTGGGAGTAAGGAATGTAGCTCGTCAGAACTCATGCCATGGAAACAGCAGCAAGAGGTTCACAATGTTTCATCTGTGTAAAAAGAGTTGTAAGGTGGAAAAGAATTCATCATCCACAAGTCTGCATAGACACTTTTGAACTATCAAGCGACAAGTGAGGACTAGGCAACTCCAACCAAGATATGGCAACAATACTCCATTTTTGGTCCAATCTGGATCTTGTAAAAAGAGTATTGCAGGAAGAATCAGATACTTACTGGAGTGGTATAATGAAGCAACCTTTTTATCCAGCATCTTTCATAATAGATTGGTCATATGTTTGCAGAAGTGTTCTTATAAGTATTTTATAAGGTTTTTGATCAATTAATTAATAATATAAAATTTATAATAATATTTGCCAAAGCCAATATATCCAATATTACTTGTAATCTAATAGTTATATTTGTATACAAGTTGTACACTTAATGTAATAACTATTATATGACAGAGATAACCTTTGCTAAATATTCACTCACTTTTAATGCTTGTTTAAAACTTATCAAAATTTTGCTTACCAACAATCTATTTCCTCACAGTTTCATTCGTTGAAATTACTTTTATTTCCCTGTTACATAACATACATAACGTATATGGAAAAACAAATCTGTTTATGGATGCACAAATATATAATAACTGGTTGCAATGCAAATAGCTTTCATATTATTATCAAATCAAAATTCATAATAGGCAATTATTCCTATGATTAAAACATTTTAAATACATTTGAATGCATCTTTGTTCATGAGCAATGTGTATAGGTGTGTGAGCAAAATTCCAAAACGAAACAATGCTTACATTAACACAAAACAATTGTGAAATAAAACAAAATATTTGATTTATAGAATTTATCATGACAGTCTCATCATTCAAATGTTTTTTTACCCTTTTCCTTCAATCACTATTTTTTTACCAAGTAAGGTTGATGAATTTTTTTTTTTTTAGTAATCCAATTTTTTTTTTTTTTATAAAATCCAAATCCAAACCAGGGCCTACTCATCCTTGAAGGAACCCCTCCCTGATGGACCACATCTTCAGGGATATAGACGTACTCCCTACACATGCCTAAATGCAGCTTGATGAGACTATTTAACCCATAGTTCGGGTAGAGGGTCGTCGACTCTGAAGAGTTCATATACCATTTAACAGCTTTTGTTTATTGTGATGCTGGGGTTTCACTTACCCATCTCAACTGGCAACAGTTTGATGTAGGAGCTGGTTTAGTCACTGACCACCCAGGTTTTGAATTCAGAGTTGTTCTCCTAAATCAGTAGCTATCCAAAGCTACCTGACCCAGTTTATCCTACTATTTACCCATAGCTGGGGGGTAAAGAGGAGAGACAGATTCATACCTTTTCCAATGGTATTTTTGCATGTAAATGACTACAAAAAACTTGACTGGAATTTGAACTCATCTCTCCAATTCCTTAATCCAAGCCATCATCCATTACTCCACCATGCCTCCCTTGATAAAATACAAGAAACAAAATGTCTTGTAAACTCCTTTTAAATGTTAAAAAAATGATTGAAAGGCAATGGCTTGTACCACAAGCCACCAGATATGGGGGCATAAAATTCTTTAACACAGAAAATGAAGTCAGTGAATCAAGTTTTAATTTCTGCAAAACTCTTTGTTTACTTTAATTTTATGTTCTTTGTTCCTTCCCTGCACTATCTCCTCTCCAAATACCTTGACAAAATGGCTTATCCCTGACATGCCAGGATGATTAATAGAGAAAAGTGAGTAAGTGAACATTTAGATGATCCACTTTTTTATAACACACATGCCCAAGTGATTCTATTTTTAGTAACCCAAGTGATTCTATATTGACAGACAAGGGACATTATTTAATCTGGTGATCGAAGAAATCTACATTAGCAGAATTTTAACCATATTGATGTTTCTTTGAATTTTCTAACAGTGTTCCTATAGACCTCATTTCATATAGAGTACCTTAACTATTTGTGTGTAATATACACCCCTAACATTTGGCTATCAAATTCTAGAGCCCACCCACCCCGAAAAAAAAAAAAAAAAAAAAAAAAAAAAAAAAAAGCTTCATATACACAATGAATTTTTAGACTGTCTTTCACAAGAATACCAATGTGTAAGTGAATCCAGTCTAAGTAGGAATTTGAACTGTGCACCAATTCTGTATTCAGTGCAGATAACCACTACACTACCCCTACATCCTATCTGGGATTGCAAAGGAAATATTTGTCACAGATTATTTCCACAACACAGAGAATAAATCACTAAGTTCAGACTCGAAGATCGGGGACAGAAAGAAATGCTCAAAACTCGATTCGCAGGTACTATCTCTCAAATCACAATGCACGCAACCAGTCAGAATAATAACTCACTCTCCAACAAACATGGTAGCCAAAATACTTAACTTCTCCTTGATTCAAGAACACCAACTGCTTTTGTTGGCTGAGCATTTTTTCCATTCGTCGGCAGCTGGGAGAGGACATTCAATTTTTGCATATCAAAATACTTTTATATCAACTCCTGTGATGGACTTATTTTTTAATTTAAATATTCTGTCTTCAGCATGTCATGCGGAGTACGTGCCCCTTTTTTTGGTAAGTAATTTTCTTTTTCGCCACATTTTCCGTCGTAGCATACACGCAATGCACTATCGCTTGGTTTGATGAGGTAAGTCGCCATTTTCTTCGCTATACACAAGCATAAAAACAAAGAAACATGGTGCCAAGGTTAATGGTTAGGTTTATTCTGCTAAGCTATTGAATACTCCTAGCTCAGTTGATAAAGCAGCTTGGCATGCATTCAGCTTCCCCGAGGCAAAAGGGACCAGAATTCCAATTCTAGTAAGAGCTTATGACTTATTTCTGAACCAGGGTTTTCAAGATTGACAAACTGAGTGAAATGTAAAAAATTTTAAATTAAGATTAAAGGAAGCACTAACCAAAATTAAGTAAAACTTTTAAACAAAAAAAAAAAATAAATAAATAAAATAAAATTAGATATATCAGTGGCATTAGATAAAAAATATGTTAAAGTATATGATAAAATAAATATAAGGATCTTGAAATTGAAAAATAAAATATGGCACCTTAAAACTACTGTCATACCCATAATAATTGGAATACTGGCTATGATAAAAAAAGGTACAAATAAGAACATTAATGAGATCCCTTTTAACCCCTGTTTACAAGAGATTCAAAACAATTACACTGCTCATCTATTGAGAGTATTATCAATACAGTGAAATTATAAACACGACAAGTATCTCTTATCAAAATTTTTGCAAACAGAATGCATATATTTACTAACTTGCCTTATTTCAGGTGCTAAGTAATAACATGGTAATGGATTGTGGTGACGAGAAATAAAAGATAATACCAAGCAATATATTAGCGACAAATAATTCAATAAAAATAAGTAACACACTCGCAAATAAGTGAATCTAGATTAAAAAAAATGTTTTATTAAAATAAAATCTAACTATATTTCAGAAATACTTAATACATCTTCCTTTATCAAACCTGGTAAGATTTTGTTCACAAAGTAAACAGCTCTTAAGGGGGGGGGGAGGCCTACCCAAAATATAAATACACTTTAAGCAGATCTAAGGTTAGAATTACAGGTAGAATCAATGAGCTACAGCAAAAACAATTGGTGATACTGTTGAAAGAAGCACCTCTTTTGTTGCAAGGTGTAGATGTTTTTCAGTACATATTTAATCCCTCCTGGAACAATATTTGGCAGCATCATGATGCAAGTTCCCATAAATGTAAGAAACAAAACATGGATTTAAACAAATAATTAATGCATGTATTAACAAAAAAAGAAATTGCCTTAAGGTGTACACAGTTGAAAGGAAAGGACATTAAAAACTTAGTTATTATGAGTGAGTAAGTGTTCAATCATCAATCGACTGGGAAAATAAACACGCCCCAGCAGGGATACCTTTATCTATGTCCTGATACATCTGGAAGAAAGAGGAAGGAAATGTTTGTCTTTTCATAGACCTAAACAGCACAGCCTTGGTGTAGCTAAGTTAGGTAACCCATGGTACTTTTGTTAGGAACATAGAAACATGATATGCTAAAAAGACTAAAGGCATTTCAGAGTCGCTGGTTGAGGGGTCACCAGGAAATTTCTTCTGTGAGAGAGATATTCATCAAAAGCTTTCAATGAGTATTCTCTGCAGCTTATAGATACAACTGAGAAAAAGAGAGAAAAAAAAAAATAAACTAATTATTGGATTTTAATAAAATGTTTTGGTACTCATTTCAGAGTTCCCACAGATTTGTGTAAAACAAATTCCAAGACTATTCCAGGACTATGTTAAGAAGTTTCATTGACTTAAACTGGCACACACGCACATACAAAATGAGCAGTCACCAATTTTAAAACCACAAACTTTGTAATTTATCTTTTAATAGTTTGATAAATGAGATAGTCAAAGAAAAGCTGTGTTGGTTCCAATAATTCATGTCACATGGATCAGTTGAAAACAATGAAGAAACCAAAGTGTTGAAGGTTAAAACAACTGAATGCATACATGGATATGTTACACATTTTGTGTAGCATTCTACACAATTTGGAGTTCTACTCCACTTGAAAATTTTGAATTAAACACTAATTCTTACTACTACACATTTCAACTATCTAGACTATTCATGGTTTGTGAATGTCAAAAAAATTCTTGATTGCTGCACATTTCCTGTGAAGTCTAATGGTTTTAATGAACAAAACTACAAATAGAAAATTTCACAAAAAGACTACAAATGGCTTTCATTGCACAGAACACAATGTTAACATTTTTTCAGTTCATCTAGTTTAGCATTCAGCCTCTTTTTGAATTTTGATATCTCTAACTTTTCCTTTGCAGATCTTTGTATGGCATTGGACTTTGTGATAAGTGTGAAGTTTGGAGTCAGCTGACAGCTATGCAGAAAAAACTGAGCAAACTTGAGCAAATCTGTGCAACTTTCAAGCTTATGCTTTTTGGTCTTTCGCTCTTCAATTTCCATAAGTATGGATTTCCATTTTTGTTCAACTGCCTCTTCCTGCTTTTTTTTCTTCTCAGCCTCAAGGTATCGTTTGTATGCTGTTCTGGTATTGAGAGCACTGCAGAGAAGAGCCTTAGTCATAGGAATATTCCCAGCACCTCTAAATGTGGTCATATAGACCATGATGATGCAATGTGCAACCAGAGTCTGTGGTTTCATATTGTTGGTGGAAATTTCCTTATTGACTGAGAAACAGCTTTCCACTGAGGCCTTTCCATTAGAGAGTACCAGCAACCTGCAAAAAACTATCTACAATTTTTGATATTCTTTGTTGCTAGACAAAGAAGAGTAGAACAAAGTTTCTATATGTTCTTAATGCCTGCTGAAATTCTTGAAAGCAATATTTCCAGCAACCTTCTCCTCAAACTCTTTGTACTGACTGATGATGTCATCACAATCAGACTTGCTGATTTGTTTTTTGTCTATCATGTGGGAAAGACATCTTTTTAAACTGTTTTCTGTGGCAGATTTTTTTTCATAAATAGATCCACGGTCCAGCCATGTAAATGACCTTACAAGAGGGTATCTAAAGGGAGACTTTGCCAGAAGTTTCTCAATGCTGGGGATGAAATTGTTTGTTTCAATTCTGCATGCAAAATCTTTTGGCACATTTCTTTTTTTGCATAAATTTTTCATAGCCCTATCTGCCAGAAATCCGCACTTAATCTTTGCAGCATCGTTATACATATTTGGTTTGACAAAACTCTTACAAATTCTTTCAGTTTGAAAAATATAATTATCTTTTTAGTGTGCTCTTCCTTTACAAGTCTTAATAGTTTCACGATCACGCTAAAAAGATCATCAGCAAGAAAAGAAAGCAATGGTTTATCGCTCTGATACTTTATAAGAAATAGCATGTCTTTTGAAACAGACACAAAGATCTACAGTTTCAGTGGAAATAAAACATCATTCATGTTTGACACCACCACAGAGAAAGACTTGGTCCGGGAGACATTTTTCTTTTTGTCTTTTTAATCAAGTTCACAATTTGATGACATCTGGCCAAATGTCTAGGAGTCATTCATATGTTTGTATATTTTCTAGCCATCTATGGCAGAAATACAAAAGTAAAGGGACAGGGTTGCTAGATTGAACTTTTAATAGAAAGCCAAGCCAAAAATTTTGATTTCATCATTTTTTCACACTTACAAAAGAGAGGTCATTATTAGTGTGCAAACCTAAAAAATAACATTCTCCTTATTTTTTCTAAAGAGGTATTTTCTCTTCTATCAATGTTCTTGTCTACATTTTCTTTGAGTCAAATTTGATTTTCAAACTTGTTACTTTTGGTGATAATTTAGACAAATGTAGATTACACAAAGATACACATGACACAGATGCATAATGTATCTATTTTTCCGGCATGAACTCACCCACAGCCTACTAGAGACCAAAAGAACTTTTTACTTTTGGAATCTACATGTGAATAAAATTTCTTCAATTGTTCCAGTTTTAAAAACACAGATAAATTTTTAGAGATTCTACTAAAACATGTATTTTATTACTGTAAAATAATTTATTATTTTCCTTTCAATTACAAATACAATGAAAGTGAATTAATTTATCTTTAACAGAGATGCTTACTTGTCTCTGGTGCCTTTTATATTTGCTTTTCTTCTTTTCTTGACACGCCTTCATATTCTTTCTCCCTTTCTTTCTCGTCACATAGACAAGAAAAAGAAGTAACTACATGGTCATGAACTCATTCTAATCAAGGAAACTAACCACCATTTGCAATAATTGCCAAATATTACTGATAACTAAAGGAAAAAAAAAAATAAAAAAATTTTTTTTAAAGAAAAATTTTTAGCTTGCAAAAAAGCCACATTTTGGGATTTGTCTTTTTGACTTTCATGAATTGAGAAAAAGGATGTGTGGGCAACCTAATTTAGAAACTTCCAGGATTTTTCAAGGTTTCCAGGACCTGTACGAACCCTGTTATTTAATAAAAGATAAAATAGAGAGACAAAAAATAAAGGGTGCATATATAACACCACCAAATGATGCCTAATAAATAATATTGCAATTCCCAAAACCATTTTGTTTAACTCCTTAATACTCACCATAAAACCTTGTATTAATTCTAAAAATTAAAATTAAAAAATAGCCTGTGTTAATGTAGGTTTCTAAAGAAAAACAGTATTAGGTCTCCACCTGTAACTTGTTAATGCTCAACATTCCGAAAATGGGACGGTAGAGATTGATAGGTTAAACAACAAAGGGTACGAGTATGCTTACGAGGTTACGTTTTTAAATACAACAGGGCACTGAATAAATAAAACTTAAGTGTTAAGCAAAACATTGTGTGAGGAAACCAATTTACTGAGTGTGTGTGTGTGTGTTGGGTGGGGTTAATATACAGAGTTACAAAGATGAACAAAGGTACTTTCTGTCTGAATTTATGATATAAGGAGTTATTATTACTTACATTAAGATTAATCTCATCATCTTTGTGGCTGTCATCACAACATTTTGACCGGCTGTGTCCTCTGGCCTTCAAGTGTGTTGATACAGGCAGCCTTCAGGGAATTTCAAACTGAAACTGTTATCTAGTCCCCATGGGACGGATATAGCTTGTTCTTGTTTCACTGTCCACATCTAGAAATATCTTGCTTGATTTTTTTCCTTCTAGTACAGTCCAGTTATAAACAGCCTAAGAATTGAACTCCAAATTCGCACAAACCACAAACACTTTAAATCTAGTAGGTTATTGCCTACTAAATTTGATGGATGGCATCATAATTGTGATATCAATCTGAGGCAGAGTAGTAAATACTCAGACTCAGTGGACTGATTGATTTGTTTCTTATGGTTTATCAACCCTTTACAGGTTATTTAAAGCCAGAAAATGTTTTAATTGTACGATTTTTTTTTTTTTGAGATAATGATTTACTGATAATACAAGCCTTATTAATTAACCTATAGCTGAGAGAAGAAACGGTGGATTTATACCTTTCCCAAATGTATTTGCTCATAAGTGAATACAATAAACCCAATGGGAGTTGGAACTCTGCTACCTGATTCACAATTCCGTGCTGTTATCCATTAAATCACCTGTAATTTCCCAGTTTACAGCACCTGGTATTCCCAAACTGTCACCCATCTAGGTACTGACCAGGCTGAAACAGAGTGAGGCAGATGTAATATATGAGAGAGAGGAGTAAATAAAAAAATATATATAATAGTGATGGAGATATCGCTATACATGAACAACGGAACAAGAAGAATCTATCCCTATAGTTTAAATAAAGAATTTAGTTTGAAACCCCCTGGATTGATTGATTGATTTGTTTTTGACAGCTTATCAACCTTTTGCAGGTTATTTAAAGTCAGAAAACACTTTTTTTTTAGATTGTAAGAATTTTTATTCTTTGGAAATAATGGTTTAGTGATACAAGTATTACTAATTAACTCATAGATGGAGGGAAGAAGAGGTGAATTCATATCTTTCCCAAGCGTATTTGCACATAAGTGAATATAACAAACCAGATTGGAATTGGAACTTGGCTCTCTGATTAAACAATACCAAGCCATTATCCACACATCCAAGTTCACAGTAGCTGGTATTCTCAAGCAGTCACCCATCTAGGTAGTGACCAGGCTAGACATGGCTTAACTTCAGTGATTGTACAGGAACTGAAAAACTCTCCGAAGATCCACTCAGTTTGACAAACACCTGAAGGTGGCACAAAAAAAAACAAAAAAAAAAACCTTTCTTCTGAATGGTCAGTATGGTGTATTTTTGAGTTGGGTTTTGCCTACAGAGGGACTGAATGCTGTTAAAAATTTCAAAAGAAGCACTTTTTTTTTTCTTCATCCTTCACTAAACCAAAATTTTTATAACCAGTGGAATTAAGTATCTTAAGGTTACTCCCCTAGTTCCTCCCAAACAAAAGTTAGGATTTTCATAAGTGAAGTCTAATAAAAAAGTAATTTTCATATGAATGCTTATTTTTATTCTTTTTTTTTGGCTTCCATAAATTTATAGAGTTTGCTTTCAGGGCAGACCAACAAAAAATGTAAACAGTTCTGAAACTATGGATGCAAAATGACAGGACATTCCATTCAAAATTGGTTGATGATATTTTAATAAACAGCTTAGTTGAGCTGTAACTAGATGTGGAGATTTAATTAGAAATTCTCACTGTATAATATACTATGCATTCACCATTGAATCAAGTGCATTGACAAGGAAGGAGATTATATTCAAAAGTAAACATTGTGTAAAGTGAATGCTTTTTCAATGATTAGGTCACAGACTTGCTGGTATACTTAAGTCTATGTAAACAGTTTCAATCTAACAAAACTATTTTTTTGAATTCTCAAATATTTGAAAAGGTTTATATTGAAATCAGTCCAAACATCTATGAAGTATAAGCACACACACACAAACACACTTATTCTTAGAGTGTAAGTAATGATGATGCCCTACTTAAATTAAGTGGTCTGCTTGTAAAAAAAGGAAAAACTTTTGTAGATTAGCATTCATTAGACCTTCCTCTACCCATAAAATGTCAAAATTCAAAAATAGATTTTTTTTTTCTTTTTTTAGCATTTTAGAAGAGAGGTGCTGTTTATAATATCACAATCATGAGTCCCATAACTCATGAGTTGTAGAGGCACCACATGTGCTGCTGCTGCAGTAGAAGTGGTGTGTCTTGGGGGAAAATAGCTTGACAGAGCCCAACCTTCTCCAGGCTGGATTTGAATTCAGAGTTTTCCTTTTCCTTCTAGACTGGTTGCCACCCAAAGCTATAGAATTCAGTCTGTCCTGCTATTTAACCATAGCTGGGGGTGGGAGAGAAGAGATGGATTCATACCTTTCCCCAAGGAAATTAGTATGTAAAGTGAATGTAATGAACTAGGCTGGAATTCAAACTTGGCTCTCAGATTCCACAATCCAAGCTGTGATCCATTACTCCACCGTGTCTGCATTGTTCATAATATAAACTGTTTTAAATCAATCACTGACTTAAGAGTTATCTGTACTTTCTATTTACAAATATCAAGTTTGAAACTGATTATGCAATTGATAACTGCAGAATACTGATGCATCTTTTCCCAATTCATATTAGTACACAGTTACCAATGATCTAAAGAAAGTTTCAAACTTGACATTTTCATTGTTTTTAATGGCTTATCAGCCCTTTGTAGGTTATTTAAAACCAGAACATATTTTTAGATTGTATGAATTTGGAGGGGTGGAATAATGATTTACTGATACAAGTCCCACTAATTAACCTATAGCAAAGGGTAAAAGAGGTGGATTCATACCTTTTCCAAAGGTGTTTGCACATAAGCGAATATAACGAACCTAAATGGAATTGGAACTTAGCTCATCGATTTCCAATTAAAATGGTTTTGGGAATTGCAGCATTATTAGGCACCCCTTTTTTTGTTCACCATTTTGTCTTTTATTAAATAAGCATAAAAAATTTTATTAAAAAAAACCCCAAAAAAACAACATGATATGGCTGTAAGCCCCTTACATTTGCAAATAAAAACTAAGTACATATAACTAAGGAGTCAGGGATTGATTTGACACTGTATTTATGAACAAGATCTAAAATGATTAAAAAAATTTTTTTTTACAATTCTGATAAATATCATGGATAGGAAAGTATAATAAAATGCTAATCAGATTTTACAAAAATTCTCCCCTATATGGAATTTTGAGTGGACCAGTTAATTTAAATAGTGCGAACAATGCGAGTATTATCAAAAAAATTACATCAATTCATCAGAATTATACAGAAAAAGGACAAGTAATAATGTTTTTGCTAGACAGTAAGACTGTAACTAACATACCTGCTTTAAAAGTTTCAAGATTGAATTTCTGTTAATCATAAATTAGACACACGAGAAACAAAATAATTGTAAACCCTGTTAAATGAAATTTGGTTTCAAGCAGAAAATAAACTTTCATGTTTAATATCAAACCTTTTGAAAACCAGTTGTTGACAGAGATGTTTTTGTTCTTTTAAATAAATGAGATCTAATTAATAGAAGAAAAAAAAACAAAAAAAAAAACACTAACTACTTGTGGCTATAATAATAGTCCTTTCTTCTACTTCTTTTCTTTTGACTTTTGCTTTAGAAAGAGACAGACTTGTATGTAAACACTCAACAAATCATCACTATCATTAGACATCTAGTATTATTTGACAAACACATTATGTTAATCTTGCCACAAAGTGGAGGGAAAAAAGTGTGAATCATAAAACTTGTTACGGATACTCAGTTTTGGGCCAAAGAGTGGTTGCAAAATTTTGTGCGGATTTATTTTTGATGCTATGTCCTTTCAGGACGTAGTCGTTTATGGCTCTTCAGATTTATTTATTTATTATTTTATTTATATCCATGAATTAACAGACCTTGGGAAATATGGTGGAATGATTTCCCATCGTTTTTTTTTTCTTTACAGTTTGAAATCTCCTAGACTGGTTTCTGCCCAAGGCTAGAGAATCCATTTTTCTCTGCTAGCAGCTAACCCATAGCTGGAAGGAGATGGATTCATGCTTTTCCAAAATACTAAAATTTAGCTGCTGCTTTTATGTTACAGTTTCCTTTCAAAAGATATGAGCATTCATGGCTCTCCAAGATACTTTTTTTTTTCTTTTAATTGCTAGGCCTTCTTGGGAAAGATAATGCAGTGGTTTCCTATTTCCTGTGGTTTGAAATTCAGAGTCTTGCCTTCACCTAAGCTGGTACCAGGCAAAGCTAAAAATCACAGTCTTACCAGGCTATTTTTAACCTATCGTTGGTGGCGGTGGGGGTATTTCAAAATTAAAATAATCCAGAACGCAATATTTTTTTCACCCTCGCCATTATCCTGGTGTTAAGCATGCATAGGATTTCTTGTCTTCATTAGGTTGAACATTATACAGTGAAAATTTCAAATAAAATTTCAGCTAAATGACTAATTTCAGATTACTGATCCATTCTCGTGTAACTACAATGAAATTTTCTGCCACTGGAAAAATTTATAGCGATTTTAATGTACTTTTTAATTTTTAAGTTATCTTAAAAAAAAAAAAAAAAAAAAAAAAAGCAAAACAAAAAAAAAATCTAAACAAAAAGGGTTTTTTCTTGCTTGGAGCAAACAAAAAACCCTTTACTTTACTCTACATTTCCTGCCACAGTGACCAAATATCCTGTTTTCAAATTAGGAGATACGTTTGTTTTTTTTATACCAGTTCTGTGAACGAGTGTTATAGCACATGCTGTCATAAGAAAAGCCTTGTTATACTGTGTGTGAGTATATATATATATATATATAACACCTGACATAGTAAATTAAGTGAAAGACTGATAAATACTGTGTTTTATCAAGAAAAAAAAGACAACACATTATTGAATTTTGTCAGAATTAAATTTTAATTTAAAAAACTAAAAAAAGTGAAGCTTTATTATTTTTCACTATGAAAAAACAAAAATTTTCCATGTTGGTTGCCCTGTATATAAAATTTGATTATGGATGAAGAAACTACTGTGACAAAAATCCATATACAAAATAATTTTTTTAATACAAGTTTGAGATAAGAAAAAAAACAGTTATGCTCTGGTCTAAAAACAACTGACTGCAGTTTACAGAGGTTACAGAAATTTAAAAAATATGTCATGTTAATTTTTAAATGCATTGATTGACAATTTTTTTTTTTGGTATTGTCAACTTACTACTATTGTATTTTTAATTTCAACTTCTAAATCATTAATATATTTGTCTCCTGCAACTAAAAACACAATGCTCTGACCAAAGTTTTTTTAATTAATGTTTTGTTTTTAAAGATCTAAGGTGGAGGAAGGCCAATTTTGAGATGATGTACGAATAAACATCAAAAGGAGACTAAGTTTTAAAATAAATTATCATTGATAGTTCGCATCCATAAATGTTAGGTGCACCGACAAAAATAAAAAAAAACTATTGCGACAGATATCTGTTGAGGTTATTTTAATTTAATGACTAATAAAAAGTCGAACTCACGCCTTTTTCATGCTAACAGCTAACTGAATAGTGAAATATACACATTTTTAAAAATTTAAATAACACAAAAAGTTTCTTAAACAATTGTGCAACATTCACCTTTCCTTGCTAGGAAATCCCGATCTATATACAAAAAAAAATATCCATTTATTTTAGAGAATCAGTTTATGGCAGCAGTCAGCAAATATAGGTTTAATTACATCGGATGGAGTAAAATAAAAAAGTCAAAAAAATTTAATGAAGTGGGTAACCAGATCTTGCCTAAGGTCTCTCTCTAGTCTAAAGTGCGCGTCTGCCAATTTGAAAGTATTTTCTTCATTTTTTGATAGGTTTATAAAAAAAAAAGAAAGAAAAAAAAGCGTAGTCGAAACAAATGGATATTTATTTTTATAATTCTTCGTTATTTTTTTTCCTAGATTAGCAGTTAACTGTTATTGATTTAAAAAAAATACATATCGTTATTTATTTCAACTTCCCCAGCTAATGACACTAAAAATGACACTGACAGTCAAGTTACTTGAGAAGTAAAATCTCAGGGTAACGATATCCTTAGAAGGATTCGTGAAGGGGTAATGTAATAAAAAAAAAATCTACTTGCTGACTCTCGCGGTTTTGTAACTTTTTAAGCAGGCAACTTAAAATTTCAGAAATTAAGAAAATAAAATAAACAAAGCAAGTTTATTCCTTATGTAATAATGTAATTTACGCACATTTCGAAATTAGAACTAATTTTCAAAATCAAATGAATGATAATTAAAGAGTCTGTAACTAAGATATAAAAATGAAATACTGACGCAATGATAAAAAGAAAAAAAAAGGTGAATTTTGCAGTTCGATGAACAAATTTTGGACAAAAAAAAAAAAACATACTGAGGAGGGGGAAATGATTATTAATTGCCAATCACAACGGGGTAGAGAGAGAAAATAAAATTATCCTGTAGAAAACGCGTCTAATAAACAGAAACTAAATAAGGGCAAGGCTGTAATTTTCATACCCGTAGAAAAAAAAAAAAAAAAAAAAAAAAAAGCAATTAACTAACAGGTGTCGTTAGCCTTTCCTTTGTCTGCATTTTACTTACCAGACACTAACAAATAAAAAGACAACATAAAGAAAATATATCAAAAGTCAAAACTTGCTCATTTTTTTCCAAATAATCCAAGATAAAGAGTCTTAATTTAAGACTAAGAATTAAATCTTAAAACTTGAAAATTTCAACACCAAGCTATTTTGTAAACGTGAAACAATTTTTATTAAAAAAAAAAAAAAAAAAATTTTAAACTGAAGAAATTCAATATTCAACCATATGATAGGCATTTTTGGTTTGTGGTGTAGTAGTACAGTAGTAA
Organism: Acanthosepion lycidas; assembly: GCA_963932145.1. Classification (NCBI taxonomy): domain Eukaryota; kingdom Metazoa; phylum Mollusca; class Cephalopoda; order Sepiida; family Sepiidae; genus Acanthosepion; species Acanthosepion lycidas. The sequence goes on from OZ010603.1 coordinate 25,688,750, forward strand.
TAATCAATCTCAACTCTGATTACAAAAATTAGTTTGTCACACTTATTAAACTTTTCTTTATAAATGAAAAAAATACATAAAATGTGTACGTACACATACAAAAACAAAATTATTTTTTAATAAACACTAATCGATTTATTTTAAAAATATATATTTTATTTTAAATACATTTTAAAAAGTGCGTTTTTTTTTGTTAAATAGTAAGTGTTGTTGTAGAGAATCATTCATGATGTGGGGGCGATGAAATAGCCTCTATTTATAAAAAATATATATATATTTACTGGGCGGTAACTTAAAAAAATACAAAATATTATCTCACTCTCGAACAAATATTTTATTAATTTATCAAGTCAATATTCCTTATTGTTTTAATACGAAACGAAGTCTTAAACGAGACATACAACGAATAAGGTGGGGGATTTTTTTCGACTATTATTAAAGAAACATTTCCTATTCATTTTTGATGCAGTCAACTTAAAAGAAAAAAAATGAATATCAAAAAAATTAAATAAAGAGATCGAAACAATGTCATTTATGAAATTTTCAGATTAAAAAAAAAAAAAAAAAAAAAAAAAAAAATAGTATTTTTATTTTAGAAAAAAACATGATCATCCGTGTGAATTCAACAAAATGCGAAACATGAATTTGTAGAAGAAAAGAGTAAAGAAAGACTAAAAGAAAAACAACTGGAAGTAAAAAATAAATGCAAGAATTAATAAATTAAGATTTGAATTTAATTAATGAAATGATGGATTAAGTTCTTATTACAATACATTTGTTTAGTTCTCGTCCATCCTAAAAAAAAACAAAAAAAAAAAATATGAAAATAAATATGGGTTTGTGTCAGTCTTTTTTTAAGACGTACTAAAACTCTAAGACTTAAAAACAAGACTAAATTGAAAAAAAAAAAAAGGAAGAAAAGCAAAACACATAAATTGCAAATTCAAAGGCTCAACAAAGCGATAAATGAATTAACTTAAGAACTTAAACACCCAAAACCATTGTTCGTTTTCTTTTCTCTTTTACTAAGTCATTCAAATGAAGACATATTTTAAAGACAAAAACATACAATTAAAAAAAAAAGTGGATGCCGATTCTTAAAATTATAAAACAAATCCATTTTTACATTATCAAATATAAACTGTTCCCCCCCAAAAAAAAAGACAGGCAAAAATATTTTTATTAACTAAAATTTAAAAAACAGTTAAATAGAAAAATAGTATATACTTCAGTGAAGTAAGAAGACTTTCCTAAAAAAAAAAAAAAAAAAAAAAAAACAACAACAACGAAAAAAACGTAATTTATAGAGAAACTAGAGTATAATGAATTAAGCTTAAGCAAGTTTCAAGTGTATAAATAAAAATTAATAAATGTACATTTGTTTTCGATTTAGATTTCAAAATAAATCTCTAAGAGATGAAAGGGGGAAAAAGTATATAATTTCTTTTTTTTCACGGTCAAAGTCCGTAGATTTAAAATTAATTGACTAGAATCCGGACTCAAATATTAAGAACTGATTCCGGGAGAAAATCTGGAGGTTATTCACATATAAAAATAAAATGAATAAAGTTGTGGAGGTGTGTGCGTGATTTCCACCCCCAGCTAAAGTTTAACCGGTGAGTTAAAAAGAAAAAAAAAATTAAGTCGAGTAACGAAAAAAAAAAAAAAAAACAAACAAACAAAAAAAGGATTTTCCACGTATTTTTAAAGATGAAATCAAATGAATATTAGAGATTAAAAAAAACAAAACAAAAAGGATTAAGAAGATCGGGGAAATATGGATTTAAAAAGAAACAAAAAAATGTGTATCTTCTTGACTTGTCTAAGGAGTCAAGATAAACAAAAAAAAAAAACAAACAAAAACTTCTGGTTAGTAGAAATTTAAATATTTTAGTTAAATTTTAAGAAAAAAAAAACAGTTCGGAATCATTTTTATTTCCGATTCGAATTACTTCTTTTTCAAGATTGTATATTAAAAAAAAATTAAAAGAATTTTATTTTTGACAGTTGAAATTTAAAACGTAAAGAAAAATAGGTGCTTTAACATAGAAATTTACTTAAAGAGACGATACTTTAAAAAAAAAAAGTACACAAATTTGAACTTACCTTAATTTTTTTTTTAAAAACAGTTTTAAATATTTACAGAGTTAATTTATATCATAATGTGTATTAATAAAAGATTTGCGTCCAGCTTTTTGTAAATCATTCCTTTGAGTTTTGCTATGCTATCGAAATGGGTAGTGCATTTTTGAAAATAAAATAACTTTTTTTTATGGTAAAAAAAGAAACATTATTCCAAAAAGTCACTACAAATAGACCGTAGTGTAAAAAAAGTATCTCCGGTTTCTTTCTTTCTTTTTCTTTCTTTTTTTTTTTACCTATCAAATTGAGCAGGGAAAATCTTACAGGAAAAGAAGACAAACACACGATATAAGCTGCCTTCTCATTGGCTGTTCGACCAACAACCACTGACATCTAACGGTGACGACCCAAAACATATCACTGACAACTCAAACTACCATATTCAAGTCAAAAGAAAATGAAAATATCGCTATATAATTATTCTTATATAAAATTTGAAAAGATCATCACAGAAAAATATCTCACAGGCCGTTTCTCTTATTTTTTTTTTCAATACAAACTTAGTCAAAGTTATAGAACCAATGAAACTTCTAACGTAATACCTAATTTGCAATGAAAACTATGTACCTCCATACTACACACACCAACATATCACAAATTCTTGATGAAAAATACTAACTATCCCATAATAAAATATATTTGGATTAGAAGAATGAATAAAATAAATATTGCTTATTAAAATACAATTTAAAAATTAATCACAATGAAATAAAGTATATATATATATATATATATATATATATATGTGTGTGTGTGTGTGTGTGCTCAAAATTGTGAATAAATTGTCTAAAGTTGAGGCAGTTTATCCACAACAAAATTAACAGTAACATAAACAAAACAAAAACATGAATAAAACAAAAATAACAGATCTTTCTAAGGCACAGTATTTACATTAGTCGAACTATTGTCCTCATCTTTGTCGCCATATTTGTCACAACGTTTCGGCCGTTGTACGCTCCGGCCTTCTTCAGGTGGTTGGAATTAAGAACTGAACCCTTTATTTCGATCACTGGGGTAGACTGTTCTAGTTTCACGTGCCATGTTTGATGGATGTCAGTTATCAGTTATATATCCTGCTAATTTTCCCTCAAGGACACATGGCACAGTGGATAAAGGCGTTGGTTAGATCCAGTGACAGACCCAAAAAGTGTGAGTTCAATACTCGGTTAAGGCAGTGGAGAACTTTCAGAGGGAAAATTAGTAGGAGATAACTGATAACTGACATCCATCAAACAAGGCACGTGGAACTAGAACAGTCTATCCCAGTGATCGAAATAAAGGGTTCAGTTTGAAATTCCACCTGAAGAAGGCCGGAGCGTACAACGTTGTGACAAATATGGCGACAAAGATGAGGACAATAGTCCGACTAATGTAAATACTGTACATAATACCTCATCTCAGAAATATAGACAGACTTTCTAAGGTATTTTCACCATTGTTTTCTCAGAAAGATCTACTGTTATTTTTGTTTTATTTTGTCATTAAAAACAAAGCTTGATTTTGTTTTTGCACTTTTTTGCACTTTAGATTAAAATATTTTTTGGAGTGAACAATCGATGTATCTGTCATATAGGAATAAAGTGTCATTGCTGACACTTGAGTTTGAACACAGATCACCAGAGCAAACACAGGCGATCTAATTTCTAATAAGTAGATCACATGACGGTAAAGGAAATGTATATATGGGAATTAGCATGACATCTAATTGATCACTATTTCTGTTCTATCCTCTATTATTATACAGATCACTATTCTCTATTCTATCCGCTATACTATTCCTCTATACTGATCACTATACTGGTTACTATTCAGTGGTTACTTTTCGAGCAAGTATTATCCAGCAATGCTATTAGTGTGAATATTATTTGAAGGTCTCTGACACCAGTATTGTTCAACAGCATTACTATCGTTGTATCTGCAATTACAAAGTCTACTACAATGAGCATTACGAAAGTGACAATGAGTATTTGTTGATATCACAAAAGTGGCAACGAGTGTTCCTTGACATCACAAAAGTATCTCATTTGAAATGTGAAATATATTTGTTTAATTTTTTAAATGTATCTAAAAAATTTGAAAAATGTAACTATTTTTTCATTAAATAATTGTGAGAATCTTCATAAAAAATATACTTTTATAAAAAAATTAAAATGATTCTATTCAACTTGCAATTTTGATACCAATAAGTAATTAGCAAAAGCTTTTTTACTAAAACAAATTATTTAAAGGTTATTTTTTATATGTAACTAGTTTCCTTGATCAGGCTTTAAAGAACATTATCAGCATTCACGCAAGTACAAACTCTAAAATCTCTTCTGAACTCTTACCAACTTTACCAATCCACAATTCTTAACATGCTAAAGAAACTTTATTATTCTAAACTACACTTTAATAATTACTTCTTCTTTATGAGCTCAGATACAAATATTTCCAAATCTAAGAGACACAACTCTGTCTAACCTTTCAGTTCACATGCATGTATATCAAATACTTAATAAATTCAAATGTTACATTTTGAAACAATACATCATGATTTGTTTCTAATATTTTTCTTTAATTGTTGTGGACAAATGTTTTTAGAATATCAACACTAAAAATCCTTCTGATCACTCAAAATACATTCACCAGTCCACAAGAAAGTGATATACTGTATACTCTGCCAAACTAATTTTGTATGTGTTAATAGTGTAGTGACATTAAAGATAGTAGCAGTAGTAGCTCTAAATAAACCTTATATCAGGAGCAGCTCTCAAATATAAAAACATGTGAACCCTAAAGTAACTAACTTTCTTCCAGGTTCCCGCTTTTGAACTGCTGACATGAACTTTCCATGCTGAAGCTACAAGGGCTATGAATGCTTCACATAAAACACACCAACAAAGTTTTCACTATAACATATTAATGGACATTTCGTTGTGTATACAATATATGTCTAACAAAAGAAATTCTTGTTTTAAACTTTACTTTTGTTAATTTTATTTTAATAAATGTTATCTTTGCATTGCAAATCAATTGGTCTGTTATTTTGTGCATGTATTCTTTACACCAACACTATTTCATGAACTATAAAATGTTCCCATAAGAAACTTTATGCATTTAATTATTGAAGTAGCTTATCACTAAAACGGGAAGTGAGGCTAGTCAAGTTGACTATTACTATTTACAAATGGGATATTTACTTATTGGCAGAGAGTAATGGGCAATAATTAAATAGACTGGTCCACTCATAAAAAATAAAGAAAACCTTTCCAGGGAATAATTTTGGGAGATTAGCATTCGTTAGATTTTCTGCAAGTTGTGACATGTAGAGAAAGTACTGAATACCCCACTGCATCTCACCCACACACCAGATTTGAGTAAGCATCAATAAATACGAATGCCTTGAGTCAAGAAGACAGAGATCGTTCCAGCCACCGGATGCGAGACACCCCATGTGACTGCCTGCCAACAAGAACCTCTGACACTAGTCTTGTGCCAAACTTCACCAAGTCAACAAAACAAACTTTACCAAATCAACAAAGTGTCATGTCTGACTTAGAAGCAGATTGGGTTGATAATCATCTGCATGCAAACTCCTAGACTTTAACAGCAATTAACTACAGTTGCATTTGATATCAAAATAGTATTTATTTTTTTGCTTGCATGTTATATTTTTTTTCTTTCTTTGCATCTTCACCCCACATGGACCAACCCAATACAAAGATACCTGACAATGATTTGATCTTGGCCTACCTTATGATCAAAGCAAATCACAACATGGGATAAGGCAAGTCCTGGATCAAAACGATCACATATTCGATCAGCTGCAGGTATTGGACACCTTGGATGACCAGGGAGGGGCTTGAGGGTGACATCTAAGTTATATCAGTAGTATATTATGTCAAAGATTGTAATGAACCCAATAAACATTGATGACCAAGAGTCGCCACTGAACTATGGGGGTACACTGTTCTCATTCCACTGTTCATGTCTACAAATTCTCCTACAAAACAATGGCCTAGTAGATTAAAATGTTGGTTTGTGAATTTGATGACATAGTGATTGTGAGTTCGATCCTTGAGCCGGGTAATGTGTACTTGTATTCAGTGTAAATAAGTGAACAATAACTGAACAGTACTAAATAAAAATAAAATCTAGATGATATATCTCGATGAGCAGTTTCCGACATCAAAAAATACTTGAACCAGTATCATAGTGATGATGACATCATATCTGCTGTTGATGTCTTTTTTGACCAACAAGATGAAGGCTTCTTCACCAATGAGATCCAAGCACTGCAACACTAATGGAAGATGTGTGTGGACTGCAAGAGGCACTATGTTGAAAAATAAACCTTATTTGGTTTACATTCCATGAGAATATCTTGGTCAGCCTATGAAACTATCAACTACCAAAACACATCAACTTTCTCCTGGCTGTTACCAAGGTCTGACTTATAAACAAATTTTTGCTCCGAATTGCAAAGGACTCACTCCAATCTAAATCAAATAAATAAATATATATTATTTATTTTATACCTATAAGTATGTTCATTTTATTTCCAAAGTTCCAATAAATAATACCAATTTCATAAAATACATCTATTGGATGCTTTTGTGCACATCAGCAATGATGTTTCTAACCAAGATTCATTAGGACTTTCAAGTCTTTCAACATCATACCTCCTCTCTGTGGTAACCCAGCCAATACTGATCGGATATTGACTTGTGTACCTTCTGTTAGCTACAATTTTTTCATCCTTCTGACTAAACACTGTGACTCCTCTTAGCAATTTATAATCCAATCCCAGATAATTGAGAAATCTTAAAGAAAATGTTCACTCTGACAGGAATTGAACCTGCGTCCACCTTTGTAGGAGAAACTACACTTGGATTGGGTATGCCTTATGTGTCTGCGATATTAATGTTTGAAGTAATAAAAGAGTCAGATTAAAAACAAATCCATTAATTCTTTAGAAATTGCTTTGTTTACATTTCAAATATGAAACTGAGCAGATATGAAAAAATAAAAGTAAAGATTGCTTTCCTTCAAAGGGAAAATGCACACAGTATAAAGTAAAAATATAAATATGTCATCTATTTCAAATATGATCATCCGCTGTAATAATGTTTGAAGTAATATATATATATATATATATATATATATATATATATGTGTGTGTGTATGTGTGTGTGCTCTCATTTTCTGATTGAGAACTATAGAGAAAAAAAAATTTAAATCTTTATTTGAATGAGACAAACCGAACAAAGATTTCGATCAACCCAAACCCTTACTGAAATGAAAGATGGCTGAAGATGGAAGAAACATTAAATAAGTGACTCAATATAGTAATGGAAATAAAATGCTATTTAATATTTTATTAGGGAGCGCGTTATAGGCGTGGATGTTTTATACGGCATAAAATAACAGGACCTTTCATAAAACACATCTATTAGATACTTTTGCATGCATCATCAGTTATGTTTTTCACTAAGGTTCATTAGGGTTTCGGGTCTTTCAGCATCATACCCACTCTACATGGTGACCCAGCCAATACTGATCAGGTATTGACTTGTGTACTTTCCGTTAGCTAGAATTTTCCAGCCTCTCAATTACACATTGCAACTTCTCTTAGCAATTTATAGTCCACTCCCAGATAACTCCTGATTCACCAGCAATGTACACCAGAATATCTAGCAAATCTCCACAAGTTTTTATCTTGAACAGGTTGTTACATTATGTAGACCTTTTTCAGGCTTATCGCTTAAAGCAATGCACTATATACACCTGTTTTGAGCAAATGGCAAAATCTAAGAATGGTTTTATTGATATAGTAAGTCTTATAATAATGTCGTTTTTTGACATTAAAATATACGTCAAACAACGACATTATTACGTCATTATTTTTGCACCAACCTAATATATACAAGGGCTAATGTAAGAGGTAAAGAAACAATAAAAACAAATACTGGCTACAATTTTACATTGCAAACATTAAAGATATTGAGAAGCTCAGCTTTTAATTTAAATTTAATTCTGATGTCAAATGTATCTAGATATTTATGTTAACTGATCTCATTCAACATTTTATCATATTTTTAAAATTTTTATTAGTGTTGTTTTTCATAATTTTACATTATAAAGGACTGTAATTTGTGGGGAAAGAAGAAATGTTGTATAATTTTGTGGATGTTAACAAAGTTGTCAGTTTTATGTGTATTTCTAGGTGACATTGCATGTTCAATGCATAAACAAACAAGATTGAAGAAGCATACAAAAAAATTTATTTTTATCCTACGGACATTCATTCCATTTTTTTTTTTGACTGTATTGAAACAAAGTTAAAAGATCTCTTGCTTGAGTATGTCTGTTTTCCTTTTTGTTTCAGAAATAATTTATGGGAAATAAGGATAGGAATGAATAAAGATATTTGAGTTCAAGTCAGCTTCGCACTGAATTGGGAAGACCAAATCGCTACTTCATGAGTAGGGCTGCTAAAACATGCCTGAATGATGCTGTTGGAAAGTGGAAAGAGAATTGGTGGTCTCACAAGTAATCAGAAACACTTTCTAGGTTTCTTTATAACCTGCATCATGGGAAAATTAATTAATTTTTTTTTATTCTTGATTATTTTTATATTTATTTGTTTTATTTAATTTTCCACTTATATCCAGCACTTTGTTGTGGGAATCACCACTTTTGTTGCATGGTGTGAATATTTTACTGATGTACTTTTGTCCCACAAACAATATTTGGTGGACTCATGTGAGACCAGGCAAAAACAAGACACAAAACATGGATTTTAAATGAACAATTAATGCATGTATTAAGAAAAGAGAAAAATAACATTGATGTGCACACAAATGAAAAGGAAAAAACTGAACATTAAAACCTAATCTATTTAAGAATTGTTCGTATTTGTGCATGTGATACAAGCATGTGTGATCCTTGGTCCGATGCTGTTTTTAATCTTCATTAATGACCTTTCCGATAACATCAGCTCTGAACTTAGCATCTATGCTAATGACACTACCATTTACTCCTGCCTCAATAGTAAGGCTGACCTGTCAGACAAGGTCAAAATGGCAGCCAATGTACAAACAACCACAGGACTGTCATTAACTGAGTCACAAGATGGCTTGTCAATTTTAATGCCTCTAAAACTAAACTGATCTTCATTAACCATCTTAGAGACCCTTCTCTACCTTCCATCAGCATGGCTGATGCTATACTCCAAGAAAGTGACTTATTGTGTCTTCTAAATAAAGCTAACATTCTCAACTGACATGTGATGAAAAGACTACATTGAATACATCACTAGATCATCTGTTAAGAAAGTTGGTTCACTGTGTTGGCCAAGACAGTTTTTCTCTCCAGAATCTGTCTTGCATATCTATAAGTCTACCATTTGTTCATGCTTAGAATATTGCTGCTATATGCATTCCAGTGTCCCTGCCATTTTCCTGGAGCTCATTGATAAGATGCAAAAAAGAATCAGCAATATTATTGGTCCTGATCTGGCAGCTTGGCTTCAGTCATTTTCCCACCACCATAAGGTTGCATCTCTGTGTCTTTTTTATAAATACTTTCATGGTAATTGCTTGGATGAGCTCTTCATTGTGGTATCTAGACTGTATGAATTTAAGCACAATACCAGACTGGCAGTGAGACCTCATCAATTAACAGTTGAGCTAGCTAAATAGATGTAGGTGTAACTTCTATACTAACAGTTTCTTTTTTCACACTTCTCACTTGTGGAACTCCCTCCTGACTCCATGCTTTCCAACCAACTTTAATCTGCAAAAATTTAAATGCAATATCAATTGCTATGTACTGTCCTCCTGATTGCTCTTTTCTCTTTCTCCTCATTACTAATGTTTCTGTTCCTAATTCCCCCATACCCTATTACTACTTGTGTGCTTGTGGCTGTACTGCCTTGCTTGGGGTGATACAGATTAAAAAAAAAAAGTTGGTTCCCATATTTTAATAATTTAGTAAATCTTTATAAATAAAAAATTGTCTTTGTATCTATTTCTTTATAAATTGGTAAATGATAAATATTGCATTGCATTAGTTTTAATTGTATTCATTTTTAGAATTTTGTAAATATAAAATTATTCTTGTAAATAAACAAGCTAATAAATAAATAATGCTTAATATTTTTGTTGTATAGTCTCAAAAACAAAAATTATGTATAAATTCACATTTATTGTGTGTTTAGGTTTTATTCCAATTCTAATCATCATTTTTTTAAAACAATAAGCATTGCCAAGGAGTGAAGGTAGTTAAAATAATACCAGCCTCAAGGGAGAACTTATTTTGACATTCCATTTTTTTTCAGGCACAAAGGTCCATGTTTGCCAATTTATTTATTTGTTTCCTTTGGACTTACTATATTATTTTATGTTTATTACAAAAACAGTGGCGTGGCTGGGGAGGGGACCGCCCCAGGTGCCAGCACAGGAGGGGTGACACAATGTCACCCCAACAAAATTTTTCAATCAGGCTAAGGTGCCAAAAATAGTCTGAAAATAGTGGTGGAGACACAGAGTTTCGCAGGCGGGCATATGACCCCCACCCTCAGAAATAATTTATGCCCCCCTCCAGTTTTGTCCTCCCCTACATCAGAAATTTTCTAATAAATTGTCGGGAAATTTGTGAGTAGGAAAAATAGCAATGTTTTCAGCTTTCATGTGTTTCAGTTGCTACAATCTTGGTTACTAACAAGAGACATTGTTGTAACATTTTATTTTTATCGGATGATATGGTGTTTTTAACTCTGCATCATTAATAACAACAAAGCGAAATACGAAGCCAAAAGTGCAACAATTTCAGTCTTGCCTGTGTATCAATTCGCTGAGATACAATTTTCCATTGAGTGAGTGATATACTTTTGAATCTACTAACTAGTGTTAGGACGATTAATCGGAATCGGAATCGGAATCGAGAATCGGAAAAATTGGAACTTTTTGGGGTATCGGAAATGGTATCGGAAAAATTTGTGCCTATTTTCCGATTCCAAAAACGATTCTTTTAAATCTTTAACTTAATTTTCCATTATTGGTACTAATGATAAATATTTATTGTTTTTAAATTATCACTAAAATCATAATAACATCAAAATACGATGTAAATAAAGAAAAACAAAAAAATAAACTTTGCATAAATTCTCTAGGTAACCTTTTAAAAGAATGCAGTTGATTTAAATGGTACCCAGAAAATGATGCAACGGAAAATTGGACACCGGAAAATTAGCAACAGAAAATTACGTCAACCATGAGCCAGTCGAGACTATCGGATCTGGCTGTGCTGTCCATTGAAAACGAGCTTACAAGACAAACAGATTTTGACGATGTCATTGACCAGTTTGCCACAATGAAAAAAAGAAAACATTCATTCTAAAACCATAGTATCGAATGTCATTCTGTTGTGTATTGCCGTGTTTTGTATTTTTGTTCTGAAAGTGAACAGTTGCATTTTAAAAATCTTTTGATTTGAACTGATTATTTTGTGGTATTAGATTTTGTCTTGGATCATACATGTAAACAGTAACGTACCGGTCAGTAGAGTAAAGTAGAGGTAGAGCATGTATGAAAATTTATTAGGTTGGTGCAAAAATAATGTCGTTTTTTTTTACCTATTTTTAACGTCAAAAACGACATTATTTTTGCACCAACCTAATAGCTACAGCTAACCATTCACTATAGGGTGAATCAGGGGTCATTGGAGTGACATTTGAGCGGACCACCCCAGGTGATGTTTACTCTAGCTACGCCACTGTACAAAAACAAACTTAGAATGTTAGAAGTATAGAACACCATAATTCAAACTTATTAGGTTGGTGCAAAAATAATGTCGTTTTCTCACATATGTCACTATGTGAGAAAACGACATTATTTGAATATGAATGATGTCAAAAAAGAGTTAAGTTTATTGTAAGATTATTTAAAACTAGCACAGTACCAATAAATAAATGAAGAAAAATGGGTTTTGTCAAACTGTCTTGACATCAGCATACAAGTGCTGCTGATGGGACTGCAGTACATGTTGGACCTCAACAAACCTGATAGGCTTTTAGTATGCAATAATGTTACAGTGATGATTTTATAGTAATTGAAGTGCTACAGGATTATAACAAATGAGGCTTGGGCACTTTAACGTGGTGTAATGGTTAACAAGCTTGGCTCACTAGATCAATTACAACTGAGTAGTGAGTTCGATCATCACTGAGTGCTATACACTTTCAACCTTGTGCTACATCTAAGCTACACTAAGAAAATCATTTAGAGGGGAATTCAACATTGGGCATCAATTAGCAAGCTTGTCTCGCTAGATCAATTACCACTGAATAGTGAGTTCGAACCTCACTGATGATGATAGGCTTTCGGCCTTGTGCCACACCTAAGCTACACTTAGAAAATCATTTAGAGGGGAATTCAACATTGTGCATCACTTAGCAAGCTTGTCTCGCTAGATCAATTACCACTGAATAGTGAGTTCGAACCTCACTGAGGATGACACGCTTTTGGCCTTGTGCCACACCTAAGCTACACCTAGAAAATCATTTAGAGCTAACTTTGACATGGTGTATTGGTGTTATAGTGGAACACCCCTATTCTATAGTTAATAGACTCTCCCATCTATAATAAGTAGAAGTAGTAGTAGCAGTCGCTCATTGAGTTGGTCAGTCAGTAAATGTCGGACGACCGTTAGTCGCATATTAAAGTATCAGCCACCCCAACTAGATTGCTGCGTCATTACCTATTTATATCAAGTTCCTAACATCTTGTATGTCGAACCTATTTCAGGACCAACTTAGTACAAATACAAGCCTCCGCTGTGAAACCACTACATAACAATTGGTTAGCAAGGTTGTCTAACTAAAACAACGATCATTGAATAATGAGATCCATCTTCACTAAGTACTACACATTTTCGGCTTTGTGCCACATCTAAGCTATGCTTAGAAAATCACCACTGGGTACTTCAATGTGGTGTATTGGTTAGAAATCTTGTTTCACTAGATCAATTACTGCTCAGTAGTGAGTTCAATCCTCACTGGGTACTCCATATTTGAAGCCATATGCTATATCTAAGCAATGCTTAGAAGTCACTATAATCGATGAAGTTTGTGTTTGTCATCAGTTTGTAGTGAGAAGACTTATGACTTGTTACTAATGAGGGTGAAGACTTTCAAAAATATATTCTAAATGTTCAAATATTGAAAAGAAATGAATTTCAACATGTGAAAGAATTATATATATATATATATATATATATATATATATATATATATATATATATATATATATATCATGCCTCTTGATTCCTTGGGGAAAATAGAGCCAGAACAACACCTGTTCAACGGATGCAGTTCCAAGTGATCATCTTGAGCCTGTTCCATGCCATGCCGGCTGCCTTCACCTCTGCATCAACAATTCTGTTTCTTGATGTCAATCTTGATTGGGGCTTGTCTAGTCCTGTCCCACAATTGATCATTGGAGATGTCTTCCCTTGTGGATTCCAGTCAAGGGTCTGCCTGCCTGGTGACACTAGAAGCAGCCTTGTGGAGTGCGTGGCTGATACATCCCCATTTCTATTTCTTGATGTCAATCTTGATTGGGGTGTGTCTAGTCCTGTCCCACAGATGGTCATTGGAGATGATTTCCCTTGTGGATTCCAGTCAAGAGCCTGCCTGCTGACACTAGAAGCAGCCTTGCGGAGTGTTTGGTTGATACATCCACATTTCCATTTCTTGATGTTAAACTAAATTGGCGCTTGTCTAGTCCTGTCCCACAGTTGGTCAATAGCGATGACATCCCTTGTGAATTCCAGTCAAGGGCATGCCTGGTGACACTAGAAGCAGGCTTGCGGAGTGTGTGACCGATACATCCCCATTTCCGTTTCTTGATGTCAGTATTGATCGAGACTTTTCTTGTCCCTCCCACAGTTGGTCATTAGAGATGACTTCCCTTGTGAATTCCAGTCAACGGCCTTCCTTGTGACACTAGAAGCAGGCTTGCGGGAGTGTGTGATCGATACATCCCCATTTATGTTTCTTGATAGTCAATCTAGATTGGGGCTTGTCTAGTCCTGTCCCACTGTTGGTCATTGGAGATAACTTTCCTTGTTGATTCCAGTCAAGGGCCTGCCTGGTGACACTAGAAGCAGGCTTGCGGGAGTGTGTGATCGATACATCCCCATTTCCATTTCTTGATGTCACTCTTGATTGGGGCGTGTCTAGTCCTGTCCCACAGTTGGTCATTAGAGATGACTTCCCTCGTGGATTCCAGTCAAGTGCCCGCCTGGTGACACTAGAATCAGACTTACTGAGTGTGTGGCAAATACATTCCCATGTATGTTTTCTTGATGTCAGTACTGATGGTGAGTTGTCTTGTCCCTCCCGCAGTTGGTCATTGGTGATGACTTCCCTTGTGAATTCCAGTCAAGGGCCTGCCTGGTGACACTAGAAGCAGGCTTGCAGAGTGTGTGAGCGATACATCCCCATTTAGTTTTCTGGATGTCAGTATTGATCGAGTCTTGTCTTGTCCATCCCACAGTTGGTCATAAGAGATAACTTCCCTTGTGAATTCCAGTCTCCATTTATGTTTCTTGATGTCAATCTTGATTGGGGCTTGTCTAGTCCTGTCCCACTGTTGGTCATTGGAGACTACTTCACTTGTGAATTCCAGTTAAGGGCCTTCCTGGTGACACTAGAAGCAGGCTTGCAGAGTGTGTGAGCGATACATCCCCATTTAGTTTTCTGGATGTCAGTATTGATCGACTCTTGTCTTGTCCCTCCCACAGTTGGTCATTAGAGATGACTTCCCTTGTGAATTCCAGTCTCCATTTATGTTTCTTGATGTCAATCTTGATTGGGGCTTGTCTAGTCCTGTCCCACTGTTGGTCATTGGAAATTACTTCCCTTGTGAATTCCAGTTAAGGGCCTTCCTGGTGACACTAGAAGCAGGCTTGCAGAGTGTGTGAGCGATACATCCCCATTTAGTTTTCTGGATGTCAGTATTGATCGAGTCTTGTCTTGTCCCTCCCACAGTTGGTCATTAGAGATGCCTTCCCTTGTGAATTCCAGTCTCCGTTTATGTTTCTTGATGTCAATCTTGATTGGGGCTTGTCTAGTCCTGTCCCACTGTTGGTCATTGGAGATTACTTCCCTTGTGAATTCCAGTTAAGGGCCTTCCTGGTGACACTAGAAGCAGGCTTGCAGAGTGTGTGAGCGATACATCCCCATTTAGTTTTCTGGATGTCAGTATTGATCGAGTCTTGTCTTGTCCCTCCCACAGTTGGTCATTAGAGATGACTTCCCTTGTGAATTCCAGTCTCCATTTATGTTTCTTGATGTCAATCTTGATTGGGGCTTGTCTAGTCCTGTCCCACTGTTGGTCATTGGAAATTACTTCCCTTGTGAATTCCAGTTAAGGGCCTTCCTGGTGACACTAGAAGCAGGCTTGCAGAGTGTGTGAGCGATACATCCCCATTTAGGTTTCTGGATGTCAGTATTGATCGAGTCTTGTCTTGTCCCTCCCACATTTGGTCATTAGAGATGACTTCCCTTGTGAATTCCAGTCTCCATTTATGTTTCTTGATGTCAATCTTGATTGGGGCTTGTCTAGTCCTGTCCCACTGTTGGTCATTGGAGATTACTTCCCTTGTGAATTCCAGTTAAGGGCCTTCCTGGTGACACTAGAAGCAGGCTTGCACAGTGTGTGAGCGATACACCCCCATTTAGTTTTCTGGATGTCAGTATTGATCGAGTCTTGTCTTGTCCCTCCCACAGTTGGTCATTAGAGATGCCTTCCCTTGTGAATTCCAGTCTCCATTTATGTTTCTTGATGTCAATCTTGATTGGGGCTTGTCTAGTCCTGTCCCACTGTTGGTCATTGGAAATTACTTCCCTTGTGAATTCCAGTTAAGGGCCTTCCTGGTGACACTAGAAGCAGGCTTGCAGAGTGTGTGAGCGATACATCCCCATTTAGTTTTCTGGATGTCAGTATTGATCGAGTCTTGTCTTGTCCCTCCCACAGTTGGTCATTAGAGATGCCTTCCCTTGTGAATTCCAGTCTCCATTTATGTTTCTTGATGTCAATCTTGATTGGGGCTTGTCTAGTCCTGTCCCACTGTTGGTCATTGGAGATTACTTCCCTTGTGAATTCCAGTTAAGGGCCTTCCTGGTGACACTAGAAAGCAGGCTTGCAGAGTGTGTGAGCGATACATCCCCATTTAGTTTTCTGGATGTCAGTATTGATCGACTCTTGTCTTGTCCCTCCCACAGTTGGTCATTAGAGATGACTTCCCTTGTGAATTCCAGTCTCCATTTATGTTTCTTGGTGTCAATCTTGATTGGGGCTTGTCTAGTCCTGTCCCACTGTTGGTCATTGGAAATTACTTCCCTTGTGAATTCCAGTTAAGGGCCTTCCTGGTGACACTAGAAGCAGCCTTGCAGAGTGTGTGAGCGATACATCCCCATTTAGTTTTCTGGATATCAGTATTGATCGACTCTTGTCTTGTCCCTCCCACAGTTGGTCATTAGAGATGAATTCCCTTGTGAATTCCAGTCTCCATTTATGTTTCTTGATGTCAATCTTGATTGGGGCTTGTCTAGTCCTGTCCCACTGTTGGTCATTGGAAATTACTTCCCATGTGAATTCCAGTTAAGGGCCTTCCTGGTGACACTAGAAGCAGGCTTGCAGAGTGTGTGAGCGATACATCCCCATTTAGTTTTCTGGATGTCAGTATTGATCGAGTCTTGTCTTGTTCCTCCCACAGTTGGTCATTAGAGATGCCTTCCCTTGTGAATTCCAGTCTCCATTTATGTTTCTTGATGTCAATCTTGATTGGGGCTGGTCTAGTCCTGTCCCACTGTTGGTCATTGGAGATTACTTCCCTTGTGAATTCCAGTTAAGGGCCTTCCTGGTGACACTAGAAGCAGGCTTGTAGAGTGTGTGAGCGATACATCCCCATTTAGTTTTCTGGATGTCAGTATTGATCGAGTCTTGTCTTGTCCCTCCCACAGTTGGTCATTAGAGATGCCTTCCCTTGTGAATTCCAGTCTCCATTTATGTTTCTTGATGTCAATCTTGATTGGGGCTTGTCTAGTCCTGTCCCACTGTTGGTCATTGGAAATTACTTCCCTTGTGAATTCCAGTTAAGGGCCTTCCTGGTGACACTAGAAGCAGGCTTGCAGAGTGTGTGAGCGATACATCCCCATTTAGTTTTCTGGATGTCAGTATTGATCGAGTCTTGTCTTGTCCCTCCCACAGTTGGTCATTAGAGATGCCTTTCCTTGTGAATTCCAGTCTCCATTTATGTTTCTTGATGTCAATCTTGATTGGGGCATGTCTAGTCCTGTCCCACTGTTGGTCATTGGAAATTACTTCCCTTGTGAATTCCAGTTAAGGGCCTTCCTGGTGACACTAGAAGCAGGCTTGCAGAGTGTGTGAGCGATACATCCCCATTTAGTTTTCTGGATGTCAGTATTGATCGAGTCTTGTCTTGTCCCTCCCACAGTTGGTCATTAGAGATGCCTTCCCTTGTGAATTCCAGTCTCCATTTATGTTTCTTGATGTCAATCTTGATTGGAGCTTGTCTAGTCCTGTCCCACTGTTGGTCATTGGAAATTACTTCCCTTGTGAATTCCATTTAAGGGCCTTCCTGGTGACACTAGAAGCAGGCTTGCACAGTGTGTGAGCGATACATCCCCATTTAGTTTTCTGGATGTCAGTATTGATCGAGTCTTGTCTTGTCCCTCCCACAGTTGGTCATTAGAGATGCCTTCCCTTGTGAATTCCAGTCTCCATTTATGTTTCTTGATGTCAATCTTGATTGGAGCTTGTCTAGTCCTGTCCCACTGTTGGTCATTGGAAATTACTTCCCTTGTGAATTCCAGTTAAGGGCCTTCCTGGTGACACTAGAAGCAGGCTTGCAGAGTGTGTGAGCGATACATCCCCATTTAGTTTTCTGGATGTCAGTATTGATCGAGTCTTGTCTTGTCCCTCCCACAGTTGGTCATTAGAGATGCCTTCCCTTGTGAATTCCAGTCTCCATTTATGTTTCTTGATGTCAATCTTGATTGGGGCTTGTCTAGTCCTGTCCCACTGTTGGTCATTGGAAATTACTTCCCTTGTGAATTCCAGTTAAGGGCCTTCCTGGTGACACTAGAAGCAGGCTTGCAGAGTGTGTGAGCGATACATCCCCATTTAGTTTTCTGGATGTCAGTATTGATCGAGTCTTGTCTTGTCCCTCCCACAGTTGGTCATTAGAGATGCCTTTCCTTGTGAATTCCAGTCTCCATTTATGTTTCTTGATGTCAATCTTGATTGGGGCTTGTCTAGTCCTGTCCCACTGTTGGTCATTGGAAATTACTTCCCTTGTGAATTCCAGTTAAGAGCCTTCCTGGTGACACTAGAAGCAGGCTTGCAGAGTGTGTGAGCGATACATCCCCATTTAGTTTTCTGGATGTCAGTATTGATCGAGTCTTGTCTTGTCCCTCCCACAGTTGGTCATTAGAGATGACTTCCCTTGTGAATTCCAGTCTCCATTTATGTTTCTTGATGTCAATCTTGATTGGGGCTTGTCTAGTCCTGTCCCACTGTTGGTCATTGGAAATTACTTCCCTTGTGAATTCCAGTTAAGAGCCTTCCTGGTGACACTAGAAGCAGGCTTGCAGAGTGTGTGAGCGATACATCCCCATTTAGTTTTCTGGATGTCAGTATTGATCGAGTCTTGTCTTGTCCCTCCCACAGTTGGTCATTAGAGATGCCTTCCCTTGTGAATTCCAGTCTCCATTTATGTTTCTTGATGTCAATCTTGATTGGGGCTTGTCTAGTCCTGTCCCACTGTTGGTCATTGGAAATTACTTCCCTTGTGAATTCCAGTTAAGGGCCTTCCTGGTGACACTAGAAGCAGGCTTGCAGAGTGTGTGAGCGATACATCCCCATTTAGTTTTCTGGATGTCAGTATTGATCGAGTCTTGTCTTGTCCCTCCCACAGTTGGTCATTAGAGATGCCTTCCCTTGTGAATTCCAGTCTCCATTTATGTTTCTTGATGTCAATCTTGATTGGGGCTTGTCTAGTCCTGTCCCACTGTTGGTCATTGGAAATTACTTCCCTTGTGAATTCCAGTTAAGAGCCTTCCTGGTGACACTAGAAGCAGGCTTGCAGAGTGTGTGAGCGATACATCCCCATTTAGTTTTCTGGATGTCAGTATTGATCGAGTCTTGTCTTGTCCCTCCCACAGTTGGTCATTAGAGATGCCTTCCCTTGTGAATTCCAGTCTCCATTTATGTTTCTTGATGTCAATCTTGATTGGGGCTTGTCTAGTCCTGTCCCACTGTTGGTCATTGGAAATTACTTCCCTTGTGAATTCCAGTTAAGGGCCTTCCTGGTGACACTAGAAGCAGGCTTGCAGAGTGTGTGAGCGATACATCCCCATTTAGTTTTCTGGATGTCAGTATTGATCGAGTCTTGTCTTGTCCCTCCCACAGTTGGTCATTAGAGATGCCTTCCCTTGTGAATTCCAGTCTCCATTTATGTTTCTTGATGTCAATCTTGATTGGGGCTTGTCTAGTCCTGTCCCACTGTTGGTCATTGGAAATTACTTCCCTTGTGAATTCCAGTTAAGGGCCTTCCTGGTGACACTAGAAGCAGGCTTGCAGAGTGTGTGAGCGATACATCCCCATTTAGTTTTCTGGATGTCAGTATTGATCGAGTCTTGTCTTGTCCCTCCCACAGTTGGTCATTAGAGATGACTTCCCTTGTGAATTCCAGTCTCCATTTATGTTTCTTGATGTCAATCTTGATTGGGGCTTGTCTAGTCCTGTCCCACTGTTGGTCATTGGAGATTACTTCCCTTGTGAATTCCAGTTAACGGCCTTCCTGGTGACACTAGAAGCAGGCTTGCAGAGTGTGTGAGCGATACATCCCCATTTAGTTTTCTGGATGTCAGTATTGATCGAGTCTTGTCTTGTCCCTCCCACAGTTGGTCATTAGAGATGCCTTCCCTTGTGAATTCCAGTCTCCATTTATGTTTCTTGATGTCAATCTTGATTGGGGCTTGTCTAGTCCTGTCCCACTGTTGGTCATTGGAGATTACTTCCCTTGTGAATTCCAGTCAAGGGCCTTCCTGGTGACACTAGAAGCAGGCTAGCGGAATGTGTCGCTGATCTCTCCCCATTTCTGTTTCTTGATGTCAGTATTGATTGAGACTTGTCTTGTTCCTCTCACAGTTGCTCATTAGAGATGCCTTCCCTTGTGAATTCCAGTCTCCATTTATGTTTCTTGATGTCAATCTTGATTGGGGCTTGTCTAGTTCTATCCCACTGTTAGTCATTGGAGATTACTTCCCTTGTGAATTCCAGTTAAGGGCTTTCCTAGTGACATTAGAAGCAGGCTTGCAGAGTGTGTGAGCGATACATCCCCATTTAGTTTTCTGGATGTCAGTATTGATCGTGTCTTGTCTTGTCCCTCCCACAGTTGGTCATTAGAGATGACTTCCCTTGTGAATTCCAGTCTCCATTTATGTTTCTTGATGTCAATCTTGATTGGGGCTTGTCTAGTCCTGTCCCACTGTTGGTCATTGGAAATTACTTCCCTTGTGAATTCCAGTTAAGGGCCTTCCTGGTGACACTAGAAGCAGGCTTGCAGAGTGTGTGAGCGATACATCCCCATTTAGTTTTCTGGATGTCAGTATTGATCGAGTCTTGTCTTGTCCCTCCCACAGTTGGTCATTAGAGATGCCTTCCCTTGTGAATTCCAGTCTCCATTTATGTTTCTTGATATCAATCTTGATTGGGGCTTGTCAAGTCCTGTCCCGCTGTTGGTCATTGGAAATTACTTCCCTTGTGAATTCCAGTTAAGGGCCTTCCTGGTGACACTAGAAGCAGGCTTGCAGAGTGTGTGAGCGATACATCCCCATTTAGTTTTCTGGATGTCAGTATTGATCGAGTCTTGTCTTGTCCGTACCACCGTTGGTCATTTGAGGTGACTTCCCTTGTGAATTCCAGTCTCCATTTATGTTTCTTGATGTCAGTCTTGATTGGGGCTTGTCTAGTCCCGTCCCACTGTTGGTCATTGGAGATTACTTCCCTTGCGAATTCCAGTCAAGGGCCTTCCTGGTGACACTAGAAGCAGGCTTGCAGAGTGTGTGAGCGATACATCCCCATTTAGCTTTCTGGATGTCAGTATTGATCGAGTCTTGTCTTGTCCCTCCCACAGTTGGTCATTAGAGATGCCTTCCCTTGTGAATTCCAGTCTCCATTTATGTTTCTTGATGTCAATCTTGATTGGAGCTTGTCTAGTCCTGTCCCACTGTTGGTCATTGGAGATGACTTCCCTTGTGAATTCCAGTCAAAGGCCTTCCTGGTGACACTAGAAGCAGGCTTGCAGAGTGTGTGAGCGATACATCCCCATTTAGTTTTCTGGATGTCAGTATTGATCGAGTCTTGTCTTGTCCCTCCCACAGTTGGTCATTAGAGATGCCTTCCCTTGTGAATTCCAGTCTCCATTTATGTTTCTTGATGTCAATCTTGATTGGGGCATGTCTAGTCCTGTGCCACTGTTGGTCATTGGAAATTACTTCCCTTGTGAATTCCAGTTAAGGGCCTTCCTGGTGACACTAGAAGCAGGCTTGCAGAGTGTGTGAGCGATACATCCCCATTTAGTTTTCTGGATGTCAGTATTGATCGAGTCTTGTCTTGTCCCTCCCACAGTTGGTCATTAGAGATGCCTTCCCTTGTGAATTCCAGTCTCCATTTATGTTTCTTGATGTCAATCTTGATTGGAGCTTGTCTAGTCCTGTCCCACTGTTGGTCATTGGAGATTACTTCCCTTGTGAATTCCAGTCAAGGGCCTTCCTGGTGACACTAGAAGCAGGCTTGCAGAGTGTGTGAGCGATACATCCCCATTTAGTTTTCTGGATGTCAGTATTGATCGAGTCTTGTCTTGTCCCTCCCACAGTTGGTCATTAGAGATGCCTTCCCTTGTGAATTCCAGTCTCCATTTATGTTTCTTGATGTCAATCTTGATTGGAGCTTGTCTAGTCCTGTCCCACTGTTGGTCATTGGAGATTACTTCCCTTGCGAATTCCAGTCAAGGGCCTTCCTGGTGACACTAGAAGCAGGCTTGCAGAGTGTATGAGCGATACATCCCGATTTAGTTTTCTGGATGTCAGTATTGATCGAGTCTTGTCTTGTCCGTACCACCGTTGGTCATTAGAGATGCCTTCCCTTGTGAATTCCAGTCTCCATTTATGTTTCTTGATGTCAGTCTTGATTGGGGCTTGTCTAGTCCCGTCCCACTGTTGGTCATTGGAGATTACTTCCCTTGCGAATTCCAGTCAAGGGCCTTCCTGGTGACACTAGAAGCAGGCTTGCAGAGTGTGTGAGCGATACATCCCCATTTAGCTTTCTGGATGTCAGTATTGATCGAGTCTTGTCTTGTCCCTCCCACAGTTGGTCATTAGAGATGCCTTCCCTTGTGAATTCCAGTCTCCATTTATGTTTCTTGATGTCAATCTTGATTGGAGCTTGTCTAGTCCTGTCCCACTGTTGGTCATTGGAGATTACTTCCCTTGTGAATTCCAGTCAAAGGCCTTCCTGGTGACACTAGAAGCAGGCTTGCAGAGTGTGTGAGCGATACATCCCCATTTAGTTTTCTGGATGTCAGTATTGATCGAGTCTTGTCTTGTCCCTCCCACAGTTGGTCATTAGAGATGCCTTCCCTTGTGAATTCCAGTCTCCATTTATGTTTCTTGATGTCAATCTTGATTGGGGCATGTCTAGTCCTGTGCCACTGTTGGTCATTGGAAATTACTTCCCTTGTGAATTCCAGTTAAGGGCCTTCCTGGTGACACTAGAAGCAGGCTTGCAGAGTGTGTGAGCGATACATCCCCATTTAGTTTTCTGGATGTCAGTATTGATCGAGTCTTGTCTTGTCCCTCCCACAGTTGGTCATTAGAGATGCCTTCCCTTGTGAATTCCAGTCTCCATTTATGTTTCTTGATGTCAATCTTGATTGGAGCTTGTCTAGTCCTGTCCCACTGTTGGTCATTGGAAATTACTTCCCTTGTGAATTCCAGTTAAGGGCCTTCCTGGTGACACTAGAAGCAGGCTTGCAGAGTGTGTGAGCGATACATCCCCATTTAGTTTTCTGGATGTCAGTATTGATCGAGTCTTGTCTTGTCCCTCCCACAGTTGGTCATTAGAGATGACTTCCCTTGTGAATTCCAGACTCCATTTATGTTTCTTGATGTCAATCTTGATTGGGGCTTGTCTAGTCCTGTCCCACTGTTGGTCATTGGAAATTACTTCCCTTGTGAATTCCAGTTAACGGCCTTCCTGGTGACACTAGAAGCAGGCTTGCAGAGTGTGTGAGCGATACATCCCCATTTAGTTTTCTGGATGTCAGTATTGATCGAGTCTTGTCTTGTCCCTCCCACAGTTGGTCATTAGAGATGCCTTCCCTTGTGAATTCCAGTCTCCATTTATGTTTCTTGATGTCAATCTTGATTGGGGCATGTCTAGTCCTGTCCCACTGTTGGTCATTGGAAATTACTTCCCTTGTGAATTCCAGTTAAGGGCCTTCCTGGTGACACTAGAAGCAGGCTTGCAGAGTGTGTGAGCGATACATCCCCATTTAGTTTTCTGGATGTCAGTATTGATCGAGTCTTGTCTTGTCCCTCCCACAGTTGGTCATTAGAGATGCCTTCCCTTGTGAATTCCACTCTCCATTTATGTTTCTTGATGTCAATCTTGATTGGAGCTTGTCTACTCCTGTCCCACTGTTGGTCATTGGAGATTACTTCCCTTGTGAATTCCAGTCAAGGGCCTTCCTGGTGACACTAGAAGCAGGCTTGCAGAGTGTGTGAGCGATACATCCCCATTTAGTTTTCTGGATGTCAGTATTGATCGAGTCTTGTCTTGTCCCTCCCACAGTTGGTCATTAGAGATGCCTTCCCTTGTGAATTCCAGTCTCCATTTATGTTTCTTGATGTCAATCTTGATTGGAGCTTGTCTAGTCCTGTCCCACTGTTGGTCATTGGAGATTACTTCCCTTGCGAATTCCAGTCAAGGGCCTTCCTGGTGACACTAGAAGCAGGCTTGCAGAGTGTATGAGCGATACATCCCGATTTAGTTTTCTGGATGTCAGTATTGATCGAGTCTTGTCTTGTCCCTCCCACAGTTGGTCATTAGAGATGCCTTCCCTTGTGAATTCCAGTCTCCATTTATGTTTCTTGATGTCAATCTTGATTGGGGCTTGTCTAGTCCTGTCCCACTGTTGGTCATTGGAGATTACTTCCCTTGCGAATTCCAGTTAAGGGCCTTCCTGGTGACACTAGAAGCAGGCTTGCAGAGTGTGTGAGCGATACATCCCCATTTAGTTTTCTGGATGTCAGTATTGATCGAGTCTTGTCTTGTCCGTACCACCGTTGGTCATTAGAGATGCCTTCCCTTGTGAATTCCAGTCTCCATTTATGTTTCTTGATGTCAGTCTTGATTGGGGCTTGTCTAGTCCCGTCCCACTGTTGGTCATTGGAGATTACTTCCCTTGCGAATTCCAGTCAAGGGCCTTCCTGGTGACACTAGAAGCAGGCTTGCAGAGTGTGTGAGCGATACATCCCCATTTAGCTTTCTGGATGTCAGTATTGATCGAGTCTTGTCTTGTCCCTCCCACAGTTGGTCATTAGAGATGCCTTCCCTTGTGAATTCCAGTCTCCATTTATGTTTCTTGATGTCAATCTTGATTGGAGCTTGTCTAGTCCTGTCCCACTGTTGGTCATTGGAGATTACTTCCCTTGTGAATTCCAGTCAAAGGCCTTCCTGGTGACACTAGAAGCAGGCTTGCAGAGTGTGTGAGCGATACATCCCCATTTAGTTTTCTGGATGTCAGTATTGATCGAGTCTTGTCTTGTCCCTCCCACAGTTGGTCATTAGAGATGCCTTCCCTTGTGAATTCCAGTCTCCATTTATGTTTCTTGATGTCAATCTTGATTGGGGCATGTCTAGTCCTGTGCCACTGTTGGTCATTGGAAATTACTTCCCTTGTGAATTCCAGTTAAGGGCCTTCCTGGTGACACTAGAAGCAGGCTTGCAGAGTGTGTGAGCGATACATCCCCATTTAGTTTTCTGGATGTCAGTATTGATCGAGTCTTGTCTTGTCCCTCCCACAGTTGGTCATTAGAGATGCCTTCCCTTGTGAATTCCAGTCTCCATTTATGTTTCTTGATGTCAATCTTGATTGGAGCTTGTCTAGTCCTGTCCCACTGTTGGTCATTGGAAATTACTTCCCTTGTGAATTCCAGTTAAGGGCCTTCCTGGTGACACTAGAAGCAGGCTTGCAGAGTGTGTGAGCGATACATCCCCATTTAGTTTTCTGGATGTCAGTATTGATCGAGTCTTGTCTTGTCCCTCCCACAGTTGGTCATTAGAGATGACTTCCCTTGTGAATTCCAGACTCCATTTATGTTTCTTGATGTCAATCTTGATTGGGGCTTGTCTAGTCCTGTCCCACTGTTGGTCATTGGAAATTACTTCCCTTGTGAATTCCAGTTAACGGCCTTCCTGGTGACACTAGAAGCAGGCTTGCAGAGTGTGTGAGCGATACATCCCCATTTAGTTTTCTGGATGTCAGTATTGATCGAGTCTTGTCTTGTCCCTCCCACAGTTGGTCATTAGAGATGCCTTCCCTTGTGAATTCCAGTCTCCATTTATGTTTCTTGATGTCAATCTTGATTGGGGCATGTCTAGTCCTGTCCCACTGTTGGTCATTGGAAATTACTTCCCTTGTGAATTCCAGTTAAGGGCCTTCCTGGTGACACTAGAAGCAGGCTTGCAGAGTGTGTGAGCGATACATCCCCATTTAGTTTTCTGGATGTCAGTATTGATCGAGTCTTGTCTTGTCCCTCCCACAGTTGGTCATTAGAGATGCCTTCCCTTGTGAATTCCACTCTCCATTTATGTTTCTTGATGTCAATCTTGATTGGAGCTTGTCTACTCCTGTCCCACTGTTGGTCATTGGAGATTACTTCCCTTGTGAATTCCAGTCAAGGGCCTTCCTGGTGACACTAGAAGCAGGCTTGCAGAGTGTGTGAGCGATACATCCCCATTTAGTTTTCTGGATGTCAGTATTGATCGAGTCTTGTCTTGTCCCTCCCACAGTTGGTCATTAGAGATGCCTTCCCTTGTGAATTCCAGTCTCCATTTATGTTTCTTGATGTCAATCTTGATTGGAGCTTGTCTAGTCCTGTCCCACTGTTGGTCATTGGAGATTACTTCCCTTGCGAATTCCAGTCAAGGGCCTTCCTGGTGACACTAGAAGCAGGCTTGCAGAGTGTATGAGCGATACATCCCCATTTAGTTTTCTGGATGTCAGTATTGATCGAGTCTTGTCTTGTCCCTCCCACAGTTGGTCATTAGAGATGCCTTCCCTTGTGAATTCCAGTCTCCATTTATGTTTCTTGATGTCAATCTTGATTGGGGCTTGTCTAGTCCTGTCCCACTGTTGGTCATTGGAGATTACTTCCCTTGTGAATTCCAGTTAAGGGCCTTCCTGGTGACACTAGAAGCAGGCTTGCAGAGTGTGTGAGCGATACATCCCCATTTAGTTTTCTGGATGTCAGTATTGATCGACTCTTGTCTTGTCCCTCCCACAGTTGGTCATTAGAGATGACTTCCCTTGTGAATTCCAGTCTCCATTTATGTTTCTTGATGTCAATCTTGATTGGGGCTTGTCTAGTCCTGTCCCACTGTTGGTCATTGGAGATTACTTCCCTTGTGAATTCCAGTTAAGGGCCTTCCTGGTGACACTAGAAGCAGGCTTGCAGAGTGTGTGAGCGATACATCCCCATTTAGTTTTCTGGATGTCAGTATTGATCGACTCTTGTCTTGTCCCTCCCACAGTTGGTCATTAGAGATGACTTCCCTTGTGAATTCCAGTCTCCATTTATGTTTCTTGATGTCAATCTTGATTGGGGCTTGTCTAGTCCTGTCCCACTGTCGGTCATTGGAAATTACTTCCCTTGTGAATTCCAGTTAAGGGCCTTCCTGGTGACACTAGAAGCAGGCTTGCAGAGTGTGTGAGCGATACATCCCCATTTAGTTTTCTGGATGTCAGTATTGATCGAGTCTTGTCTTGTCCGTCCCACCGTTGGTCATTAGAGATGCCTTCCCTTGTGAATTCCAGTCTCCATTTATGTTTCTTGATGTCAATCTTGATTGGGGCTTGTCTAGTCCCGTCCCACTGTTGGTCATTGGAGATTACTTCCCTTGCGAATTCCAGTCAAGGGCCTTCCTGGTGACACTAGAAGCAGGCTTGCAGCGTGTGTGAGCGATACGTACCCATTTAGTTTTCTGGATGTCAGTTTTGATCGAGTCTTGTCTTGTCCCTCCCACAGTTGGTCATTAGAGATGCCTTCCCTTGTGAATTCCAGTCTCCATTTATGTTTCTTGATGTCAATCTTGATTGGAGCTTGTCTAGTCCTGTCCCACTGTTGATCATTGGAGATTACTTCCCTTGTGAATTCCAGTCAAGGGCCTTCCTGGTGACACTAGAAGCAGGCTTGCAGAGTGTGTGAGCGATACATCCCCATTTAGTTTTCTGGATGTCAGTATTGATCGAGTGTTGTCTTGTCCCTCCCACAGTTGGTCATTAGAGATGCCTTCCCTTGTGAATTCCAGTCTCCATTTATGTTTCTTGATGTCAATCTTGATTGGGGCTTGTCTAGTCCTGTCCCACTATTGGTCATTGGAGATTACTTCCCTTGTGAATTCCAGTTAAGGGCCTTCCTGGTGACACTAGAAGCAGGCTTGCAGAGTGTGTGAGCGATACATCCCCATTTGGTTTTCTGGATGTCAGTATTGATCGACTCTTGTCTTGTCCCTCCCACAGTTGGTCATTAGAGATGACTTCCCTTGTGAATTCCAGTCTCCATTTATGTTTCTTGATGTCAATCTTGATTGGGACTTGTCTAGTCCTGTCCCACTGTTGGTCATTGGAAATTACTTCCCTTGTGAATTCCAGTTAAGGGCCTTCCTGGTGACACTAGAAGCAGGCTTGCAGAGTGTGTGAGCGATACATCCCCATTTAGTTTTCTGGATGTCAGTATTGATCGAGTCTTGTCTTGTCCGTACCACCGTTGGTCATTAGAGATGCCTTCCCTTGTGAATTCCAGTCTCCATTTATGTTTCTTGATGTCAATCTTGATTGGGGCTTGTCTAGTCCCGTCCCACTGTTGGTCATTGGAAATTACTTCCCTTGTGAATTCCAGTTAAGGGCCTTCCTGGTGACACTAGAAGCAGGCTTGCAGAGTGTGTGAGCGATACATCCCCATTTAGTTTTCTGGATGTCAGTATTGATCGAGTCTTGTCTTGTCCCTCCCACAGTTGGTCATTAGAGATGCCTTCCCTTGTGAATTCCAGTCTCCATTTATGTTTCTTGATGTCAATCTTGATTGGGGCTTGTCTAGTCCTGTCCCACTGTTGGTCATTGGAAATTACTTCCCTTGTGAATTCCAGTTAAGGGCCTTCCTGGTGACACTAGAAGCAGGCTTGCAGAGTGTGTGAGCGATACATCCCCATTTAGTTTTCTGGATGTCAGTATTGATCGAGTCTTGTCTTGTCCCTCCCACAGTTGGTCATTAGAGATGCCTTCCCTTGTGAATTCCAGTCTCCATTTATGTTTCTTGATGTCAATCTTGATTGGGGCATGTCTAGTCCTGTCCCACTGTTGGTCATTGGAAATTACTTCCCTTGTGAATTCCAGTTAAGGGCCTTCCTGGTGACACTAGAAGCAGGCTTGCAGAGTGTGTGAGCGATACATCCCCATTTAGTTTTCTGGATGTCAGTATTGATCGAGTCTTGTCTTGTCCCTCCCACAGTTGGTCATTAGAGATGCCTTCCCTTGTGAATTCCAGTCTCCATTTATGTTTCTTGATGTCAATCTTGATTGGGGCTTGTCTAGTCCTGTCACACTGTTGGTCATTGGAAATTACTTCCCCTGTGAATTCCAGTTAAGGGCCTTCCTGGTGACACTAGAAGCAGGCTTGCAGAGTGTGTGAGCGATACATCCCCATTTAGTTTTCTGGATGTCAGTATTGATCGAGTCATGTCTTGTCCCTCCCACAGTTGGTCATTAGAGATGCCTTCCCTTGTGAATTCCAGTCTCCATTTATGTTTCTTGATGTCAATCTTGATTGGGGCTTGTCTAGTCCTGTCCCACTGTTGGTCATTGGAAATTACTTCCCCTGTGAATTCCAGTTAAGGGCCTTCCTGGTGACACTAGAAGCAGGCTTGCAGAGTGTGTGAGCGATACATCCCCATTTAGTTTTCTGGATGTCAGTATTGACCGACTCTTGTCTTGTCTCTCCCACAGTTGGTCATTAGAGATGACTTCCCTTGTGAATTCCAGTCTCCATTTATGTTTCTTGATGTCAATCTTGATTGGGGCTTGTCTAGTCCTGTCCCACTGTTGGTCATTGGAGATTACTTCCCTTGTGAATTCCAGTTAAGGGCCTTCCTGGTGACACTAGAAGCAGGCTTGCAGAGTGTGTGAGCGATACATCCCCATTTAGTTTTCTGGATGTCAGTATTGATCGACTCTTGTCTTGTCCCTCCCACAGTTGGTCATTAGAGATGACTTCCCTTGTGAATTCCAGTCTCCATTTATGTTTCTTGATGTCAATCTTGATTGGAGCTTGTCTAGTCCTGTCCCACTGTTGGTCATTGGAAATTACTTCCCTTGTGAATTCCAGTTAAGGGCCTTCCTGGTGACACTAGAAGCAGGCTTGCAGAGTGTGTGAGCGATACATCCCCATTTAGTTTTCTGGATGTCAGTATTGACCGACTCTTGTCTTGTCTCTCCCACAGTTGGTCATTAGAGATGACTTCCCTTGTGAATTCCAGTCTCCATTTATGTTTCTTGATGTCAATCTTGATTGGGGCTTGTCTAGTCCTGTCCCACTGTTGGTCATTGGAGATTACTTCCCTTGTGAATTCCAGTTAAGGGCCTTCCTGGTGACACTAGAAGCAGGCTTGCAGAGTGTGTGAGCGATACATCCCCATTTAGTTTTCTGGATGTCAGTATTGATCGACTCTTGTCTTGTCCCTCCCACAGTTGGTCATTAGAGATGACTTCCCTTGTGAATTCCAGTCTCCATTTATGTTTCTTGATGTCAATCTTGATTGGGGCTTGTCTAGTCCTGTCCCACTGTTGGTCATTGGAAATTACTTCCCTTGTGAATTCCAGTTAAGGGCCTTCCTGGTGACACTAGAAGCAGGCTTGCAGAGTGTGTGAGCGATACATCCCCATTTAGTTTTCTGGATGTCAGTATTGATCGAGTCTTGTCTTGTCCCTCCCACAGTTGGTCATTAGAGATGCCTTCCCTTGTGAATTCCAGTCTCCATTTATGTTTCTTGATGTCAATCTTGATTGGGGCTTGTCTAGTCCTATCCCACTGTTGGTCATTGGAGATTACTTCCCTTGTGAATTCCAGTCAAGGGCCTTCCTGGTGACACTAGAAGCAGGCTTGCGGAATGTGTCGCTGATCTCTCCCCATTTCCGTTTCTTGATGTCAGTATTGATTGAGACTTGTCTTGTTCCTCTCACAGTTGCTCATTAGAGATGCCTTCCCTTGTGAATTCCAGTCTCCATTTATGTTTCTTGATGTCAATCTTGATTGGGGCTTGTCTAGTTCTATCCCACTGTTAGTCATTGGAGATTACTTCCCTTGTGAATTCCAGTTAAGGGCTTTCCTAGTGACACTAGAAGCAGGCTTGCAGAGTGTGTGAGCGATACATCCCCATTTAGTTTTCTGGATGTCAGTATTGATCGAGTCTTGTTTGTCTCTCCCACAGTTGGTCATTAGAGATGACTTCCCTTGTGAATTCCAGTCTCCATTTATGTTTCTTGATGTCAATCTTGATTGGGGCTTGTCTAGTCCTGTCCCACTGTTGGTCATTGGAAATTACTTCCCTTGTGAATTCCAGTTAAGGGCCTTCCTGGTGACACTAGAAGCAGCCTTGCAGAGTGTGTGAGCGATACATCCCCATTTAGTTTTCTGGATGTCAGTATTGATCGAGTCTTGTCTTGTCCCTCCCACAGTTGGTCATTAGAGATGACTTCCCTTGTGAATTCCAGTCTCCATTTATGTTTCTTGATGTCAATCTTGATTGGGGCTTGTCTAGTCCTGTCCCACTGTTGGTCATTGGAAATTACTTCCCTTGTGAATTCCAGTTAAGGGCCTTCCTGGTGACACTAGAAGCAGCCTTGCAGAGTGTGTGAGCGATACATCCCCATTTAGTTTTCTGGATGTCAGTATTGATCGTGTCTTGTCTTGTCCCTCCCACAGTTGGTCATTAGAGATGACTTCCCTTGTGAATTCCAGTCTCCATTTATGTTTCTTGATGTCAATCTTGATTGGGGCTTGTCTAGTCCTGTCCCACTGTTGGTCATTGGAAATTACTTCCCTTGTGAATTCCAGTTAAGGGCCTTCCTGGTGACACTAGAAGCAGGCTTGCAGAGTGTGTGAGCGATACGTACCCATTTAGTTTTCTGGATGTCAGTTTTGATCGAGTCTTGTCTTGTCCCTCCCACAGTTGGTCATTAGAGATGCCTTCCCTTGTGAATTCCAGTCTCCATTTATGTTTCTTGATGTCAATCTTGATTGGAGCTTGTCTAGTCCTGTCCCACTGTTGGTCATTGGAGATTACTTCCCTTGTGAATTCCATTCAAGGGCCTTCCTGGTGACACTAGAAGCAGGCTTGCAGAGTGTGTGAGCGATACATCCCCATTTAGTTTTCTGGATGTCAGTATTGATCGAGTCTTGTCTTGTCCCTCCCACAGTTGGTCATTAGAGATGCCTTCCCTTGTGAATTCCAGTCTCCATTTATGTTTCTTGATGTCAATCTTGATTGGGGCTTGTCTAGTCCTGTCCCACTGTTGGTCATTGGAGATTACTTCCCTTGTGAATTCCAGTTAAGGGCCTTCCTGGTGACACTAGAAGCAGGCTTGCAGAGTGTGTGAGCGATACATCCCCATTTAGTTTTCTGGATGTAAGTATTGATCGAGTCTTGTCTTGTCCCTCCCACAGTTGGTCATTAGAGATGCCTTCCCTTGTGAATTCCAGTCTCCATTTATGTTTCTTGATGTCAATCTTGATTGGGGCTTGTCTAGTCCTGTCCCACTGTTGGTCATTGGAGATTACTTCCCTTGTGAATTCCATGTAAGGGCCTTCCTGGTGACACTAGAAGCAGGCTTGCAGAGTGTGTGAGCGATACATCCCCATTTAGTTTTCTGGATGTCAGTATTGATCGACTCTTGTCTTGTCCCTCCCACAGTTGGTCATTAGAGATGCCTTCCCTTGTGAATTCCAGTCTCCATTTATGTTTCTTGATGTCAATCTTGATTGGGGCTTGTCTAGTCCCGTCCCACTGTTGGTCATTGGAGATTACTTCCCTTGCGAATTCCAGTCAAGGGCCTTCCTGGTGACACTAGAAGCAGGCTTGCAGAGTGTGTGAGCGATACATCCCCATTTAGTTTTCTGGATGTCAGTATTGATCGAGTCTTGTCTTGTCCCTCCCACAGTTGGTCATTAGAGATGCCTTCCCTTGTGAATTCCAGTCTCCATTTATGTTTCTTGATGTCAATCTTGATTGGGGCTTGTCTAGTCCTGTCCCACTGTTGGTCATTGGAAATTACTTCCCTTGTGAATTCCAGTTAAGGGCCTTCCTGGTGACACTCGAAGCAGGCTTGCAGAGTGTGTGAGCGATACATCCCCATTTAGTTTTCTGGATGTCAGTTTTGATCGAGTCTTGTCTTGTCCCTCCCACAGTTGGTCATTAGAGATGCCTTCCCTTGTGAATTCCAGTCTCCATTTATGTTTCTTGATGTCAATCTTGATTGGGGCTTGTCTAGTCCCGTCCCACTGTTGGTCATTGGAAATTACTTCCCTTGTGAATTCCAGTTAAGGGCCTTCCTGGTGACACTAGAAGCAGGCTTGCAGAGTGTGTGAGCGATACATACCCATTTAGTTTTCTGGATGTCAGTATTGATCGAGTCTTGTCTTGTCCCTCCCACAGTTGGTCATTAGAGATGCCTTCCCTTGTGAATTCCAGTCTCCATTTATGTTTCTTGATGTCAATCTTGATTGGGGCTTGTCTAGTCCTGTCCCACTGTTGGTCATTGGAAATTACTTCCCTTGTGAATTCCAGTTAAGGGCCTTCCTGGTGACACTAGAAGCAGGCTCTCAGAGTGTGTGAGCGATACATCCCCATTTAGTTTTCTGGATGTCAGTTTTGATCGAGTCTTGTCTTGTCCCTCCCACAGTTGGTCATTAGAGATGCCTTCCCTTGTGAATTCCAGTCTCCATTTATGTTTCTTGATGTCAATCTTGATTGGGGCTTGTCTAGTCCTGTCCCACTGTTGGTCATTGGAGATTACTTCCGTTGTGAATTCCATGTAAGGGCCTTCCTGGTGACACTAGAAGCAGGCTTGCAGAGTGTGTGAGCGATACATCCCCATTTAGTTTTCTGGATGTCAGTATTGATCGACTCTTGTCTTGTCCCTCCCACAGTTGGTCATTAGAGATGCCTTCCCTTGTGAATTCCAGTCTCCATTTATGTTTCTTGATGTCAATCTTGATTGGGGCTTGTCTAGTCCTGTCCCACTGTTGGTCATTGGAAATTACTTCCCTTGTGAATTCCAGTTAAGGGCCTTCCTGGTGACACTCGAAGCAGGCTTGCAGAGTGTGTGAGCGATACATCCCCATTTAGTTTTCTGGATGTCAGTTTTGATCGAGTCTTGTCTTGTCCCTCCCACAGTTGGTCATTAGAGATGCCTTCCCTTGTGAATTCCAGTCTCCATTTATGTTTCTTGATGTCAATCTTGATTGGGGCTTGTCTAGTCCCGTCCCACTGTTGGTCATTGGAAATTACTTCCCTTGTGAATTCCAGTTAAGGGCCTTCCTGGTGACACTAGAAGCAGGCTTGCAGAGTGTGTGAGCGATACATACCCATTTAGTTTTCTGGATGTCAGTATTGATCGAGTCTTGTCTTGTCCCTCCCACAGTTGGTCATTAGAGATGCCTTCCCTTGTGAATTCCAGTCTCCATTTATGTTTCTTGATGTCAATCTTGATTGGGGCTTGTCTAGTCCTGTCCCACTGTTGGTCATTGGAAATTACTTCCCTTGTGAATTCCAGTTAAGGGCCTTCCTGGTGACACTAGAAGCAGGCTTGCAGAGTGTGTGAGCGATACATCCCCATTTAGTTTTCTGGATGTCAGTTTTGATCGAGTCTTGTCTTGTCCCTCCCACAGTTGGTCATTAGAGATGCCTTCCCTTGTGAATTCCAGTCTCCATTTATGTTTCTTGATGTCAATCTTGATTGGGGCTTGTCTAGTCCCGTCCCACTGTTGGTCATTGGAAATTACTTCCCTTGTGAATTCCAGTTAAGGGCCTTCCTGGTGACACTAGAAGCAGGCTTGCAGAGTGTGTGAGCAATACATACCCATTTAGTTTTCTGGATGTCAGTATTGATCGAGTCTTGTCTTGTCCCTCCCACA
This sequence comes from Acanthosepion lycidas, assembly GCA_963932145.1. Lineage (NCBI taxonomy): Eukaryota > Metazoa > Mollusca > Cephalopoda > Sepiida > Sepiidae > Acanthosepion > Acanthosepion lycidas. Next base: position 25,723,437 of record OZ010603.1, read on the forward strand.
GTTGGTCATTAGAGATGCCTTCCCTTGTGAATTCCAGTCTCCATTTATGTTTCTTGATGTCAATCTTGATTGGGGCTTGTCTAGTCCTGTCCCACTGTTGGTCATTGGAGATTACTTCCCTTGTGAATTCCAGTTAAGGGCCTTCCTGGTTACACTAGAAGCATGCTTGCAGAGTGTGTGAGCGATACATCCCCATTTAGTTTTCTGGATGTCAGTATTGATCGAGTCTTGTCTTGTCCCTCCCACAGTTGGTCATTAGAGATGCCTTCCCTTGTGAATTCCAGTCTCCATTTATGTTTCTTGATGTCAATCTTGATTGGGGCTTGTCTAGTCCCGTCCCACTGTTGGTCATTGGAGATTACTTCCCTTGTGAATTCCAGTTAAGGGCCTTCCTGGTGACACTAGAAGCAGGCTTGCAGAGTGTGTGAGCGATACATCCCCATTTAATTTTCTGGATGTCAGTATTGATCGAGTCTTGTCTTGTCCCTCCCACAGTTGGTCATTAGAGATGGCGTCCCTTGTGAATTCCAGTCTCCATTCATGTTTCTTGATGTCAATCTTGATTGGAGCTTGTCTAGTCCTGTCCCACTGTTGGTCATTGGAGATTACTTCCCTTGTGAATTCCAGTTAAGAGCCTTCCTGGTGACACTAGAAGCAGGCTTGCAGAGTGTGTGAGCGATACATCCCCATTTAGTATTCTGGATGTCAGTATTGATCGAGTCTTGTCTTGTCCCTCCCACAGTTGGTCATTAGAGATGCCTTCCCTTGTGAATTCCAGTCTCCATTCATGTTTCTTGATGTCAATCTTGATTGGGGCTTGTCTAGTCCTGTCCCACTGTTGGTCATTGGAGATTACTTCCCTTGTGAATTCCAGTTAAGGTTCCTTCCTGGTGACACTAGAAGCAGGCTTGCAGAGTGTGTGAGCGATACATCCCCATTTAGTTTTCTGGATGTCAGTATTGATCGAGTCTTGTCATGTCCCTCCCACAGTTGGTCATTAGAGATGACTTCCCTTGTGAATTCCAGTCTCCATTTTTGTTTCTTGATGTCAATCTTGATTGGGGCTTGTCTAGTCCTGTCCCACTGTTGGTCATTGGAGATTACTTCCCTTGTGAATTCCAGTCAAGGGCCTTCCTGGTGACACTAGAAGCAGGCTTGCAGAGTGTATGAGCGATACATCCCCATTTAGTTTTCTGGATGTCAGTTTTGATCGAGTCTTGTCTTGTCCCTCCCACAGTTGGTCATTAGAGATGCCTTCCCTTGTGAATTCCAGTCTCCATTTATGTTTCTTGATGTCAATCTTGATTGGGGCTTGTCTAGTCCTGTCCCACTGTTGGTCATTGGAGATTACTTCCCTTGTGAATTCCAGTTAAGGGCCTTCCTGGTGACACTAGAAGCAGGCTTGCAGAGTGTGTGAGCGATACATCCCCATTTAGATTTCTGGATGTCAGTATTGATCGAGTCTTGTCTTGTCCCTCCCACAGTTGGTCATTAGAGATGCCTTCCCTTGTGAATTCCAGTCTCCATTTATGTTTCTTGATGTCAATCTTGATTGGGGCTTGTCTAGTCCTGTCCCACTGTTGGTCATTGGAGATTACTTCCCTTGTGAATTCCAGTTAAGGGCCTTCCTGGTGACACTAGAAGCAGGCTTGCAGAGTGTGTGAGCGATACATCCCCATTTAGTTTTCTGGATGTCAGTATTGATCGACTCTTGTCTTGTCCCTCCCACAGTTGGTCATTAGAGATGCCTTCCCTTGTGAATTCCAGTCTCCATTTATGTTTCTTGATGTCAATCTTGATTGGGGCTTGTATAGTCCTGTCCCACTGTTGGTCATTGGAAATTACTTCCCTTGTGAATTCCAGTTAAGGGCCTTCCTGGTGACACTAGAAGCAGGCTTGCAGAGTGTGTGAGCGATACATCCCCATTTAGTTTTCTGGATGTCAGTATTGATCGAGTCTTGTCATGTCCCTCCCACAGTTGGTCATTAGAGATGCCTTCCCTTGTGAATTCCAGTCTCCATTTTTGTTTCTTGATGTCAATCTTGATTGGGGCTTGTCTAGTCCTGTCCCACTGTTGGTCATTGGAGATTACTTCCCTTGTGAATTCCAGTTAAGGGCCTTCCTGGTGACACTAGAAGCAGGCTTGCAGAGTGTATGAGCGATACATCCCCATTTAGTTTTCTGGATGTCAGTTTTGATCGAGTCTTGTCTTGTCCCTCCCACAGTTGGTCATTAGAGATGCCTTCCCTTGTGAATTCCAGTCTCCATTTATGTTTCTTGATGTCAATCTTGATTGGGGCTTGTCTAGTCCTGTCCCACTGTTGGTCATTGGAGATTACTTCCCTTGTGAATTCCAGTTAAGGGCCTTCCTGGTGACACTAGAAGCAGGCTTGCAGAGTGTGTGAGCGATACATCCCCATTTAGATTTCTGGATGTCAGTATTGATCGAGTCTTGTCTTGTCCCTCCCACAGTTGGTCATTAGAGATGCCTTCCCTTGTGAATTCCAGTCTCCATTTATGTTTCTTGATGTCAATCTTGATTGGGGCTTGTCTAGTCCTGTCCCACTGTTGGTCATTGGAGATTACTTCCCTTGTGAATTCCAGTTAAGGGCCTTCCTGGTGACACTAGAAGCAGGCTTGCAGAGTGTGTGAGCGATACATCCCCATTTAGTTTTCTGGATGTCAGTATTGATCGACTCTTGTCTTGTCCCTCCCACAGTTGGTCATTAGAGATGACTCCCCTTGTGAATTCCAGTCTCCATTTATGTTTCTTGATGTCAATCTTGATTGGGGCTTGTCTAGTCCTGTCCCACTGTTCGTCATTGGAAATTACTTCCCTTGTGAATTCCAGTCAAGGGCCTTCCTGGTGACACTAGAAGCAGGCTTGCAGAGTGTGTGAGCGATACATCCCCATTTAGCTTTCTGGATGTCAGTATTGATCGAGTCTTGTCTTGTCCCTCCCACAGTTGGTCATTAGAGATGCCTTCCCTTGTGAATTCCAGTCTCCATTTATGTTTCTTGATGTCAATCTTGATTGGGGCTTGTATAGTCCTGTCCCACTGTTGGTCATTGGAAATTACTTCCCTTGTGAATTCCAGTTAAGGGCCTTCCTGGTGACACTAGAAGCAGGCTTGCAGAGTGTGTGAGCGATACATCCCCATTTAGTTTTCTGGATGTCAGTATTGATCGAGTCTTGTCATGTCCCTCCCACAGTTGGTCATTAGAGATGCCTTCCCTTGTGAATTCCAGTCTCCATTTTTGTTTCTTGATGTCAATCTTGATTGGGGCTTGTCTAGTCCTGTCCCACTGTTGGTCATTGGAAATTACTTCCCTTGTGAATTCCAGTCAAGGGCCTTCCTGGTGACACTAGAAGCAGGCTTGCAGAGTGTGTGAGCGATACTTCCCCTTTTAGTTTTCTGGATGTCAGTTTTGATCGAGTCTTGTCTTGTCCCTCCCACAGTTGGTCATTAGAGATGCCTTCCCTTGTGAATTCCAGTCTCCATTTATGTTTCTTGATGTCAATCTTGATTGGGGCTTGTATAGTCCTGTCCCACTGTTGGTCATTGGAAATTACTTCCCTTGTGAATTCCAGTTAAGGGCCTTCCTGGTGACACTAGAAGCAGGCTTGCAGAGTGTGTGAGCGATACATCCCCATTTAGTTTTCTGGATGTCAGTATTGATCGAGTCTTGTCATGTCCCTCCCACAGTTGGTCATTAGAGATGCCTTCCCTTGTGAATTCCAGTCTCCATTTTTGTTTCTTGATGTCAATCTTGATTGGGGCTTGTCTAGTCCTGTCCCACTGTTGGTCATTGGAGATTACTTCCCTTGTGAATTCCAGTCAAGGGCCTTCCTGGTGACACTAGAAGCAGGCTTGCAGAGTGTATGAGCGATACATCCCCATTTAGTTTTCTGGATGTCAGTTTTGATCGAGTCTTGTCTTGTCCCTCCCACAGTTGGTCATTAGAGATGCCTTCCCTTGTGAATTCCAGTCTCCATTTATGTTTCTTGATGTCAATCTTGATTGGGGCTTGTCTAGTCCTGTCCCACTGTTGGTCATTGGAGATTACTTCCCTTGTGAATTCCAGTCAAGGGCCTTCCTGGTGACACTAGAAGCAGGCTTGCAGAGTGTGTGAGCGATACATCCCCATTTAGTTTTCTGGATGTCAGTATTGATCGACTCTTGTCTTGTCCCTCCCACAGTTGGTCATTAGAGATGACTTCCCTTGTGAATTCCAGTCTCCATTTATGTTTCTTGATGTCAATCTTGATTGGGGCTTGTCTAGTCCTGTCCCACTGTTGGTCATTGGAAATTACTTCCCTTGTGAATTCCAGTTAAGGGCCTTCCTGGTGACACTAGAAGCAGGCTTGCAGAGTGTGTGAGCGATACTTCCCCTTTTAGTTTTCTGGATGTCAGTTTTGATCGAGTCTTGTCTTGTCCCTCCCACAGTTGGTCATTAGAGATGCCTTCCCTTGTGAATTCCAGTCTCCATTTATGTTTCTTGATGTCAATCTTGATTGGGGCTTGTCTAGTCCTGTCCCACTGTTGGTCATTGGAGATTACTTCCCTTGTGAATTCCAGTCAAGGGCCTTCCTGGTGACACTAGAAGCAGGCTTGCGGAATGTGTCGCTGATCTCTCCCCATTTCCGTTTCTTGATGTCAGTATTGATTGAGACTTGTCTTGTTCCTCTCACAGTTGCTCATTAGAGATGACTTCTCTTGTGGATTCCAGTTAAGGACCTGCCTAGTGACACTAGAAGAAGCAGGCTTGCGGAGTGTGTGGTTGATACATCGCCATTTCCATTTCTAGACATCAATCTTGATTGGGGCTTGTCTCGTTTTGTCGCACAGTTGGTTATTGGAGATGACTTCCCTTATGGATTCCAGTCAAGGACCTGCCTGGTGACTCTAGAAGCAGGCTTGCGAAGTGTGTGGCTGATACTTCCACATTTCTGTTTCTTGATGTCAATCTTGCCTGGAGCTCGTCTAGTCCAATACCACAGTTGGTGAAAGTATTTTCTAGATATATTTATCTAAAGGGCAATATAACTGACAAAAAAAAGAGTGAGAGAGAAAATTATATATATGCATGTACAAGTAATTTAAAAAAAATAGGAAGAAAATCATTTATGTACTTAGCCATATTGCGTGATGGCCACATGGTTTGTTTGACATTAACTAGTCATTTTGCGATGGGAAAGAAATCTCGCTGGCAAAGACAAATTCTGTGTTGTCGTGATATTGCTGAGCAAAAAAGAGAGGAAGTGGGTTCATTTTAACATCCTTTTATATTCCTTAAAATCTGTGCTGTGCAAGCGAGTTGGAATGAGATGAGGTGGAAGATAATATCCACAATTTAAAAAAAAAATATCTCTTTGAAATTTGAAACATTTATCTACCTTTTTTGGTAGTTGGCTCCAGAATTTAATCTCTTCAAGAAACCATTTTTGTCTCCACAGCACTTGGCATTTGTCTTTGGAGTGCAGACAGTTTTAGCAAATCCTGCCAAGCAACTTTGAAAAGCTTCTCATTGTTGTTTTATGATGGGGTTTTCAGTGCACTCACTTAAAGAATACTCATACACAAACACAAAAAACACATTGCCCAAACTCACATACATTCACACGCACATGTTGATAGGTTATAGAGCCTGGCTAGATAGAAGTACTAGTATTCTATGGTCACTGTACTAGTATTCTATGGTCATTAGCATACCAGATATCTCAGCTTCTCTTTTATTTTTATTATTTACCCCACTTATATTTGGACTACTGTCCTTATCTTTGTTGTTTCTTTCACAATGTTTTGACCGTTTTTGACCTTCCAAAACATATATCGATCAGGGTAACCTATAGAGAATTCTTAACTGAACTATTTATTTAACCTATGGGGGTAGACTGTTCTCATACCACTGCATATATCTAGGGATATCTTGTCTAGTTCTTATTTTTAGTACTGCTCACCCCATTTCTACTGAATCCAAGTACACACTGCCAAGCCCAGGGAATGAACTGACAATTACTATGTCACCAAATTCATAAACCAATGCTTTAACCCACTAAGCTATTGTCCTGTAGTAAACTTGGAGCCTTAAACCTAACCTGCATGCTGATTAGTACTGCTGTTGCCTGTCATATTTGACTGCAGCTGCTGTTGAACAAAGATGAGGTGAGTAGCCTGAATATAAATAAGTAAATAATGATAGCTCCTTGTCCCAGAAATTCAGACAGAAATTATCTTCTATTTGCATTTAATATTACAGCATTATGAAGTTAAGTTATGTCCAAGTATTGGTAATCTTCAATATATGTGTAAGCGTTAGCCTACCAGGTATATCAAATTTATATATGAGATTTTTCTATTTAGATTTAATATTATAGTATGACAGAGTTAGGCTAGACATAAGTACCGAAAGTCTATCACATCTAGTTAACTATCAGACTCACAAATAGTTCAGCTTTGTATATAAGATCTTCGAGATATTTTTAAAGCCAGTATACAATTACCCTGACTTATCGGCAAAAGGACTTCACTTAATGCTAGGTTTGTGTTGTATTAAGCAATATAAAAGGAAAGGGCAAAAACTCTTTCTTTTTTTCTCTTTTCAGCCACAGGTTGCTGTACAAACAAGACATGTCTCGTTTCTCATCTGGGGGTGGGGGGATTCTTAATCCCCAGGTATATCACATATCCTATGCAACATACTTTCTCCTTTTCAAAAAGAAAAAAATTATGTGACTCCAATAATATCTCCATAACAATTTATCCCATCAATATATGTATAAAATCCAGTAGAATCCTTCATATCCAGAATCCCTCATGTCCGGATCCCTTATATTTGTAGTGCCTCATATCCGGAATCCCTCATATCCGGACATGGTTTTGATGTGTATATTTGAACTATTTGGGTGATATGTAACTGATTTGAAATTTCTGTTTTTCAGGAAATTTACTTTGGATAATTGCTTATGCTTATTTCACCCTAATGGCTTCCATTGGTGCAAAAGATGATGGGAAGAAGAGGTAAAGAACAACTTTGGATTTACTACAAAAAGTGGAAATTTTAAACAGACTAGATGCTGGTGAAAGTTCATTATAACTAATGACTGAGTTCAACATAGGAAAATCAACATTGTATGATATAAAATCTTACAGAGAAACTATTCACCAGCGTTCAGACTGTCACAATGAACAAGGAAATAAAAAAAACATGATTGTGATGAAACCTGGACTGAAATTGAAAAAAGCTATTGAAAAGGTTGTCAGTTTTATGGAAAGAAAGACAGCATTCATGTATGACGATGGCAATAACGCATGTGAAGTTAAAAAGTGTTTTTTTTAAAAAAATTTCAAGAACAAAAGCAAAACAAAATGCGGAAAAAGTTGAAAATGACATTACAAGAGAAAGAATCATCATGCAACAGCGATTAAAAAATCCTCGTTACATTATTTGTTTTGCATACATGGCATACTTAATTAAACGAATTTTCATTAACGTTACATAATTTGTTTTCTTTTTCCTTAAAATCAATTCTGTTATATTTCACTCACCATTAGCTTATTTTGTTTACTATAAAACATTGAATATAAACGTTAAACCTTATTAAAACTTTTATTTTAATCTTAATATAACCGCTTATATCTGGACTTTGTAACCAGTTCCTTATATCCAGAAGGCCTTCTTAGTCCAGTTGTCAGGGATTCTACTGTATCACGCACACACACGTATATATTCTTCAATCTCAAGAATGCCACATGTACTAAAAGAGAAAATAACTTACTTAGACAGAAAGTTCTTGAGAGTGCAGATATTTATTCTTCCCAAAATTTTAACATCACCTTGGATTTTTTAAATATCACCTTTCTTAATTTGTTTGTCTTCCTGAACCATGTGAACCCTGTTTTTTTTTTGACCTTTCCTTACTTCTCTCCACTAAAGTCTTTTCATTCTCTTTCACTCTGTGTAACCCCTTGCGTCTTAGTGGCATTATTACTATCTTCTGTCTTCCCAAATCTGGATTCTTTATTGTCCTTTCCTTACTTTTTCCCATGAAAGTCTTCTCGTTCTCTTTCACTCTCTGTAATCACCTGTATTATCACCTTGCTTGACGTGAAATAATTAAAACAAAAAAAATTATTTATTATTCTTCTCACTGTGCAATGCACAATGAAATTGGATAGCAGTCCCAGGTGCACCACCCACCACCAAAAAAAAACAAAACAAAAAAAACAAACATACAGCACAGATGTAAACAAACACAAGCGCAGCATCAAATTAAAAAAGTAATAATTTTAAAAATATGTTGAAAATTGTCAGTGTGCAGCAGCATTCATTTTACACAGGGCCCAAGGATAAAAGCTGTTTCTCAAAAGCTTTGTCCTGGAACTAATAAAACTAAAACATCATCCTGAGTTCAAAGAAGTGGTACCCAGGATGCATGCAATCTTTCATTATATTTTCTACTCTGCTGTGACAAAATATTTTGAGATTCTTGAAATTTCAACTCAATGTCAAGTTTTAACCCCTTTCCATAACACCAGCTTTTGGAAAAAAAAAAAAGATTAGAGTGTGCTTATATGGCAACAAATCTTATATTCTTGTATGTTGGAAAAGAATTACCCTTATTACATAAATAATGCACTGGTGTTGGGATCTCTCTACCCACATTTTTGTTGCTATCTGCGTGTCATGAATCCAAACATTTAACAACAGCAACAACAACAACACATCTTTTAAATGAAACTTCTAAAAGGTTATTTTCTGGAGGAAATAACAGTTATATATTCTTTTCAGAAATATACAATAACAATAAAATGTTCAATTTTCCTTGCAGTGAAGTTTGTTTTATAAAGTAATTAAGTGTTCTTAATGCAAAGTGAAATGTGTGGACAGACTTACTTTAATATCTGTCTATATTTCTGAGATGAGGTATTATGTACATTATTTACATTATTCGGACTATTGTCGTCATCTTTGTCTACTGGGGTAGACTGTTCTTGTTCCACATGCCATGTTTAATGAATGTCAATTATCAGTTATCTCCTGTTAATTTCCCTCTGAAAGTTCTCCACTGCCTTAACTGGGTATTGAACTCGCACTCTTTGGGTCCTGTCACTGGATTTAACCAATGCCTTTATCTACTATGCCAGTGAGAAAAATAAAGGGTTAAGTTCAACATTCCAACCACCTGAAGAAGGCCGGAGTGTACAACGGCCAAAACGTAATAAATACGGTGCGAAAGATGAGGACAATAGTCTGAATAATGTAAATGATAGACTTACTTTAAGTTGGTTAGCCTAATGTGTTTGTGAATTCATAGGCAAAGCCTTAGTCAGTGGCTGCTAGCTGTCATCTCTTCATTGTGTGTGTGTGTGTGTGTGTGTGTGTGTGTGTGTGTGTGTGTGTGTGTGTGTGTGTATGGGTGCATATGTATGCACATGTAGATCAAACAGACCTCTGAAATTGTTTTGAACCCTGAAAAGCAGTATGCTTCTATTTTTATATTCATAAAGGTGATCCAAAATCTAATTTCATATAGAGGTGTGAAATTTTGAATACAAGGTTTTCATTAGTTAGAAAATAATTTCACATCAACTTGCGAAAATCTTTTTCTTGAATTTACAGGAGTGGTGAAGGGAGTTATTATTCTTATTTTCTAAATGGTTCAAAAATAACATGTGGCAGGTCTACAACTATGTCCACCAAGTATTTGGGTGTATTTGCCCTAGTAATTATTGTTTATCAAACAAACCTTCTGGTGGGATCTTATTGGTTGAAAAATATATATTCGGTTGCTGCAAAAATAATGACATTTTTGACGTATTTTTAACGTCAAAAAACGACATTATTTTTGCACCAACCTAATATATGATTTAATACCTATACTAGATTACTTGCAGCACCAGATTTATATATGAGCTAATATGGATTGCAGCATGGAGCCTTCTAGTCTTAAGCCCCTGATAAAACTAAAAACATAAAGATATAAGGAGATCTGTTTATTTTCAAATTTAATGTAGCCCCTTTAAACTAATTTGAAAATTTATAGTATTTGACCCCTCTAGGTAGAGTGGGTGTGTTAAATTTGATGGGGGGGGTCCTTGAAGGGGGGCTCCATTTAAATTTTGACACATCTTTTTATTTTGATGTAGCTATTTTTGTTTAGAATAATTTTGTCTACTTTGTTCAATTTTTGCTCAGTTTTACAGTTCATTGAACACAGACATGTAATTAGTGCAAAATTGCTCAATTTTGTGCAAATTAGTTTTCTTTTTGTAGACATATGATGAACAGACATATGGGACATACAGGGAAAACATCCATAATGAAGAGTTCTCCAAATTGTATTATCCCAGGGACTTCTTAAAGCCTAAATCAGGTCTGGTTGCTTATAGTATTAAGACAATTAACTCTTTGTCCTTAACAATTTTTTTGTTTTTTACTATTGTCCACTCAACACAAGGCTTAAGTGCCACTCAATGTAGAGGGTTACTAAATGTGGATGTTGTAAAGGCATACATGGAAGGAGCAAGGGTTGCATATTATCAGGATATGTAGGATAGATAAAAGTTGATCCTACTTGAAGAGGTTAATATTGTAGTAATCAGGGAAGTATCCCATTAGGAGTCTATTCAACAATTCTCGGGAAGAAATTGTCTGTGTAGAACATACTCGTTACCATGAAGGGAATATCCTAAATAATTTCACAACAAGATGTTTTGATACAGACCCACATTTACAAAACAAGTAGCAGACTGGGGTCTAAAAATATTAATTGCCATGTGACAAAGGAAGCTGAACATAATTTCTTGGTGACCTCATGACCCTATGTAATACTTGATATCCTTTGAACTTGCCAACCATCTGAAATTGTGAACTGTAACTCTATCTTTAAACTAGCAGCATGGCCCGGCGTTGCCCATACTTGATTCAAAAATTGTACGACTCATACAGCAATCGCTATCACTTGACTTAAAATATTTTTGCCCTTCCTTGCCTTTAAAGGAGTGCCCTTTGCCATGCTGATGTTGCTACATGCCTTACTTCTTGCCTATCTCACACTGCAATTTTTTTGTAAGCTCTATACTAAACATTAAATTTGTTACAAAAAAAGAACTAAACAAAATGAACACAAAACAATCAGCTTTAAAAAAGGACTCATAACTGAAAAAACCAAATGAAAAAAGAATGTTAACAACAAATACGTTTTCACACGCAACCCAGTTCTGCGGAATCAGAATCAACATTGAGTTCAAGCAAGTGAATGAGCCAATTGGAGTAAAGTTCCATGCAGATTTAAATTTTTCCTACTTGTGACGAATGCAGCTATCGATTTTTTTTGCATGCTAGCATGCTAGTTAGCATTCATGTCAGTCAGCTGTTGACTCTCACGCTGGCCAATAGAATCTTCCTGCCTATTTGTGTCAGCCAGCTATAGGCTCTCACTCTGGCCAGTAGAAAATGGCTGCAAACTACATGAAAAGTGCTGTAGAAGCATGAAAAAAATCGATTATTTCCACTATCGATGGGAGTTGGGAAATGCAAAATCAGTCTTGGCCTTCCCACTAACTTGGAGCATGTGCATGTAAATTTTGGTGCAAATCTGTCGAAAATTGCAGCCGTGCATTCGTTACACACACACACACACACACATCCTGCCTTTTATAGATAGAGATTCACATACTCTTGCTGGAAACGTGGATTTCCAACCATGTCCCACCCGGGTGAACCAGCCCAACTCCACTGCTTTTCACATCCATTTAACACTACTTTATTCCTTGATACACTGAACAATTATTTATTTGGCATTGGTCCTTTTTAAGGACAATTTTACTTTAAGTTACTATACTAAACCCAAGAAATAAGTTTGAGATTTATTTATCTAATTAATTATAATTTTTAAGGGCCCTTCCGAGATTCAAAACCTCTTCTTAGCTTTCTAGATCCCAGACCAATGTACCGGCTGATCCAAAACTACTTGATATCCTACTGCTTGATATCCTACTGCTTGATATCCCACTGCTTGATATCCACTTCAAATCATGAATTGTAACTTTATCTTCATTTATTCACACATTCTTGCTGTAAACAGGGAATTTCTTTAATTATGCCCAACCCGTGCCCCCATTCCACATCTGCCTTTCCCCCCATCGTTTCCTTTTCATGCACTACTTATTTATATCCTTTTCTGTTTTTTTTTCTTATTCCTTTTTATTACTAAAACAGTTGTCTGTGTTTGTTTCTTTATTGTAATTTTATTTGATATAGAGGAGGCACTTTATCAGCGGCTCCCTTATTCTCTAACTTTATTCCATGCATTGAATATTGCTGCCACATTTGGTCTGGTGCTTCTGCTACGTATTTAGAGATTCTTGACAAATTCCAAAGAATCTGCAGTGTTATTGGTTATGACCTGGCATCTCGGCTCCACTACCATAATGTAGCTTCCCTTTTGCCTTTTCTATAAATATTTTCATAGTAATTGTTCTGATGAGCTTTCTTCTGTGGTACCTAAACTTTATAAATTTAAGTGTACTACTAGATTGGTGGCAAGGTCTCTTCATTTTACAGTTGAAATGGCTAGATGTGTCTATAAGTTCTATGCTAACAGTTTCTTCTAACACATATCTCACTTGTAGAATTCTCTTCCAGCTTCTTGCTTTCTAGTCAACTGTGATCTTGAAAAATTGAAATGCAACATCAATTGTTATCTTCTGTCTTCTTAATTCACATTCTTGTATAGTTCTCTCTCCCTAATGATATTTTCTTTTTCTCATATTTTCTCACAATTAGTAACCCTTTGCATCTTAGTGGATTTATTGCCTTGTTTGGAGTGAAATGATATTTTTTTTAAAAGTTAGCCCTGAAAACTCTTTGGTGGAGAATAAGGATATGACATTAATGGAGCCATAGTCTGCATTTCTGTAGCAGGTAGTTTTTTTATCAGTGGACTTGCTAGCCCCATGTCCAACTGGTTTTGAATTCAGAGTTGTCCTTCTCTGAGACTGTCTACCAACCAAGGCTGAAGAACCCAGTCTGTCAATCATAGCAGAGCAGAGACAAGAAAGGATGGATTTATATCTTTCTAAGGGTATTTGTGTGAAAGCGAACATAATAAACTCAGCCAGAATTTGAACTTACCTTGCCAATTTCTTGTTAGAGCTGCTAACCACTGCACCACCCACATGTGTATGTGTGTGTGTATACCCCTGATATTAGCCATTGTTATAAAGTATATGTATAAATGGAACTCAATTCTATTGTTGATAAATCCAAAATATGTTTCAGCTTTAAACAATCCACAAAGGGTGAAGCTGTAAAAAATAATAAATCAATCAGTATTGTTGACAATTGTGACACCCACCGGTTGTTGCGGTCACAATCCAATATGTGATACCCAATGGTGTGGTCGCTACACCAATATGTGACGTCCACTGGTTGCGACGTCAATATATGACACAGTGCCGTCGGCCCGTGGTCAACTCCCAGTTGTGGCGTGAAGCTGTAAGGTTTCTTCCACCAGCGTTTTGGGGTTGACTCTTTGTTGCTGCCACCAGCCTGTGTCCCTGTTGATCTGGTCATTCCCGGTTCAATACCAGCTTTGTCATTCTCAGCTTGCCTCCAACATCTGGTCACTGAAGTAACTGCTTTGATCTCAAGTCTAACCTACCCATGTTGTGACTTTGATCTTAGGTAGACGAAATCAATCAGGCGTCGGGCCGTAGTGCAAGCTGATTCCGGGGTAAAGGTGATACCACACAAGCGTAAGTAGAAAAAAATAATAAAACAAACTCACGAGGTTCAATTATGTTGAGAAATAACAATTATCTTTATCTGTCTGTTGAATACAGGAGTGTATTTCTCTCCCAGCCCATTTCTATGGATTTGTGACACTTTTTGTGTTTCTTAAGCGAGTTATAGTATTTTATTCGTTCGTCAATAAAAACTTGCTTTTGCTAGGAAGACTAAGTTGAGAGGACATGGAATTTCTTGGTCAGCTTCTGTAAGGCAACACTCTGACTCCGTAACTCCAACCGTGTCTGGAACTGACTACCCAGCTGCCTCGAGATGTTCGTTTATATGGACACCGACCAAAACCCAGTGTGGGGGCCTGACGTGGTTTGGGTTCGTTGATAATTCTCAATTCCCAACAAGAATTCTCTTTGTTCTTAGACCAGGAAAATAAATTACTCCTCATTTTTGGAAGATTAATCACTTTTCACTTTGGGGGTTCCTCCCTCGTCTGTGAGGGAATGTCGGAGGAGAGTTATCCTCTGAGACTCTTCCTCTTTCACATTACTATCTCATACCAATCCCCTCAGTGGGTGTTAACAACTTCTCCGTCTTTCTCATACATTCACCTCCGCTTACCACCCATGCTACCACTTGGCCAATGATCTCTCAGCAGTGTGGGTGTGGCTAGACTGGCCCTCTTAGAGTTATTCCAGAATTTTGTTTACAAAATCCTTTTTTACTTTTTACTTTTCCTTCAGCCAAAACATTTACAAATCCCAGATTGCCAATTCTTATCACATCTTGATTTTGGGGACACCCAAATCCACTTAGCCCGGACTTCTACTGACTCATTAATCATTGTCAAAACCCAACACCTGGCTCCTCCGCTAGTTAACTTTTAACTGGGTGGTCGCGTTTACCTGATAATTAAATTCTTTATTTTTCTCATGCCTTAAAATTCTCTTATCACCAGATGCTCATTTGCGAGATGCTATGTCTGATGTCAACATTTTGATTAAGCAATAATAATGATTCCCTTTTTGATTTTCCTTCTCGTGTCAAGATTCATGCATATACCAGAAGTCTTTCTTTGCTGGAACCAGGAATTAAAATTAAATGATATCTCTGAAAGATAACTAATATCTATTCTTCAGGGTGGCCTCAAGCCGAAATTCTCCATGGCCGCCTGCGTCGACTGGCTTTGTTTTTCTATCTGAATTCTGTTTCTCTTGGCGTGACATCCCCTCTTATCATGACATTAATCAGTTTTGACAGAATCACAATTTCGCTTT
Organism: Acanthosepion lycidas; assembly: GCA_963932145.1. Taxonomy (NCBI): domain Eukaryota; kingdom Metazoa; phylum Mollusca; class Cephalopoda; order Sepiida; family Sepiidae; genus Acanthosepion; species Acanthosepion lycidas. Next base: position 25,738,463 of record OZ010603.1, read on the forward strand.
TTCTTACAGATTTTCTGTCTTTTGCGAAAAGTATCTTTTTTTTGTAAATAAAATAAATTCTACTTTTTAATGTTGCTCAGTCTATCTTTCGATATAGCTCTTTCTCACCTTAAGTATTTCCCGTTTTTAATTTCTGTCATTAATTAGTTAGTCAATTACCATAGCTAAATATTGTCACACAATGACTATTATATATATATATATATATATATATATATATATATATGTGGTGGGTGCCCCTCATATTATTCACTGTTATAAAGTATATGTATAAATGATAACTATATTTGCTGTTGACAAATCTGGAATATGTTTCAGCTTTAAGTAACTAACAAAGGGTTGATAAGCCATAAAAAAGTCATATCAATCAATCAATACTGTTGACAGTGACTATATATATCTACTGCCAGTAATATGTACAGTACATCATACTTATTATAAAACCCAGGTTGTGTGTGTGGGTCTGTTTCATTTATATATTTGGATTGGATTTCCTACATTTTTCAACTGATTTCAACAAAACTTCACAGGACTACGTAAAATTACCTTGAGGTGGTTCTGACAGCACCAAAAATTGGAAAAACACAATTGTTTTTGCGCGAAATCAATTTGCAAACATGATTAAGAGGCATCGCTGTTGAGAATGTAAGGGGGACAACTCATATCGAGTTATACTTATTATAAAACCCAGGTTGTTTGTGAGTGTGTGTGTGTGTTCGTTTATATATGGGATCGGATTTCCTACATTTTTCAACCGATTTCAACAAAACTTTCACTTTCTTTTTGGCAGGTAGTGTTTCTTATTGTCTTGCACACTTTTTTCTTTATTTTTACATTCAGAATGCTTTAAAAAATTCCATTTACAAGACAATTGTTTATAATAAAATTCCATTCAATCGGTAGACTCATAACGATTGAAAACAATGCTTTTGTTTGAGTTTGGGTTTGACCAATTCATAAAAAAAACAAAAAAAACTAAGTAAGACATGCGTATCCGTCAACCTTAAACAATAATCTTTGTCAATTTTATTTTTCAGTCTTTATGATGGTCGATACTTGATCTATCTCTTACTGTTACATCCCCGGGCAACACCAGGCTCTACTGCTAGTATACACTATAATTACTAAGAAATACACATTTTTTCCATAAAAATTTTAACTGTACCCATTTTTTCCATATGTATTTTTTTTAAATTTTATTTATTCATTATGAAAATTAAATGAGAGTATTGTAGTCATAGGTGAGCTCAATTTATCTTCTGGTAACCAATATATTTAGACCCACTTTTCTCCTCTACAAACACAAACATGTGAAATTCTCACTATCCGACAAGCAGTCAACAAGGACAGACCATCAACATGTGTGTCAACAAAAATTTTGACTCCTTTTCTTTTTTAGGCCAAAATAGTAACATTTATCTCTTAGGATTCAACAAAAATTTGAGGTAAAACAAAACCCAGACACTTTTTGTACTTTCCAACTAAATTATCTGGACACTCATTACACACATCTATAAAAAACTTACGAGAAAGACGGTATACACTTTACTTATTCTTTATCTTATCATTCCGTTGGATTCAAATCCATATTTAATTTATACTTGACTCTAAACTCAAAATTTTACTCAGTATTACAGTCTCTTGTGTCACCAACACCACATAATAACCAGATACTAAATAATACTTTTTTTTGTTGCTACCACATCTTGCTGTTTCTAAATTTTTATGAGTATTTTTTTATATGGAAATTTTAGGGGGTTTATAATTATTTACTGAGAGTTATAACTCCACTACAAGACCTACAGTGCCAGTGAATTTCAGCTTTGTACTTAGTAAATATATTATTTAATTTTAACCTTGTACCACAACTATTTTCTGCCTTGTATTTAGTAAATATATGACTAATTTCAGCCTTGTACCTTAACTTAGTAAATACATTATTATTTAACATCTGCCTTGCATCATCGTAAATATATTCATTTCTACTGGGAACCTCAACTAATTTCTACATAAATTTCAGCCTTATACCTTAACTTAGTAAATATATTATTAATTTCAACTTTTCAGCCTTGTGCTCTTAAGAGTTTTCAATTTTGTACTTTAATTTAATAAATATATTATTACTTAATTTTTGCAATGTACCTCAACTATTTTCAGCCTTGTACTTAGTAAGTTATTATTATTTTGTCCCTTAACTATGTTCAGTCAATATTTTACTTATTTTTTCATGTTTTGTGCATTTGCTTTGCTAAATAAACTTAGTAAAGATCAAATACAGGCAAAATTAAGTTTTAGCTTTGTTCTTACCATCTTCTATCAATGCTTTAATATTTTATACAGCTGTCTCATTAATAAATCCCGATATCACTAAATATAAAAATGGGTACATGCCAAAACAGTTGTTACCAATTAGAATGTTTAGTGAGCTTAATCAATACTAGATGCTACTAACTGGAGATAAAAAAAAAAATGCTATTAAGGATTTGCCAGTGGTGCAATGGTTAGCAGCATGGAATGGGAAATTGGCAAGCCAAGTTCAAATTCAAGTCAAGTCTGTTGTAGCCACATAACATTGAAACACCGATTCCCAATACAATCACTGAAGTTAAGCCACATCAAGCCTGGTTGGTACCTAGTTGGGTGACTACTTAGGAATATCAGGTGCTGTAAGTTTGGATGTGTAGGTGGTGTAATAGATAATGGCTTGGAATTGCTAAGCCAAGTTCCCATTCCAGTTGGGTTTGTTATATTCATTTATAGCCAAATGTCCTTGGCATGACTCGATATCTTCTGTTTACAGCCATATCATGTTGAGACACTGGTTCTTGTATGATCATCAAAGTTAAGCAAAGTTGAGCATGGTCACTACCTAGATGGGTGTCCACTTGGGAATATCAGGTGCTGTAAGTTCAGATGTGTGAGTAATGTAATGGATAATGGCTTGGAATTGCTGAGTTCCAAGTCCAGTTAGGCTCATTATATTTTACTTAACCTTGGGAAAGTTATGAATCCATATGTTCTGTTTACAGCCATAGCATGTTGAGATACTGGTTCTTGCATGAACACCAAAGTTAAGCAAAGTTAAGCATGGTCACTACCTAGATGGGTGATTGCGTGGGAATATCAGGTGATGTAAGCTTGGACGCATGGGTGGTGTAATGGATAATGGCTTGGAATTGCTAAGCCGAGCTCCAATTCCAGTTGAGTTCTTTATATTTACTTAAGCACAAATACACTTGGGAAAAGTATGAATTCATATCTTCTGCTTATGGCTACATTGCATTGAAACACTGGTTTTCATACAATTACTGAAGTTAAGCAATGTCAGGCCTGTTCACTATCTAGATGGGTGACCACTTGGGAATACCAGGTGCGGTAATGGATAATAGCTCAGAATTATTATGCCAAGTTCCAATTCCAGTTGTGTTCATTATATTCACTTATGTGCAAATGCCATTGGGAAAGTTATGAATCTTACGGCCAGATCAAGTTGAAACACTGGTTCTTGTACAATCACTGAAGTTAAGCAATGTCAAGCCTGTTCAGTACCTAAATGGATGACTGCTTGGGAATAACAGGTGCTGTAAGCTTGGACATGCAGATGGTGTAATGGCTAACGGCTCCGAATTGTTTACCAGCAAGACGAGTCCCAATTTCTGTTGGGTTCATTATATTCACTTACAAACCAATACCCTTAGGAAAGGTATCAATCCACCTCTTCTCCCCTAGCTATGGGTTAATTAGTAAGACTTTTATCACAAAACCATTATTATCTCCAAAATAATAAAATAAAATTGCATACAAAATATTTTGGCATTAAATAACTCAAAGAGGTTGATACACTATTGAACAAAAACAACCAACAACCAACCTTCTTATTCGAAATATTTAATAATATTGTGTTACATTAATAATATTTAATAAATATTAGGTTGGTGCAAAAATAATGACGTAAAAATGTTGTTTTTTGACATATTTTTGAACGTCAAAAAACGACATTATTATGTCATTATTTTTGCACCAACCTAATATTAACTTTATTTTGTTTGAAGTTGGTTAACCTATAAAAAATGTTTAAATGAGGTGCCTTTTATAATTTAAATGTATTAAATTTATTTGTTACATTAAATTTTAATTTATATAGATTTTCAAAATTATTTATTATGCACATGTAATAATCAATACTATAAAATATTTTATCATGATCACAAATCCCATAATTCCTGATGGTCTAAGGGGCACAACATCTAGTGCAGCCATAGCAACAGTGTTGTTTCATGGGCAAGACAGCCTGATGGAATTCATCTCCAGGATAGTTTGAATTCAGAGATTTCCTCCTTCTTGACTGGTTGCCAACCAAGGTTATAGGGACCAATCTGTCCTGCTATTTACTTATAGCTAGAGGGAAGATAGGGATTCTCTCTTTTCCGAAGGGTATTAGCACATAAGTGAATGTAATGAACTCGACTGGAATTTGAACTCAGATCTCTGATTTCTCAATTCCATCTTCTATCCATTACTCTACTGTGCCTCCAAAAAAAAATTTGACGACCATCAGTTAAATTTTTTAGAAGAAAGTAATATAAAATAATTAAAAAGGGAAATATAAAATAATAAAAAAATAATACAATAAACTAAGTTTGTTTATTGCTCTTTTTCTTGCAGAGACAATATAAAAATGTTATATAAAAAAAAGAAATACAAATTGAATAAATTAGAAAGACCCCTGAAAATTTCATGGTTTTCCTATTTGAATTTTCTGGTGAAAATAAATTCTTCAGTTAATGGTTGAATATGCTCATGACAAGTTCTATGACAATAAAATATCTGCAGAAATTTCTCCGTCACATCATTAATTATTTGAGCTTAACAATTTAAGAAAATATTGCAAAGTGATCATAAATAGGAATGCTAGTTGTTATTTTAAGAAGTGGGTACAAATGAAAAGATTTGAAATTAGAAATTTTTTCCCATTTCACTGAAACAGTCATTAAACACTTCTATCTACCCTTCTTTCTTTCATTCATTTTCTTGCTGAAACCGAGTAGTATATGTCTTTTGTTTTTCTACGTAATCAAAATAGAATAGTTCATTATTTATGAGGTATTGGCAGGAGATGTTAAACACTTCTATCTTCCCTTCTTTCTTTCATTCATTTTCTTGCTGAAACCGAGTAGTATATGTCTTTTGTTTTTCTATGTAATCAAAATAGAATAGTTCATTATTTATGAGGTATTGGCAGGAGATGTTAAACACTTCTATCTTCCCTTCTTTCTTTCATTCATTTTCTTGCTGAAACCGAGTAGTATATGTCTTTTGTTTTTCTATGTAATCAAAATAGAATAGTTCATTATTTATGAGGTATTGGCAGGAGATGTTAAACACTTCTATCTCCCTTTCTTTCTTTTTTTCTAGCCAAATCGCCATCTTATGAACACTTTCCTTAATAATAATTTTAAAATAATTCAGCAGATGCTATTTTATTTATGGCTACTGGATTTTGGTGAATACCGTACTTGGTTTCTATTGTTTGATACTGTGTGCCTGAAAAATGGCACTTTTATTGCAGTCATCATTGATACTTGGCTGGGATCAAAGTGTAGTATCTGCCCTCACGTGGATAAACTACATTTCATCTCTCAGTTGTGTCTCTGTCTGTGGACAGAGCAAAACTGAAAATATTATTAAGAGGTGCTTGGTTTCAGGAAACATTTGTGTGTGGCAGTACCTCCTTTACTGCACTAAAGTGGGGATTGGACTGGGCTATTTTTGGACCTTACCTGGGTGCACATGCCTGGGCTCCCCACATTAAGCTGACCTTGTGTCACATCCTGCCAGTGTGGTGCAGCAAGAAAATATAATCGCTTCTTGGCCTTTTGGCTAAGATCAAAATGTAGTATCTGTTCTTAACAAGTTAATTTCCTGTCGCTCTACTTCTATCTTTCTTTTTTTCTTTCTTTTATTTTCTCACTGAAACCGAGCAATGTCTTTTCCCCACTTTTGATGCAATCAGAATGGAATAGTCCATTATTTATGAGGTATTAGCAGGTGTAAAGGTCATGCAAACTAACAAAGGTTTGGACAAGCTCAATTATCATAGGATGATTAATACTAAGGTGAAGATAAAAAAAATAACACAAGTTATCCACAAAGTCAGTAGAATTGATTGATGTGCCAGAGCTTGTTTTCCATATTTAGCTGTGTAATTTCTTTGTTTGAATATCCAACTTTGTTTTGATAAACCAAAACACATATTGTGCCTTTTCTTGTGGAATAGTCATTGTCATTCAATTTTATGGGTAAGCCCTGGCAATTCTTTAACTGCAGTCTGAAACATAAAAACAACATTAATTGTGGTCTGAAACATAAAACTATTAATATCATTAAAAGTGTAACCTCTCACCCTCTCTAACACTCTTTCCCTCTCCCGTATCTGTCTCTCCTCTTCTTCATTAGTAGCTATCTCTGATAGTTTTATTGATTAATACCAACCTTACAGGTCATCTGGCTATCTTTACCTTCCTTATTTGGGGCTAGTGGGTTTTCTTGATAGGGTTGATTTGGGTTTCCCAAAATCTTAACAATATTTACAGAAATGTTTAGTGTGAATCACTTTTTTTATGTTGTGTACCATAGTTAAGAAGGAATAATTCTCAACTTATAGTTGTGGTAACTTTTGTCTTCTTTCATCTAAGGGCAATGTTGCAATCAGCCTGGAATAAGAACTCCTTCAATAAAATGTGCATTTTTGACAACTCTAAAACGTTTATTGAATATAAAGAAAAACTGGTTGAATAAAATGTTTCTATTATTTACAACAAAATCAAGTTCTTTTGGAAACATTTATAAATTCAACATGTTTTGCTTTTATTTTATAGTGGGTTATCAGTTATAGTGAAGTGTATGAGTGTGGAAACAGGTTAGTTTGATTTGGCCTTGTTAGTTAGATAGCCCACCATAAGAGGGGTATAAAACAAGAAAATCAAATTGTAAAGTGAAACAATAAATTTATATACATATAAATCAATTAAGATCTTTACAATGTATTTTGGTTGATACAAGGTCGTCAAAATGTTCGTAGTAGTCCTTGCAAGAATGAGTTTATGCGTATGTAGGCAGGAACGTATGTGTGGATGTATGTATGTATGAGCATTATTGAAGGATAGGAATGTCTTTGAAGTAATCGCTCAGTCTTAAAATGTTCTGTTCATTTATCAAGTATAAAAGAGGTGAGGGAGAAAGGTAGAGATAATAACTATTGCTTGACGTTTGTCAAGGGACATGTTAATACACTTGTCTCCTTCTCTCTGGTGACAGGCGAACTTGCACGTCTTTCATTTTGTTTGTGGAGCTTGAAAAGGTCATTTGGGAATTCACTCCCGGATATAATTCGGGCTTTTCCATTGAATGATGAACAAACTTCACTTCGGCTTGTGAAAATATCCGTAAAAGAATTTGTTTCTGAGAATTGAAGATTATTTGAATTTTGTTTTTAAATGTTTCCTAGTTTTCTATTGGTTGAAAAACATTTCGCATCAAGGTGTGAAATTTTATGAGTTTTGTTTTGGATTCGTTTTTCTGTGTGTTAAGCAAAGTTTGTAAATTCGAGTCTTTTTAATTTCTAATGAAATCAATGAGTCAGTGCTTAGCATTTGAATTTTAAATCTAGATCTTGTTTTGTTTGCTACAATTTAAGTTTCATCAGAAATTAAATATTAGGTTGGTGCAAAAATAATATCGTTTTCTCACATATGTTACTATGTGAGAAAACGACATTATTTTTGCACCAACCTAATATGAAGGAGAAAAGATGCTGGGATTTTTTCATTTTTGTGTTTGTTTTTTCATTGGTTAAGTAGACTTCACATGTATTTGTCTTGTCAGGTAGAATTCATGTGTATAATTTTTGTGTGTTTGCATATCATAATTCTAATTGGTCTATGTGGGATCTGGTGGTTAATAATGTGTGCAGGTGCACGTTTGTGTGTCTTGTGGGCATGTGCGCATTTATGTGTCTGGTGGGCACAAATGTGCACATGCACACACATTATCAACCAAATCCCACAATAGGCCAACTAAAATTATGATACACAGACATACATGAATAATACACATGAACAATACCTGACAAAACAAATACATGTGAAGTCTGCTTAACCAATGAAAACCAAACAGTGCAAAAATAAAAAATAGCAGAATTTTCCTTAAAAATGCCTACTAGATGCACCCCTTACACACAAAGGAATATACATTATCATCTGAATCCCATATAGACAAATTAGGATTATGATATGCATACACACGAATGGTGTTTGACATATGCATGTGAGGTCTTTTTAACCAATGAAAACCAAACAGTGCAAAAATAAAAAATAGCAGAATTTTCTTTTCTTCTACATATTTTATTTTCTGAAAAAGCTTAAATAAAAGCGAAACATTAAATTTATAAATGTTTCCTATTTGTTCCATATCCTATCATTCTGTCAGATTCTAATCCATATTTGATTCAAATTCATTCATAAGTTTATAAATATGTCTGTGAACAAGAACATTTAAATAAACACATAACTATAATTATAAATTTGAAGAAAAGCATTTTCCAGGTATTTCTTTCATTTATTCTTGCCACATAAACTCACTAAAATAGGTTTTATGTATCTGGATTTATTATACATTTTTTTGAGAACTGACAACAAAAATGGTAAGCACTATTTATTTATATTAACATTATATTTGTTTACTTACAAGAACAGTGTTTAATACTTTTGTTGCCAATTCTCAAGACAAAAAGAGAATACATAAAAATTTAGTTTCATATGTCTGGGTTTTAATGAAATTCTAAAAATAGTTTTTTAAAACAATAAAAATTACTAAAGGAATATACAGTAATAGTGGTATCAAGAGAGAAAAAAAAAAAACATCATTTTGACACACCCTTTTTTTCAAGTACAAATGTTAAACTTTGCCTTCTGTTTACATATGTTCCCAATGTCATTTGGCTGGTCATATGGTATCTTGGAGTCTAGCATCCATTTTTCCTCACTGCTGAAACATTAATTGATCTGCTGACACCATCTGTCCTGACTATCCACACAGGAGTTGTCAATTTTTTTATACTAATGTTCACCTAATACAAGGCCCAAGAGCCACATAAGGTAGAAGGTTACTGTATGGTGTTGTATAAGCATAAGAAAAGGCAAGTGAAGTTTATGGGGATATGCAGGACAGATAATGGCTAACCTTAGATTTGAAAAGATCAAGTGTGTAGTGATTGGGAAAACCTTTTGCCAGAAGTCTGTTATACAAAGCAACAGTTTTTGAGAAGAAGCTGACTGAATAATAACTGTACCAGATGGTCACTTCTCTTATATTTATGCCAGTAGGCTCCTAAGCCACCTTTGAAAATTGTTGCAGGTTTCAAATTCTGTTTTTCTGATTGGTTGAAACTAATCCAGAGTAAGAGCTCTCTTCTTAATTCTTTTTTTTTCCAGTACATTTCTTTTTTATTACCCTAAATCAGGCATTATCGCTATAATCAGGCTCAGAAACAAGGCTTATCAAAAAATTCCCATCTGAACACCTCATTGGTTAGAAATGTCTTTGCTCTAGAATCTAGATAGTGGAAAGAAGCAGAAGGTAGTATTTTTTTTCATATAAATCTCAGATAGCCTAGGATGCTGGGGTATGACATTATGAAATATAGCAAAACATATGCAAAGTAATAAAATAGTCAAGAACCACTAGTTTAAAGTAAACCAACTCAGAGGATAAGTAATATTTTATGTAAGCTGCAATTGATGTTTGGAAGTTTTACTTCAATATTAACTTGCTTCCTGATAAGAATGGAGAATACCAACCATTTTTGTAAATCTTTTGTTTGTAAATGTTTGTGAATCTGGTGTCTATATGAATATAAGAAACAGTCAAAAGTTATTTAATAGGTTCATTTAATGCTGCTCTGTAGAATCATGCAGGAAAAGATATCAATAAGTCAGAATTAAATTTTTCAAAATTCTAAAACAGATATTAGAAAAATTTTAATACTAAAGCATTTATTGTGCAAGAAACTTTGGAATAAAACATAAACTGATTCAAGGGTTTAAAATAAATAATATATTTTTATTTATTTTCTTTAGAGTGATAAATGAGTCCTTGGGTATTTGGTGTAACAACATGTTTGTTTATAAGGTGGATATTGGTAGCAGTCTGGAGAAATATCTGTTAGTGGTCATTTTGAAGACAGACCAAGATAGGGGTAGTAGTAATAGAAATAGTGAAGTGTCAATGTACTCTCTTTTTTCTTGGCTTTAAGCAGGAAGGAAATATCATTAGCAGATGACCTCTTAACTGCTTGCTGTCTTTTCTTTTCTAGCTGAGAGGTATCAGCTTATAAACATTTTGACCAAGCTCCAAGACTCTGGCACAAACATTGGTTTCAGGTAACAGCAAAAGTCTCTTTGTGTCAATTTTTTTGAATGGCTAAAATTATTTTATTTTTAAACTTTCCTATATCTTTCATTTTTTTTTTTAAATGGAAGTTATGTGTGGACCCTCCTTGATTTTTGGTATTTTTCAATCACAAATAAATAGTCCCTGCTTCTGCAAACTTCTGACATTTTTCTGCCAGGTTCAGTCTTTTCTTCTAATTCCTCTTTTTATTTGAAGGTTGCCTTTTTGTTAGTTGAGAGAAGTATATATATATATATATATATATATATATATATATATATATATATAGAGAGAGAGAGAGAGAGAGAGAGAGAGAGAGAGAGAGGTTTTAAAGAAAAGGGCAAAGGTCTTATTTTAATTTTAATTCTTTTTATTTATATATTTTATTTTTATTGGGACTCACTGCCATTATAGACTGGTTCAAGTTCCATCAAGATTTGTGTTGCCATTATATTGAGCAAAAAAGAAATCATATGAAAAACATTGGCGATCCTGGAACTGTAGTAGAAATTGATGAAACCTTGATTGTGTACCAAAAATATAACAGAGTAAGAGGACTGAGTCAACAATGGAATTTTGGAGGATTTCAAATACATTTAGGCACAGCAATTAAAATTATGGCTGGAGTACATATAACAGCTTAGAATCAAGTTGGATATAAACATGAAATCATTATCCATGAAGAAAATTTTGTTGATACTAAAGTTCCATATGTGCATACTAAAAGTATTTTCCTCACTTCATGGATAATGACTTCATGTTTTGTTTAGTTTACAATTACATCTCTTGATCTAAAAAAAAAGTTATGTACGTACTTCAGCCATCACTCTTTAACTGGAATATTTATTTGGGCTTTTTGTCAAGCTCATTTAAGTAGTTAGTTAGTAGATACATCTACGATAAATATTTTTGTTTTTTTTGTTTTTAGAGACATTGTAGATTTTTTACAGAAATACAAAATAATTATAAAAAATAGAAAGCCGAAAGTAGAAGGGTACTTTGACGTGGTAAAAGCGACCTTGTCTTGCTAGAGATCAATTTAAGAAGTGAGTTCGATCCTCGTTAGTAGTTGCTCCATACTTTGTGGGTTTACTTTTGCCACACTTATTAAAATCGCTAGGATCTTCTTTGATCTTCTTCAAATTATTTTGACATCAGACGCTACAGCTAAATTCATGACACTACCTGGCCCTGCCAGAAATCCATCCATTCGTCGCCTAGGTTAACCCCCAGCTTCCCGCTGTAACATCTCCTCAGTACACCTAAAAGAGGCAGAGTCAGGGTCAATCCTTGAAGCCTGAGGCATCCCAAAGCAAAATAACGAGGGAACTAAACAATAATCTCAAGTATGCGTGGGGGTCCCATTTTGGATGGAGTAAAGGACTTTCTGCCATATCACGTATGGGAGAACGAGTTAAAAATACTTGTGTTTTTAAAAAGTTTGGGGATTTCTTTTTTTTTTGTTTTTGTTTGGAAAGAATGATTTTAAAAATAAAAATTTATAGCCATAAAAAACAAAACAAAAAATCTCTTTTTTTAACTTTTGCTTCCTTAACGTTCATCTTCTTACCCTTTTTATAATAGTTTTTTTTTTCAAATTTTATTATATTTTCTGCTATCATATTTCATCAGTAAACAACAAAAATTCAGAGATACAGATGAATAAACAAAAATATAGTAATAATCGAAAGTAATTTGGAAATGTAAATGTAATGAAAATGAATGAATTGTTTGTAAAAATGACTTGCTCTTTCTTTCACTTTTTTTGTCTTCACTTGGCGGAAAGATTTTTTAAAGAACTAAAAAACATATTTATATTGCAATAAAAGACACTTTGTTCAAAATATTATTATTGTCTTTACTTTACTAGTAAATGTAAATGGAAGCATTTTAAAGCAAACTGTCATGTCAAATGTTTGTGCTACTACAACACACGATGGCGATATTTCTCATAATACTGATGTGCGTAAACTGGTAGTAGCAGTCAAAATAGTTTTCTTCGTGCATTGTACTTACTAGTACAATGAGCGTTAAGAAACTAAGAAAAAAAGGTCGACTAAATCTATGAATTAGATCTTTATTTTATTGAATAATTATTATGTTGTACATACGGATATACTTGTTTTCTTTATTGATAAAAAGAAAACGGATTTGATTTTGGTTGGGGTAAAAAAGGGTTCAGCCAGTGCAGAGCCCATGCGTGCCAGTCTCTGTTCCCACTATTTTTGAAAAGGCTTAAGAAAACTTTTACTGATATGAACAAAATAAACGACATCCCAGACAGATCTCTCGCGGGCGCAGTATTCTACGAGAGATCGGTAAAACTGAAATACGTAAGTAAAATTCTGATTGTTTAATTAATTTTCAAATGCGAGAAAAATCTATAAGAAAAAAAAAAAGAATGAAAAAAGAAAAAAAAAAAATGGAAGTCTTGGGTAAGGGAGGTAATTGTAGTTTTACGCAAATAATTTAAATTTTCTGAAATAAACTATAAAATTAAATCGCAGACGAAGCGATATTTATTTATTGCTAAAGACCTGACAATTTCTACGTTTTTAAATAATAAATATTTTCTTTTGAGCCTTTACGAAGACCGTCACTTGTGAGCGGACCCCCCCCCCCTAGAGAAGTATTGTCCTAGATTTCTTTCTTATTTCTTTAAATAAACTAAGCCTTGTTTATTTTTGTACTAGCTTTATATTCTAACGATTTACAATCGTCATGAAGAGAATTTATAAATTGTAATTTTCAAAAATTGACCAAAATTATAAATAAAAATCGCTGCAGTTTCGTACATAAAAACATCATAATTATCTCCCCTTATATTTGAACCTTTCTGGAAATATAATTATTTACCCCATAAAAAAGTTAACAAAAGCAAAGTTTTATTATGATTGACACATTTTACAATTTTAATATTCGATAATAAATTTTCTGTGAAAAATTAAGATGAAATTTGTCTTCGAAAATAAAATTAGGGATAATAAACGAAACCTCGTCGAACGTGATTGGTGAGAGTTGGAGCGTGAGCCATTGCAGTCCAAGGACATTCAGCTCTATTATGATAATTAAGTCGCCATTTTGACGCCGTCTGATGTACATGCTGTTCATCTAATTTCTATTTTAACCGTCATTTATGACTTTATTTTTGACTGCAGTTGATACCATTTGAAGATTTTTTAATCAGGTATATTAAACAGCGTGCGCTGTCATCGACTTTCTTTGACATATTTTGGTGGAAAAATCGCTCTTTTATTGTGTGTAGCCTATCTTTTGTAAGTGATAGCCGGCCGGTTAATCGTTCTTTCATCATTCCAGGAGTCCTTTCTTTCTCGAATCGACTTTTATTTCTTGTTTTCTCTTTGTTATTATTATATTGAGCCATTCATTTAATATTTCTCTCTTTAGTGATATCTAACTTTTCTAGTCCTTAAATCTTCGTTGAAATTCATTCCATGATCGATTTTTTTTTTTTTTTTTTTTATAGGAGTATAATTTTTAAATATACTTCATATTATATTTCTACTTATTTTACATGCTTTTTTTTTTTTTTTTTAAAGCACAAAAACTTTTCCGCTAAAAATATCCTAATCATTGAGAAAACCTAATTTTCGAAGATATTAATTTTACCCCTCTCTCTCTCTCTATATATGTAAATTTTTTTTATTTTATATCTCTTAAAACAATTGTGCGTATTTTTTTTTTTACCTTGCTTTAATTTTTTCTTCCCCCACCATTTCTGTCTAGCCTAGTTATTCTTGACTTTTAACATTTTTTTTTCTTTATTTTTGAAAACGTTAACATTTTACGATAAGAAAGTTGGAAAAAATATATGCAAGTAATTTTTAACGTTGAAACGCAGTTTTAAACTTTCAACAACTAGTAACTCAGTCATGACCAACACAATTAATGCCAAAAAGTTATCAGTCCAATTCAAATCATTAAAAAATGAACCCAAAAAAACGAAACTTTATGCTTGGCCAAATCCTTGAAATTGGCCCTGTTGAACTTTTCAGCACCCCCTCGTGTTTATTAATTCTGTTTTTGTAAATTTTATTTTTTTGCTACAAAGATTTTAAGTCGTTTTCAGTCGCTGATTTTTTTTTTTTTATTCTTTCTCATGAATAATATACATACTACAATACATGTACATTATTTACTTTTTTTTTTTTTTTTTTTTTTACGAAAACTTCAATCGACTAAAACTATTTTAAGCAAATATCTATAGCAAATATGATTTTACTTCCTGATTTATCCTGTCTTTAAACCACTTCACCCTAAGCAAGGCAATAGATCCACTAAGACGCAAGGAGACTGGAGTACTGAATGAGAAAAAAAACACTGGCAGTGAAACGACAAATTAAAACTGCTTAAAGTAAATCTTTCTACTTTAATTTAGCTAAACTAAAAAAGCTACTGATCTTCACTTTTTTAAAAATTAAAATCAGTTATTTTTTTTATTTAGTTATTTATTTATTTTTTTCGTGATTTAAGATTATTTTGAGCACCTTTCAAACACTTTTTTTTCTAAAACATATTTGCGGATGGGTCTTCTGTCTTATTTTTAAACATAAAAAAAAATGCCAGTCAATGATTTGATCCGTGGAAAGTCGTCTATGAAGCTACGCAGTAAAAGAAGAAAAAGCTTAATCTAGATAGCTTCCTTTTTTTTCTTTTTTTTTTTTTATATATATATATATATATATATACACAATACACCATGATTTGACCTTTTTTTTTTTTTTTTTTTTTTTACACTATTTAAGCATTTTTTCTGTGTAGAAATGTGATTTTTTTTTTTTTTTTTTTTTTTTCCTTGATATTTTAAAATGAAACCCTATATAAAAATATAACGAATTCACTCCGTATCTTCCCAGGAAGTGTCGCAATTGTATTGGTTCTCTTTTCAATTTCCTAAAATGGCTAATATCGTCACCATTGTCAACATTTTCCCTCGTTTTCTCTTCTAAGTAATGAATCAATAATTTGATTTTGAAGTTGAATAATTAAAAAGTGGTGACTTCTTTCCTGATTGAATATTTACCAACTTGTCTTTGATGTGATAATCAATCTTTTGACAGCAGCTGTGCTCTTAATGATTTAATTCAAGAAGACAAGTTTTGGTTGCTATTTTTCTGTCACCAACAGAATTGTTTTATATTCACACTATTGACTAGTTTTAGTTCTTTAAAACGTACATAATTTTATTTTGATTTTTATCCACTTGATTTCTGAATTATTGCAATAGCAGTCTCTACACTTCACATTTTAAAATTTTATTTATTTTGATACTAAATTTAGCTTTTTCAAATAATTTTTGCATTCTGGATACCTAATTACTTCCCTTAAATTTGTTTTGAACTAGCCTCATATTCCGAGTCTTCTTGTATATTTGAAATGTTGTTTATCAAAAAAAAAAAAAAACTTGCAAAACGGCGTTCGGAATGCAATATATTTTTCTTCGCCCGTTAAAATTGAAATCATATCTCCGTGAATGAATAGGTGGGTGGGTCTGTCCAATTTTGAAGCCAATAAATTAACGGGTGGATGTCCTTTTTGACTCCTTGGCACATTTTCCCACCACACGCATTCCATCATAAAAGGATGGGAGTAATTCTTCGCTAGTATCACTTCACGTTGTTTTATTTTCCACTTTTATTTCTGCATAACACGAAATAATTACCACCAGAGTGATCAGAATATGATGCTTTTTTTTTTTTTTTGTAACTGTAAGCAAGATAAACATTAATGTTTCTTCTATGCAGAAATGTCTTCAAACGCTAAGCTTGATATTAATAATACTATTTTTTTTCCGTTCTGTTTAAAAAAAAAAAATTGACAAATGAGTTCAGTAATAATCTTTTAAGGTCTTAGTTTGTTGCATAATTCACTCTTATGGAGAATTTTGGTTCTCTCTACTTCAACGAAAGAAAGCTTAACGTCACACTTCGTAACTAACTTCGTAACCATTTTTTTCTAACAAAAAGATTGCACACCTGCCATATCTGAGCAACTGTATTTCTTCAAAGGATAGAGAAACCCACTTTGATAAGAGACGAAACGATCAAAGCACTTTCAAAATTGTCTTCCTTTTCTTTTTTTCATTTATTTTATTACTGTCTTCAATAAGATTTTAAAATCCTTATTCTCTTAGTCTTGTCTATATGCCACTCACTGTTTCTAATTGGTAGACAGGCACGTTGCTAGTCATTGTGTTACTACTGCTTATAAAAGATAGTATGACGGTGTTGTTGATTCTAATGGTAGAATTAAAAAAATCTATTCTGAATATCTAACAGTAATCTTTATTTTCGTGTTGAAAGTTTTCCTTGTATTATAAACAAAGTAATATTGCAGTGAACGTTCTCCTTTTGATTTTCTATGCACTTTATTCATTTCAAATCTCTTTCTTGCGCCTTTTTAAAGTTGTTAGTAACTCTTAAGCAAAAAGATGTACTAGGCTTTCTCTGTATGTGTATTTTTCTTCAGTTTTTCAAACTCTTAATTTCAGATTTGTTGTGAAATTTATAACATCAAATAGCAATTTATTATTTAAGTGAAGTTCTGACATGATTGAAATGTAATTTGTAAAAATATTCTAATTATATAATATATTAAATAATGATGACGTGCTCCCATTCAGCGAATATTGAAATGTTTTTGTGCATTTGGAATCTTAAGTAGGAAAAGAAAATATCACTAAAAATACAATCCGTTTTTTATCGTTTGATTACATTTAAGTTTTTATGTTTATTTATTTTAACAAGTTTCGGGTAGTTTTTTTTTTAAAGAAAAAATCCTTACTTGCCTGCGTGTAGCTTATTTTTTTTCTCACAGTGTAATTGTTTGGAGTCTTAATTACTAGTATTTATTTTATGTAGATACTTTTTAGTTTAGTTACACTGAAGAAGTCTTAGTGTTTAAAAAGTATCCAGCTGCAATAATACTTTCAAATGACCTTGCTATTGTCATTAGTAATATGCATTGCAGTTATTGAATAAAAAGCTTTGTAGCTGACTGTAAGTAGAGTAAACCTACTTAGGTGTTGCTCTCTCAACTGTAAGTACACGTGCAACATAACAAGGCTACCACATTGTTCTTCTCTTTTTTTTTTTTTTATTTTTTGTTCTCTCTCTTCATAATTTGAGGGATGATGAAAAATTTACAACCTAATCAAAAGCCCTCCCCCATTTGACAATTGGTCAAGAACCTTGTGTTTTGGAGTAATATCTTAACTGATCTCTTAGTTCATTGTGGGTGTTAATAATTGCTAAATATTAAATATAGGAATTTAGCAAATTAAGGCTTTTTTTTTTTTTCTTTCTTTCTTTGCCATGTTTTTAAGTAGTTGTGTGTTCATAATTTCTCACATTTCTTTTTTCCTTGATATTCAATTTTATCTTAGTAAAAAGTGTATCTGAAATAATCTTAGTATGTGTAGAATAAATAAAACATTTGCTACAGAAAATGTAGTTTTTTTTTTTTTTTTTTTTTTTTTACATTAACTTTATGAAACAATTGTAAACTTACCACTGATATTTTTTTTTCAGATGACCTGCTCTTAAAACATTTCAACTATCTGAAAACTTAAGTCCTTTTACCTGCTTCTAATTTTGCCATCTGTTACTGAAAAGAAAATTAACAAAGGTCTTACCCATTAGCAATTTGTACATAAGTATATTAAAATATAAGATGAGTAAGCAATTTTCTATTTATCTTCAAGACATAGCTGATCTAGTTGTCCATTCTAAATTTTAATTTTATCAAGATCTGAGATTTGGAAAAAAAGCCAAAATGTGTACTTATCACATAATTTCACCATAATATGCATGCACGTTGATATTGTATGATGGTTGATAAGTTCTTGCCTCAACCAAATTCTCAATCAGACCAAATATCAGATTTTTAATTCCTGTCAGGGTTTCTCTATTAAGCTGAGAACTTTTCAGTACCCCCCTCATACTGTTCTTATGGGATAGAAACTATTGCTTAACAGCCTGATTCTTTTAGATTTATTCATAATTGAACCTGACTCTTTAAGTGCAATATATCCTGTTGCATCACTTTGTACCCCTACCTTACATAAAAACAAACAAAACTTACCCATTATACCCAGGAAAATCTTTTTTTTTTTTTTTTTTTTTTTTTTTTTTTTTTTCAGCATCTACAAGTTTTGTTTGTTTAATGAATTTTAAAACGTTTAAAGTAACCTCTGTGCTGATATGAGTGTCAGTTTTAATATTAGGTGTATATGCAGGTAATGTGGCCATTATTATCAATGAGTAAAATTTATGCTTTTCAGCATTTTTTTTCATTCTTAATGTGAATTGTCTGAGGTTCTTCATTGACATTACCATGTTTGAAAAAAATTGATTCACTTGGAAATAGTCTACAAATGTTATATTAAAAGAAAAAAACTCCATATATGAGGGATGTTGGAAAGTTCTCAAACTGACCAAAATGACCTTCCAAAAAAGAAAAAAGGGAATTCTGATGTTTGGTCACTTAGTCAGATTTAGGAAGTGGGTTGGACAGAGAACTTTCCAGCATCATCTCGTATTGTCCAAAAAAATAAATGCCAAAATAATTTTTTAGTTGTTTTTGCATTTTAACCAGTGGTTAATATTTTTTTTTTTTTTTTTATCTCTTAATAATTGATGATAGAATTTCATCATGTTTAAATGTTCTTATTGGACTTGGGATAAATCTGAAGGGAAATATTTCTGACTAGCATTCAAAATTTGTTACTCTTTAGTTTATATGAAATCTGGCTTCTTGGCATTGAGAATATTTATTCACAAAATGGGTATTCTTACAAAGGTGAATGTCACTGGATGATGCCAAGTAGATGGACTATTGAAATTAGTCATGACCCATCCTGTCTATGATGTCACAAATTATAATTTAAATTCTTTGTCTATATTAATTTCAAATTCTTGTACAAAAGTATTTAAGAAATTTACTGTTCAGTGAGTTGAATTTGTTAAAAAAAAATTGATACTTATCTATTAGGTTGGTGCAAAAATAATGACGTAATGTCGTTTTTTGACGTATTTTTTAACGTCAAAAAACGACATTATTACGTCATTATTTTTGCACCAACCTAATATCATAGCTTCTCATTGGAAGTAACAAATTATAAGCCTGTTCAGTCTTAGAATAATGGTTTTTCATGAATAACTAGTGATAACTTTAAAATTCTTTAATCTATGTCCATTGAATTAGGCTCTTGTAGCAAATTAAGATAATTACTGTAAAATAATGAAGCTTGAAAGGTTATAGTGTTTTATTTTTTGTGTAAAAATTGAGGATAATAGCCAAAATAAACTTTTAAAAAATTATTAATACTGTCATATTTTCAGTTACTTTTTTTCTCTCTCACAAGGATGATATATGATTTTGGAGAAAGTCTTTTTCCTACGTAACATAATTTCTCGGCCTCTTACATAGGTTGTTACCTGTAGGTTGGCTGTGGTGTGCCAGTCAGCAATAGATTACCGGCTTTATCCCAAGCCTTCAACTGCTTGTCATGAGAGTCTAATTAATGAGTTCTTTTTTTTTTTTTTTTTTTTTTTTTTTTTTCTTTATTTCTCCCTCCAACCAACGCATTTTTCTAAATAGGTTCAAGACAAAAGAAGCTGAGAAGGTTGGGAGAATATATCTTGTAAAGCAGCAAGACTTCTGGCAGCGCTAGCACAAAGAGTGTAAAGACATTGTAAAGACTTGGTATGTGAACATGGTCTGATTGTGGTAGTGATGTGGTGGAAGACCTTGTGTATCCCCTGGACGTGCATTGCTACCTCATGCCGTATTTAGTATTATCAACACAATGCGGCATCAGGCAGCTGCTGTCTTGGCCACCAGGAGTTCTGCCTCATCGCTTACCCCAAATAACCATTAATATTTATTCATGCTACAAGTAAATCCAAACTGCTTGAAAATGTTAACTGAATATAAAATTTGTTGATAACTAATATTTTGAACATTTCCTGAAATATTTCAGATATTGATTTGATTTTTTTTTTTTTTTTTTTTTTTTTTTTTTCCTCCCTTTCTTTTCATGACTAAACCTAGCAAATTTAATAATTCCAGACTTTAATCTTAAAAGGCACAATTTCACATTTTCAGAGTGGCATAATTTTCAAATTGAAATATTTAGAAAATTTTAACACTTTCATTAATTCTTGAAGTGAACAAATTTTCTGTTGGGTTTATTTTAAATATTTTCATGTGCAAAGTTTCAACTTGTGCCACTCCACTTTTGTGGTTCAGAACATTGAAAATTTGTATGTAAAAATTTCGGAACTTTAATTTTTTGCTCTTATCTAATATTAAAATTTAAAGTCCTACATCAGTTGATGCTTCCCCTCCATAATTTTCATTTTTAGCTAGTAACAATTCTGTCTGATGTTAACACATACCCCATACCCACCTTTTTTTTTTTTTTTTTTTTTTTTTAATAACTGTAAAGACCAAAATACTTCAAACAACAACAAAAATATGTATGGTGAAGTGAAGGTGCTCGAGCTGACAGAACTGTAGTTTGCTAATTTTAGAATTGGTGATTGTAGCCTTACTGATGAAGGATGCTCAGGCACCCTCTCTCCCCAACTACAGATGACCAAATCAAGATATTGACTGAGAATAACTCGCATTACACAATGTGGGAAAAACAGAATTTATCAAAATCCACCATCCATCAACACTTTAGTGAAGTTTGGTTACCATATAATTTGAGTGAAAAGATTCTCTTGAATTGCATTTCATCTGATTTTCTGTATAAATGCAATGAAAAATGCACTCTTTGAAGTACACTGACAAGTGATGAGAAATGCATCGTTTACAATGTTCAGTGAAAAAGATCCTGCTGTAAACAACATGAGGCAACTTGAGCCACTTAAAAAAAAGCAGGTCTTCATTCTAACAAAGTCATGCTGTGCATCTGGTGGGATTGGAAATGAATCTTGTATTATGAGCTGTAACATGTCAATTAATTCTGGAAAGTGCTGCTCTCAAGTGGATGAATTAAAGGCAATAATTCAAGAAAAATGCTCAGAATTGGCAAACTGGAAAGGTGTTGTTTTCCATCAGAATAACAGGCCGCGCGTTTCTTTGGCGACCTGGCAAAAATTTTTGCAGCTGGGATGTGTTACCCCAACCATCATATTCATGAGCCATTGCCCTTTTGGATTTTCATTTATTCAGGTCCTTGCAAAATAATCTCCAATGGTAAAAAATTTAATTCTTTGGATGATATTTAAAAAAAACAAAAAAAACAAAAACACCTTAATGAATGTTCTTTGCTTAGAAACCACAAAAATTCTAGGAAGATGGAATCCTTTCAGTTAAAGTAAAAAAAAAAAATAGAAAGATTGTGCAAAAAATGGTTCATATTTAATTGAATAAATATTTAAAGGCATAATTTTGTTTTGTGCTCTAATTTCTCGCAAAAATAGTTGCTTTTATGGGTTTATCTTAAATTAGATGTTTTGCAAAATAGTATTTTTCAGTTTTTTAAGTCACTTGTATTGAAAATTGACCCCCCCCCTCCGACATACACACACATAAAAATTTTTATCTGAAATATTTTTGACTTCCCTTCCCCATCTGGTTATAATCAGGTTTATAAAATTTGGATTTACTTGCTGTTCCTACTCATGTATATTTGAAAGGGATTCCAATTGTCCTTTGGGCTGTTGGTTTGCCTTTTTCTGCTGTATTTCATATTCATTGTGGGTGTTTGTTTCTGATGATTTGCAGCACAAGGCCTTTGCAATTTGGTCTTGTGCATTAACCACATTTCAGAAACAAACTTAGTACTCATAATTGACCTTAAATTGGACCTCTTAATTTTATTTCAACGAACTTAAGATCAAATATCTGCCACATACAATTAAATCTGCATGTTCAGATTTACTAGATTGGATTTTCTTTCATCTATTATCCTATAGCAAAAATGTCATTTTTATGACATTTTTGCCTTTCATTTAAAGGTTTTTCTACATGTGGACATATCAAGTAACTACACAGACCAAAATGAGTTAACAGCCAAATTTGTTTACAATATAAGAAAAAAAAAGTTTAAAAATAAATTATTTTAGCATAAAATTTTGAATATTTTTTTTTTTTTTTTTTTTTTTTTTTCTAAATGTAATTGACCAATTTGAAAGTAACAGATAATAGCTATCCTTGACTTGCTGCTAAATGTAAACAAGTTTTATTGCTAACTTTGGTCTATATTTGATATCTCTGTTGCCTGGAAAACCTGAGAAAATAGTATTATAAAATAGGTTAGTTTTACAGTTTGGTAGCATCTGAAAATTAACTTAATTAAATAGTTGCTTTCACTTATGCTAGAAGTCAAAATTACATATATTTTCCTTAATGGTAAGTAGCGAAATTAACCAAGTTTTTTTTTTTTTTTTTTTTTTTTTTTTTTTTTTCCTCCTCTCTCTCGTATCTTTTAGTGTGAGTATATTAATTCCATTTACCTAATTGCTGATATTAGTTTTATGTCGGTATTTTGAGCACTTTCTATAAAGGACTGTTTACTGAGCTTTTCTCTTAAACAATTGATTCCTTCCTTGGTGCTCTATGAACCTGGCCTTTTGCCCCTGTCAAACTAACATCTATTAGTTGTTCATTGTTTATAACGTTTCTTGTCTACATATATAGCAATGTAATTAAACATTAACTTTCTTCAGAACTAAGAGTACCCATTGCATGATAATAGACCCTTGTAATCAAAATTGATTAATGGTGAATAAGTCCCTAAAGTAAACTTAGTATATTTAGCTATCCTTAGTAATATTGTATCTAGACAGTTTTTTTTTTTTTTTTTTTTTTTTTGTAGACAGTACTTCAGGGAATATTATATCAATATACTGTGGAACTAAAATTACATATACATAATTTATAATTTTCAATTTTTCTTTTTTGTATTTACTACTTAAATGTTTGCCTAATAATCAGTAATTTTGAATATTATGTTATATAAATGGGTCTAAAATTAAATAAACTGTAGATAGATAAATTTACTATATTTACTCAGATTTTTATGCTAATTCCTTTCTATAATAATTAACCTCCACACATAGGCTAATCTGAAATATTCAATTATCATGCAATAACATTTTTAAAACTAATTTTAAATTTACATGTCTAAAATTTAATTTAATTTATTTATTTATTTATTTTATTTTATTTTTTTTTTTTTTTAATGAATTCAGTTGATTTATCTTGTCCTGAAGAGTAGATTCATCTCTGCAGAACTCAGTTGGTAGATAAGTCTTGGAAATTTTTTACTATATATCTCATCAGAAGTGTTAACTGGTTTTGAAATCCAGTCATTTCTAATCCGATCAATTCTTATGATTCATTAGAACATAGTAAGTTTATTTTTTCTCTTCATCGTTGTTCCTATTGATTGTCAGATCTTTTATCGTTCCCGTGCTCTCACTTGTAATTAATTTGGTACCGTGTA
Source organism: Acanthosepion lycidas (assembly GCA_963932145.1). Lineage (NCBI taxonomy): Eukaryota > Metazoa > Mollusca > Cephalopoda > Sepiida > Sepiidae > Acanthosepion > Acanthosepion lycidas. The sequence continues at coordinate 25,762,395 of OZ010603.1, forward strand.
CTATTTTTCTCTAAGAAGAAAAAAAGAAAAAAAAAAAAAACAGCTCTATCCACTTAATAACAAAATAATGCTTGCTCTCTAAATGGTAAATGTTCTTTTGCTTCAGTTTTAATTGATGAGGTGTTCAAAAGTTGCATTGCAAATATGCTTCTGATCTGTTGTGGAATGTAATTGAAAGTTACACTAAGTTTTTCTTTCTATTCTGATACAGTAATCTTTTATCACTTCTAGTAATTTATGATTTTTTCCCAAATAAACTTTTTTTATTTTTTCTATTTTTTTTTTTTTTTTTTTTTTAATTTAATTTGCTAAACTTTTAAGCAATTTATGAGCTATAAACTTTGTCAAATATTGTTTTAAAAATTTCAATATACTGTGCTTATTAAGTTTGCTGAAAAGTTACGATTTAGCTTTTGTTTGACTTTTTCGTACACAAATTATTTGACTGCTATCAAACCGAAATTCCTTCCTCGTTTATTGATGGGAGTTTTTTAGTCTGTTACTTATTGAGTTGAACAGTATGCTTTGTGTAGACATTGGATGCAGAAAGACTTGAAGGAAACAATTGAAATGCAAATTTTTTGTTCAATTTTTAAGAGATGAGATCCTTCTCACCTAAAAACAAAAAAAAAAAAATAGAATCCAAATTACTAATGAAATAGAAAAAGTCCTCACTGTGTTGCAAATATTTGGTTTTTGTGATTGTCTGGACAAGTAAACTCGGAACATTGATTCAAAACTCTTAACCCTTAATTAACCTTAGGATAATCATAACTTCTACATGTTTTCACAATGAATTACTAGATTATTCAGTTTCAGTTTTCTCTTCTGTTTGATACACTTACTTGCCACTCAAGGTTGTTACTGATGTTAAAATAAGTGGAAATGATTTAAGTACTTTATTTCAAGTAAAGAATTTTTCAAATGGAAAAACAAATCTATTGTGGAGCTGATGGTATTTGATTTTCTTAGTTTTTCACCTTTCAAGATGGATTCAGATTATCCAAAATGTATAATGTTATTCATGCACTCTTATCTTTTTATAAATGCTATTCTTAATGTGCCACATCCTTTCACACATGGATGGAAAAACTATATTTGTAAATTATCATTATTTTATCTCCTTAATGAAATTTTTTTTTTAATTTGAGTTTATCACTTTTTTCAACAGAATACACTAGTTTTTGATATTTTGATCATTTCTCCAATTTGCCAAAATCTGGAGAAAATTATCATTGGAAATTTAAATATTTTTCATGGTTGTTCAATTCTATTTTTATTTTATTTTTATTTAACATCTGTGCCTGTTTTGAATATCAATTACCTAACTTACAAACTGCAATTAACCAATGTTACTATAGACATGTAGGTAATTGATATTTGCCCCCCCCCCCCCAACACTTTACTTGGGTAAAATGTTATGGCTTTTGGTAAGTATGTGGTTCCTCTCATGATCAGTTCAGTAATAAATTCCTTTTTGACACGTCTGTAAAATTGGTTATTAGTAACTTGATGCTAAGTTTGGTACTTGTTAGATAAAATTACAAACTTGTATTACTGCTACATTGTTTAATTTTTGAAGTACGAGTTATTTTTTGAGGCTTAGCTGATACTGTGAAGTAATAAGAGAAGTAAGATTTTTCACAATGTAAGAAACATTCTTGCTATAATGCAAGATTCATCTTCTAGAAAATGAAAGGAGCCTTTTAGCTGATAATTATACCACATTGGATTTTCTTATATGGATCTCATTGTTGACTATCAAGTGTTGATTAGTATTTTTCCCATCTGAGCTTCATTCTATGGCCACAAAGAAACCTTGAATAACAATTTAAGATCATTTGACAACATTGGATATAAGGAATAACTGTATAATCTTTACCATTGGTCCTTGTAGCTGAAGCAGTAGATCAGCTGTCACAGTGAGATTGGTGGCTGTAGTATGACTATTGTAGTAGAAATAAACAAAAGATGTGGAGTGGTAGTCAAGGCTTGATGGCTATATCCTTGGCTTTTAATCTTATCTAATTTTTTATTTTGGGCACACAAATATTTTTTCCACAGAGGCACATTGATGAATTTTACAGTTTTGCTGTAGACAGCAAAAAAAAAACAAAAAAAAACACTACATCCTGTTATTACTGGAAGCAACTTGCAGATTATCTAGCTATATACAAAATATTTTCTCATCAATATATTACCAGGATTTTTATATTTTTTCCCTAGATTGTTCTTTCTACATTAAGATTTTCGTTTTTGCTAATTTTCAGAAAGTACAGCTTGTAGGATTTTTTTTTTTTTTTTTTTTTTTTAATTGCATTTATTTTTTATTTTATTTATTTATTTATTTATTTATTTTTTTTTTATTTTTTTTTTTTTTCCTCCGGGGGTGGGGGTATTTTTATTTTTAACCGAACAAAAATGCTTGCTTATGATCCTGTATTAATGTGATAATTTCACTTGTAGAAAATGAAGTGGGGTCATTTGAAGGCTTGTGTGGTCTTTGTATTGCATGAATTAAAAAATTTTTTTTTTTTTTTTTTTTTTTTTTTTTTTTTTATACTCCCCTCTCTCTTAATACTGTAGGACTGTCGTTCATAGTTTTGTTACTATTGGTTTTGTAGACGATTGTTTTGAGTAGTGTTCAATTTTAATATTATTACTGTAGTGTTGCCAGATAAGGCTATATTTGAAAGCCCACTATCTATTATATTTTGGATTGAATTTGTAACCCAACTTTTTATACACACACACACACACACCAAGAACTCTAAATTTAGTAGTTCTGGATTTTCAAAAAAAGCTTAATCTGATAGTCCTATTGTAGATCTAGTAAAGTGAACTACTTTAACAGATTTGTTTAACTTTGTGGAAGCTTAAGTCAGACAAGTTTAAAATTTTAATGAAATATTTTCTTTTCCTTTTTAAAATATTAAATCAAATGATTAATGGTCAAGCTTTTTTTTTTTTTTTTTTTTTTTTTTTTTTTCTCACCCACACAAATATTTTAGCCATTTTGAAGCATAACTTCAGTCACCTGCTTCAAGTGTTTTTAAACAAAATTGTATTTTCAGTAGAATCTATTGGAATTTTTCCATTTTAATAAAAAAATTTGATAAAGAAAAATTCCCAGATGTTGAACATTTTTTTTTTTTTCTCTCAATGTTGTGTAACCAATGCAGTGTGGTAGGACATACTCATTAATATCTACCTATATGCTTATATTGTTCTTTATTTTTCATACATTAGCAATGATTAGGATCCCTTTTATTATTTTTCATTTCTTGCTAAGATTCTTGAGTGTTGGGCATGCTCCTGGGGGAAAGAATGTAAACATATAAGGCTTATCTCTTGTTCCAACATGGTTTTGATTTGCAGAATTTAGTTCTTGGTTGGGTGAAATGCTCTCCTAAAGTTTCTGCTTTGCTGTCCACCACAGGTTCTCCCTGGGGCTCTAGTCTGCACTGTTGGATGGTCATTCTTCCAAGCATGGTGAGGAATTTCTTCTTGCATAAGTCATGCACTGCAGTGGCTGCTCTATTGTGTTTTTATTTTTAAAAATTTTTTTTTATTTTTTTTTATTTACAAGTTGTACATAACCTCGAAAAATAGATTGCCTCCCAAGCCAATTCAGTTCCTACTACCTTCCTAGCCATAGTTCTATTGATGTACATGAAAAATCCCTTTGTGCCTATCTTACACACATTGGTTAAAAAAAAAAAAAAAAAAAAAATAACCCACACAAGTCTATAAATGTTGCTAAGCCTAGCATCTTTGACCCATTCCCATCTCTTCATCCTTATCCTTTGCAATTAAACTTTTATGCCAAGAATTGACTATTTTCCTAAAACTAATATATTGAAATAGCAAAGTTGGATCATTGTTATAGGTGACGGATAAGCAATTTTCACCAGTAGATGGGTGGCTATGAGAAAGAGCATATAGATTGTAAAACTTGAATTTTTAGTATCTTAAAACTTCGGAATTGGGTGCAATAAATAAGTTATGAAAATGTTTCCCCATTTCTTAAAAGTATCGTATATTGCCTTGTCCAGTTTAACAGATAAAACTATGGATACCTACAAAGATTTAGTGCCCTTTTTTATTCCTCTCTCTCCACCTCTGCTTGAGCTTGTTCATTTTAATTGTTGCGCAATTTTATAGTGTTAAATTTTTTTTTTTTTTTTTTTTTTTTTTTCACAGCCTCCTCCTCCCTTCCCTCTTTGTTTTGCTTTGCACCATATAACTGATGCCTTTTCAAGGCTTTTGATAAAGGATAACTTACTCGCTCAGTAAGAATAGCTTTTTTGGATAATAGTACAAATATTTTTAAAGGCATTAAGTCAGAAATGGGCTGTGCTTGTAACATTCTCAATAGAAAGAAGAGAATTACTGTTTGTTTCAAATATTCATGTGGCTCTATAAGTAAGGGTATTCATCTTATCTAACAAGATTTGGCTGTGGTTAAATATTTACCTTCTCTTTCATGATTACCCCTTTAATGTAGTTTCAGCTCCAAACTTCAAGGTTTGGTCAATATTTTCTCTGAGCTTGTACTACCTAGTTTATAGAAATTAAAAATGACTTGAAACACACTTGCAGTATAGATTTAAATTTTACTTTTAGATAATTTAAGAACAAAAAAAATCAGCTTTTTGATAAATGACTTAATACTCTAGGAGCATCCAATTTATTAGTTTTATGCTCAGTTCAAATTTAATTTGAACAAAACTTAGCTTAAATAATTGAACCCAACTACTATTACAGTTATAACCTATCCTACTATTTTAAAAAGATTCTTGTTGTGGATAATTTTATTAGCCATTTAAATTACTTCCTCTTTTCTACTTTGTTGATATGTTTGCTACTTTTTGACCCTTTTGATATTTTCTAGTTTGACTTTGAAAGTCAAAGCTTATGCAAATAACACTTTAAAATTTGAATAAGCAGAGCATGTCTTGGGATCTGACAGTTTGCATGAGTCTGTTCTATAAAGCTTAGGAACTTTTATTTTAATATTTAAGTTTTAATTTCCAATTAATAGTCATCTCTTAAATTGCAACAACTGCATTTTAACTTTTTTTTTTCTGCTGTGACTGAAGAGATGCTTCAAAATTTTGATCTCTTATTATAACCCATTTAATCAATTCCTGTTCTTCTGTGGCTCACTAATCTCACTTGAATGTTGAAGCCATTGATGTTGTCAATACTCTTTTTAGTGTGTACACTTAGTCATGCAATACTAAACCAACATTATAACCTGGGTGATCTACAATTGCTGACATTTTGATTTGAATTTAGAGTAATGATTTGGCACTGTTCTTCATCCTTGAAAATAATTCACTGCAATAATTCAGTAGTAGTTTGCTAACTAGTTTACAGTTGGCATGCTGTTTTAAGCCAAGCACAGGAAGCTTTCTTCCTTTTCTCCTATTTGATCCCCCTGTCCAATGCTTTGTAAATTTTGATGTTGTAATGATCATTGGCAGGTAAGCTAAGTATTGAGGTATATTTGCCTTTCAAAGTGGAACATCAAAAAAAAAAAAAAAACTACTTTGTGGTCATTGCTGTTGACATCAGAGCAAATTGTGATGAAAAGGTAAGATGAAAGCCCTTATCCCATTGGCCTTGCTTATCAGAAAGACTAGAATAAGGACAAGTCAGTTGTAACTCTTTAAATACATCTTAGATATTTTAAATTTAATAATGGAAATGTTGCAAGGATTATTCACATATTTAAAAAGCTATATCTTCAAGTCCTTAAAGATGAAATATTTTTATATATATATATATATATATAATGGACCAAAGATTTTTTTCTTTTTGGGGAAACCATTTAAATACCTATTTTCTTTCTAAATTTAAAGGCCTAATAGAGCTCTTTTTAAACCAGTTGACAAAAACTTTCCCTTGTGGGGCTTCCAAAAAAAAACAAACATTATCTTTAGGAATTGGGTGCAGAAACTTGGGTGACTATTTAGTAGGCTCACATCAACCAATTCATTTACCTGGACACATTGCAGAATGTGATGGGGACATTATTTTAGTGAAACACAAGCTTATTCGGACAGTTTGAAGTCATTCAATTCAGGAATTGGAAATGCAGCATGTGAAGGTAATTTTTATGTTAGATTAATTGGTCAATGTTGCTCATGTCTTAAAAAGCACATGCTCTTTGAGGACTTTCAAACAGCTTGATATTATCTATCATTAGTTAAAATCTTGCTTGAACAACCTGGTATCTTTTCCAATGTACTTCTGCTGCGTAGATAACTTGTGACCCTTTTAAGATTCTCTTTCCAGTTCTCGGAAAATTGTATTATAAAACAAAAATGATTGAATAAAAGAATATAAATAGAAAATTTCTGATTTATATTGACAGTTTGCTACATAGTTACGTTGGTTGAACTTAAATCTTAAATAGATGGCCATTATCCAATCAAGAATGCTTTACATTTCTTTGAAACTGTCACTCTTGAGTTGGAAGCATGTTAGATCCCCAAGCCCCAAGTTTTTAGTGCTTCAGAATGCTGAAAAATTTCTCTTAACTACATGAAAATGTTTGCTTCCCCCCCGCCTCAATCTAGCTAATTTAGAATCAAAATTCACTATTAATGAATAATATAGTTTGATTTTTGGTTAAGTGCTGATCTTTATATAAGTGGATAGTTTCCATGTTTTCCATTTTGATAACCACTTTTTACAGATGTCATTTCTTCTGACTGCATTTTCTTAATTGAATATAACTTGTTTCAAATTGAATTTAACATACAAGTTTGCAAAGTATATATTTAGCTACTGATTGGAAGGATTGATTTCATGAATAATGTTCATATGGGGTGATAAAGATGGTGACTTGCTCTCTCATCCATATTTACTTAAGATTTTGCTTAAAATTTGCAATTAGAGTTCATTAAGTATATGAGGGATTTGTGTGAAATATAATTTTCACTTGCTTGTTTTTAGCTTTGAGATTTTTTACCACAGTTTCTAGTTGAAGGAACCCAATATGTTGCAAGCATTTAATTACCTCTTTAACAAGTCCTGCATTTACTGTCACTGTAAATATTCAAATCTTTCATGACTACAAAATAATTTTTTTTTTTTTTTTAATTTTCTCTTGAATTTTTAAAAATTCTTAAAATGATCACAGGATTAGTTAGATTTCAGATAAATAACCAAAATAATTGTCCTTAAATTTAAGATTGATAAGGACAACTATTTGCCATATAGCAATGTGTAATAAAATGATGTCTCAAGAAAAATTGAGTATGTTTCTCATAATTTGAGTAGCTTTGCTGGGAAGTCCTATGAAATTTATCAAAGACTAGTTATATATATTATTTTGCATTCTTTTTCTCATTCTGTTAAGTATTTTTTTTTTTTTTTTTATAAATAATAATTCTCTTTACAATATGCGGAGAAATTAAATGTCTTGGTACAAGAATGATTTCTGTAAAAAGTGGTTTGCATAAAATAGAAAAAGGATATTCACTTAAATTTCAAGCATTAAAATTGTAAAGTCCCTCTACTGTTAGGTCAAAGGAAGCAATAACATTTAATTTTCTCTTAGCATTGTAAAATATTCACTATTTGCAATAGTGAATAACATTTAATACTGTGTTTTAAGTTTTCTTTATTTTACAAGTAGCTTGCTTGGTTTGAAATGGTGTTTTCTGTTCTGCATGCTTATTTTAGCATCTAACTGCTTTGACTCGTAGAATGCAAGGCCAGGATTTCTGTTTTGCTTTGTTTTATGATTGATAGACAAGCCTTTAAAAATTGCAGTGTTAATATCTGTGAATAGTCTTATTAATTTTTCTATTTCTGGGTGTCCATATTGCATCATAACTATAGCAACTTAATTTTGTAGTTGTGTATAAAGTTTGTATATTCCATTATGTTTGAAATGCTTTTCAAATAAACTCCTTAATTTGTTTACTTTTAATTTATTGTGTTTAACTAAGATTATATGCATAAGTTAATGATCTTTGAATATATTGTAGATTTAGTTTTAAAATATTTCTATGAATTAGTTGAATAACTTCTTTTAATGCATATCATGTAAATTTCCTTAATTCTAATTTTATACATTGACTAATCTGTTGAAATATTTGAGCAGTGCTAGTTATAAGGCACACTGCTCTTGACCTATTTGTATTATGAGACTGGAACCTGAATTACTTGATTTGATATTTATTTAATCCACTTGTTTGGTTCAAAACCTCTTCTGGTTGATTTGAGTGAAGGTGAGGTGAATTAAATGCATATAGCTGGATTCAAATCCAGTGACTTTCTATCTGATTTGCTATCTGTGGCTCGTTTTATTTGATTTCTATAAGTGTTAAATTTCACCATTTAAATTTAATTACAATGCAAGCTACTTAACATGATCTGTAAATCTAGTTTCTTTCATGTGCAGTTTAAACTGAATTGATAAATGTGCTACTTTCCAAGATAACTTAGTTATACTTGTGTATTCATATATACCAAATATAGCAGTTAAGAATTAACATTCCTGTCATGTCATTTGGATGTTGGAGTCTGAAATTTGAAGGTTGTTATTTAATGCTATAAAAATCTGAAAAGGATATTGAACTTTAGTCAGAACTTTTTTTCTTACTTTTATTATGAAACAGATTATTCATAATGCAAATAAGCATACAAGTTTATGGGATTTGTATTGCTTTGTAAAGTTTTAATTTTTTTTTTAAAATTCAGCTTTGAAAGATTTATCGGATTCTCTTAAGAACATGGCTACATCTTGTAAAATTAGTGAATTGAATGTAGTTATGTAATAAATTGGGACATTTTGAAGGCTTGTGAAGTAATAATAGCATAATTTGGATATATAAAAATGCTAAAATTGGATGCTTTTCATTTGGGTATTGTTGCTTCCTATTGAGTAATTTTAATTTTTATTCAATATCATTCTCTTGTGTGTGTATATATATATATATATATATATATATATATATATATATATATATACACACAGACAAAAGGTGCATATGGTTTTAAATGAATTTTTAAAAATGAAAAAAAAAAAATCCTTCATTTTCAAGGTAATGGATTAAATTTACTATTTCCAATAAGTAAAATACTTTGGTGTATTTAAAAAAAAAAAAAAAAAAAAAAATACATTAGCTAGCAGATTTTATTTTGCTAAAATAAAACAAGTGTCTTTTATTGCAATGTAAATTCTTTTTATTAAAAATCTTCCAAAAATAAGATGCTTTTCTGAAACATTTGAGGAATATTAGCTGATTTAAAATGTAATTAATCTGATTTGAAACGAATATTATTTACTTTAAGTTTAAAATATTGCAGAAATGCATTTTTTTAACCTGACAGTAGCTGTCTTGACATTGATGGCCTGATAATGGTTCTAACAGACCTTATCTGTAAAACATTTTTAAAGAAAAGGATGTGGGGTGCCTTTTTTTTTTTTTTTTTTTTTCCCTTCTAAAGTACTCTATAAATTTAGGGAAGTATCCTTCACAATCTAATGTTTTAAATTTTAGAAATGCTGACTTTTAATTATAGTTATCACTTATTTTTGTATAATGACTGGTATGGTCACCTATACTTACAAAAAATCAATTATTTTAAAAAATATTGGTGCTTGATGATTTGTATTAAACTTTTTCCATTTATGATTTGTAAATATAGTTTTTATTTAATATCTAAAAGGCTTAAATCAATATAAAGTTTTAAGATTTAAAACTTAATAAATTTTTCTAATTAAAAATAATTCTTCTAAAAATTCATTTTAAGACTGTATGTATGTATGTATGTGTGTGTGTGTGTGTGTATATATATATATATATATATATATATATATATATAAGTAATTAAAAGCTTTTCTAATTAAATAATATAATTTATTGCATTTTATTATTTTATGATTCTGCAGATTTTTGGTAAGTGGTGTTTGTTTGATAAAAACAAACTGATTTAAATTCTCTTTAATAATAGAAAAATGAAGAGCCTGAAATTTTAATTTCTCAACTTCATAAAATTAGGTGGGCATAGCATGTTAAAAAATAATTTATTCGTGAATAAGTTCTGAAGATTGTATTAAAATATGACTTTTGAGAGAATTTCCAAAACCATGTTTTTAATGGATAAAAAGATGCTCAAATCCCTATACTAATCTTGTGCCACCTGCTGGCACAAAATTAAGATTTTTTTAACAAAAATTTAAAATACTTTGCTCTTTTTTCATCATGGTATGCTCTTAGAAAAATTTTGGTAACTTAAAGTAGACTGCATTCCCTTTTTTTTTTTTTTTTTTTTTTTCCTATTATTGTTTATACCATAAATGAAATATTTTCTTCAAAATATTAATTCCATTAGATTTTATTTTAATGAAATACAAAAATTTATTTAAATTGACGGTATCATGGCCCAATATGTCTTTAAGGCTAATTTTTAACAGCCCTATTTAGTTTAGTCAATTTATGTGTTTTAAAATACAAATACAGATTTTTTTTTTTTTTTTTTTTGTCCCAGATAAGTAATGATTGTAGATAAACAAAAGTTATTAAAGAATAAAGCAGTAGTACAAAACAAATACAAGTTAAAAAAAACAAAAAAAAACAATTGTAGAATAAGTTTGTAAAATTCTTTCAGCAAACTCTCTTGGATTCATTGTTTTACAATAAATTTATCTGCACATTGAAGTATAGCAAAACAAACACAATTGAACTCTGCCATTTGTCTAGATAAGGTACTGCTTATCTGTAGCATCATCACTATCATTTCCTACCATCACCAAGGAATATATTTCACATTGAAAACTTTTTTTTTCTTTTTTTTCTTTTTTTTTTTTTTTTCTCTCTATTAAAGGAAAAGATGGTAATGGAAATTTCTCCAGGAGTCATTTGTAGGCTTGTGGAGATGTATAGCACAGTAGTCAGGCATAATGTATTCCTTCTACAGAAAATGAAGGTCTCTCATGTAGTTTGGAAAATTTTCTAACATGCTAAATTTTTGTGAGTTTAGTATTATGTCCTTGCATAAACCACTGTGGTAATGGTGTAGGTCCCATCACTCTGTAGCTGGGTGTGAAGGTTTTGGTTAGTGCAAATACATTCTTTGGGGGATGTCTTTGGGTCAAAGACTTTTTTATAAATTAGAATACCCCCCCCTCTTTTTTTTTTTTTTTTTTTTTTTTTTTTTAATTCAAAACCATTAGGGCAACACTTTGCTTCTTCCAACTGAGTAAAATCCTTTATTGTATCAGTTGAAATAAAATGTAATTCATCAGTTTGGACCAGTTGTTTTAGAGGCCTGAATTTCCTTGAATTTGGCAAAAGAAATGGTTTTCTTATTTTTCTGAATGTATTGGCTGTAAATCCCGATTTAGTTTTATTTTCCTTTCAAAATAAATTTCTCTTGAAAATGTTTCATACAGAGAACTGAATTTTTTGTAGGAAACCAATCAATACGATTAACAATCTTATCCATATTTCTACGAAGTTGGAAATTCCAAGAGGAAAAAATGTCTGTACTCTTTTACTGTTAGTAACATATCCAATAGAACAGTCTAATACAACATATTTTTAACCATTTTTGTTCAACAAAATATTACGACAAATATAATTTAATCTTTGAGGTAGAAAATTTGCCTAATACCATTCATTTGCAAAACAGGCCACATGCACAATTGAAAATCATAAAAGCAAGGTAACTCACAGTTGTTTGTAGATTAGTAAAAAAAGAAAAAATGCATTTTAGGGTTTGAAACATGTCTAGGGAATTGAAATAATGTGATAAATTCTAATTAATTGTATATTGTCAATTTGTGCTCCGATTTCAATTCCTAAAGTTACCTCCCTTTTAGATTTCCTAAGCAGCCATTTGTTTTTTTTTGTTTTTTTTTTTTTTGTGTCGACCAGATAAGATTTCTTGGTCTGCTTTACCTGTCTGTCTTTAGCAGGTTTGCAACATTTCTCTCTAGTTATTTTTGATTGCTTGATAAAGTCTTTATTTATTATGACAATTCTTTTGTGGTTTTAATTAATTTTTTTGCATGTTGCAACTATAAGGGGGTTGATTAAAAAATCTGCAATATAATTTAACAGTTAGAAACTGGGTTTTTAAACATTGTAGCTAAAACCTGGATGTGCTGATGGTAGCTTGATGGCTATCAGTATGGAAAGTGCACTCAGTGAGCTGCTGACATCATCAGCTGTGTTTACTTATGTACAAATGTCCTTAGGAAAGGTATGATTCCATTTTTTTCTTAACTATAGGTTAAATAGTAAGACTGGTGGTAGCTAATGTGAAGGATTACTTTGAAACATGAAGTTAACAGGAAACCATTCCACTATATTTCTAAAGATATGGCAACTTACAAATAATTAAAAGAAATCTGGATTTGCAGGTGTTACAGATAGTAGCTCCGACTGAAAACTTGGAGCATAGTTCCAGATCCAGTTGGGTTTGTTACATTCACTTGCATGCAAATATATTTGGGGAAAGAATGAATCCATCTCCTTCCACCTGTAGGTTAAATAGTAGGACTTGTACCTGGAAAAATCGTTCTCGAAAAAATTAGTGCTGTATGCGCTTATTGTCTAAAGTCTTTCAGCTTTAACCCTTTAGCATTCAGCATGCCTTGTTGTCCACATTGTCATTCTAATAGTCTACTTGTCTTCTCTGAGACAAGAGATGTGGTCAGCCCATCTATGTTTGCCCTTTTTGATGGTCACTATTATGTCCTTCACTCCAGTCTGCTGTCATGACCAGGATTTGCTCCATTTTGCTCTCTGCAGTGGTGGTGTTAAGCACCCATGTCTTACTTCCTACAAGTCATCACCTTTCAGAGCAACAAATTCATAATTTTGCGATATGATTTCTTTCTTAATGGAATGTGTCTGTCATGATCATTATCATAAACTGAAGAGCAGTTGTTAATGAATTAGCATTTGCCGGATAAGTTTTCATATAAACAAATCTGTCTCGCTTCCGTGTTAAATATTTGACAGAATCGTCCCAGATTTAGTATTTTACACCACCTCTTTTATGGTTTGTTCCCTTTGGTATGCACTCAGCTTGAACACTTTAACATTTAACACTCACAAACCTGTCTTGTAAATATTGGCTCTCAAAGTCTGACTTCTGCATTATTTGTAATGTCATGACATGGAGTGGGTTACAGCAGGTTGAACATGGAAAGCCAATATTTAAGGGGGTGAATTTTAAATGATTAAATAACCACAAAGGATTGTATGTATGCATACATGTTAACCAATGAAAAATAAATTGTTCTTAAAATACCTATTAATCAATAATATTACAATTGAGTTTTGCATTGATAGAAGGTTGGCTGAAAAGTTTATAGGCTGACCAAGATGCTTTCATGTAATGTAACCAAATAAGGGTTATTTTTTTTATTTATTTACTTACTTACTTACTTATTTACTTACTTATTTACTTATTTATTTATTTTTTTTTCAACATTGTCCCCCTTGCAGTCCACACACTTCTTGCATTGAGGTTACAGTACTTGAAGCTTATTGAAGAAGCTTTCATCCTGTTGGTTTTTAAAAAAAAAAAAAAGCCATCAGCAGCAGGTATGACCTAATCATCACTGATACTGTTCCCTACTTTTGTTCACCCCCCCTTCAATTTTATGGAACAGATGAGTTGGGTAGGGCCAAATCAAGAGAATAGAAAGGAGTGATTAACCTGTTCAAACCTAGACATGTACCACAGCCATTGGAACTGTGGACTTGAAACAAGACACCTTTTGTCAGTTTTCTTGGGTGTTTAATCTTTTTACAACTGCTTCAGCAAGCTGGCATAGTAATCTCCATTGATGGTGTGGCCCTTTTGAAGATAGCCAATAAATGCAATGCCTTCATGTCTTAAAAAAAAAAAAAATAAACCTCACCTTCCCTACAGATGAAATCACTGGACTTCTTTGGAGAAGGTGAGGAGGGTGTTTCCACTGCATGGATTGTTTTTGTCTCACTGATGGACCCAGCACTCATCCTGAGTTTGGAAACCTTCAAAGAAATCAGCTGGGTCTGCTTGAGCAATGTCAGATTTTCCTATGATGTGATCAGCCTGATGTGCTTTTGATTGAAGATGTGGCACCCACCATGCAGAAACCTTTGTACAGGATATTGTCAACTCTTGCAGGATATGCACTTAGCATTGGTTATTTGATTTATAGTCAATTATTTGTCATTCATCATGTGATGAACTCTATCAATGTTTTCCTTGGTGATGGCAGTCGGAGGATATCCAGACCTTGGATCATCTTCAAGACTTTCTCTTCTCTTCTAAATTCAGCTGCTCACTTTTGCACTGTTAAAGCTGGAGCATCATATCCCAAATGTAGCAAACATGTCAACATTTGGGAATAAACACTTTTTCTGCAGCTACTTGATAAGGCCATGATGCCAAATTTTGTCCTTTTTCAAGAGAAGTTACTACGACTAGTGGGTTTTGAAGTCTTTGAATGGTTAGTTCACCTAGAAAGAAACAATGCAGTTATTAAAAAGAGTAGGTAAAATTAATGCATGCAAGATTTTACAGCTCTAGCATCACTCCTTCATAATCAGCCTATGAACTTTTCATCCCACCCTTGTATATTGACTCTTGCATTTGATATGAGAATTTAAGCCTTAGAACTATTAATATTAGTATGTTATCTTGGATATCTTGATGAATTAGCTTGCTTGCTTTTTTCCTTTTTTTTTTTTTTTTTTTTTTTTTTTTTTTTCCTCTCTTCCCCCACTTAAAAAGTCTGGTAATGATTTTGAAGCAATAAATTTTACATTGTTCAGTTTGTAGTTTATCAAAATAGTGATATTTTTTTCTTAGTAATTACTATTATTGCATAAGAATGAAAAGGGTTTTAATCAGTGACTTGTATATTATATAATATATATATATATATATATATATATATATATATATATATATAGATAGATATATATATATATCTCCTGTGTATATTTCAAGTCTGGCAATTGTTGAATGTACAAAACAAATATTAAAATATTACCAAATTTAGTAAGAACTTGTTAAACTTCTTTTCAAGTTTAAAATTGTAAATGTTCTCAGAAGCTTGTAACTTTGCAGTAAAAATTGAGAGTTCAATATATAGATTAGGTACCTTCAAATTTGCAATATCTAGGGTTTAAAATGAAAAATATTTCTGTAAACCTTTTTATTTTAGTTTTAATTTCAATCTAATAGATTAAATTTAATATTTTCAATAAGCAAAATGCTTTTCTGGATCTCTTATTTGAGGAATATTAGCTGATTTAAAGTATAGTTAATCTGATTTGAAACCAATATTATTTACTTTAAAATATAAAAAGGCATTTTTTTTTTTTTTTTTTTTTTTTTTTTTTTTTTATATATATATAACCTGGCAGTAGCTGTTTATTTAAGGTGTTGAGTGTGATGTCATCTAATGTTCAACAGGGACTATCTGTATAACAATTGAAGAAAATGTGAGCACTTTTTTATATAATTTAAGTGCTCAGTAATGCTAAAAATTTAGAGAAATATTCTCTGAAATCTAATGAATGAATCCTGCTTTTAATTATGAATTTAATTTTCTCAATTTCATGACGTTAGGTGTGGGGTGGGGGTTCTGTAAAAAAAATAAAATAAAATAAAAAGTATAAATAAAAAAAATAATTTCATTTGTGAATGAGTCCTGAAAATTTCATAAAAATGACAATTTGATTTTTGTAAGAATTTCAAAACTGTTTTTGTGCAAAAAAGACATTAAAATTCTCTATATTAATTTTGGCTCAGCTGCTGTTATGAGGAAAACAAGACTTTGAATGTGCTAGGAAGGGTTAAAAATTTTAATAAACATAAAAAAAAACAAAAAAAAACTTACCACTTAATAACATTAACATTTTGATGATAAAACTTTGTTTTTCATCAAGTTTGGGGCCTTTTTCATCTTGGTATAGGGTGTTTGTTTTTTTTTTGTTTTTTGTTTTTTTTCTCTCCCTGATTTTGGGTTTGAAATTATAGAGAAAAATAATTCATCTGAAATAGCACTTTGAATCATAGTGCAGTGTTTTTAAATAGAATTTTTCTTTTATCTGATGCTTTCAGGGTTTCATTTTTTTTTTTTTTTTTTTTTTTTTTTTTTTTTTTTAATTGGTTGTCTGATATTTATAAGTTTATACATTTTAATAACTTTGTTTTAAAAATAATTCTTGTCTTTTAGAAATAAGGTTTTTTTCTTTCTTGACATATTTTAATTTTTGATTCGGTTCAATTGAAATACTTTGTCTTTTGCTTTAGGCAATCAAATATCACAATATTCTGTTTAGCTAATTTGTCTGGGACGAAACTTGATAAGTTGGAACAAATAATTGCCGGCTGTTACTTTAAACTCGTTGAAATTAAGTAGATGTGCAAAATTCTCTTCATGGTATCAGCTTGCAAGTCAATCTTTTCATTTGATTTTGATTCACTTGAACTTTTTTCTTTTATACCAAAAGCAAATAAACTTTAAAATTGACTAAAGTTAAAAAATATTGTTGTTCTTATTTTTCTTTTCTTTTCTTTTTTTTTTTTTCTTTTTTCTTCCAAATAGTGCTGATGGTTAACAAAGCTTTATCAGGTTTGACAAATGTTTTTATATATATATATATATATATATATATATATATATATATATACACATTTTTTTTTCTTAATCCTTGATGTCACAACAATTTTAAAACTTAATTTTTTTTTTTTTTTTTTTTTTTTTTTTATACAAAAGCTTTTGATTGCATTTTGCTTCAAATAAAAAGCTATTTTGTAAGAAACCTTTTTAACTGTTTATTTTATTATACATGGTATAAAAATTCTAAAATAAATTTTGGACTGGTGACTTATCCAAGACTCAATGATAATAATTTAATATGGCAAGTAATAACTAATTTAGAACAAGGATATTATGATCTTTAATAAATTAAGTTGTTATTGATGAATTAGTTTTGAACTTGAAAATTTTGTTTTTGATTGTATTAAATTAGTTAAAATTTTGCAATGGAACGCCTTCAAGGCCTTGTAAATGGTCTTACATGAAGAATTTTGCTTTTTACAATTATGTCCATAAAATACGTTGTCTCCACCTACTTGCTATTTTTAATGTTACATGTGCATATATCTGTTTAAAAAAGAAATATCCATTTTTAGTATTATAATTTGGATTTTCTGTTTTCAAAAATGCATGACATTAGCTGCTTACTCTTTCTACCTGAATTTCTTTGAATCTTTTGAAGAAATTTAGCAAACATTTTCTGGAATTTGCAGTATTAAAAAAAATGTTAGCCTGAAGATTTGTACAAAAAAATCAACTGTTTTAAAATTGTGTGGTTTTCTACTATAGCAGAACAAGTTATTCCCCCCTTAAATCATAGAATGAATCACCTGAAAAAAAAATTTTAAAATGATTTTTTTTTTTTTTTTTTTTTTTTTTTTCCGTTTTTCTCTCTTAGCTTTTTTAAAATTTGAATACACGACAAGTGTGTATATTTTAATTTTAACTGGAATAAATATACACTGGACACTTTGGCTGTGAACATACAATATTTCTCCTTTTCTGACTCATTGATTACTTATTACAATTTTAACTAAAAATGTTTACTCTGTAACTTTGTTTCCCCCCCCCCCCACCGTCACACCTTCTATGCATTTAATAACTCCCTAAATTAAAGTTGTGTGTATAACTGAGTCTTATGATGGTCAGCCTCTGTTGAGGCTGTGGTCATCACACACTGTGTGTGTGTGTGTATATATATATATATATATATATATATATATATATATATATATACACACACACACACACACACACACACACTGGATATAGCACAATTTTTCAGAAAAACTGATGCTTAATATATTCAGTATGCTTACGTTTAAAGATGTACTTCTTTCATTTAATGAGATATTGCAGCTAAATCTTACCTTAAACTTCTATATAAACATTTAGTGCTAAAATAGAATGTAATTGTATATTCTATAAAGCTTGTCTATGGTGTGCTTAGTATCCTTATAAGATAAAATATTTTTCTAGGCTACAAAAATACATAATTGTTTAATTTTTTACCACGCTGTTTTGAAATGCTTTAATTTAATAATCATTAAAATGTAACTTGAATAGGTTTATTGCAAAGATATACTGATTTGAGGTACAAATTAGGAATGAAGGATTGCTTGTAATTTCAAAAGATCACAACTTTCACTTTTTTTTTTATCAAGGCCATGTACTTGGAAGTGAGACAATATGAATTAATATCATTAGCTCCTCTGTCAGTCATGGTAGTTGACTTGATATTTGACATATCTTTGCAAGTTACCTCCGTTTCTTTTTAGCTATTGTTGCACATAACAAGCACATTGCATCTACATGCTGTGCTTGCTTCTGGTATATACCTTGGTACCTCTCTACTGCAACTTGTGTATGTTTTTCTTTAGAGGGATGAGTTGGTAAATTTATTTAGCTCAAACTTTAAAAAAAAAAAAATATTCGAGAGCTTCCCTTTCCTTAAACATGTGGCATATTAAGTACACCTATCTATATTAGAATTACTAAAATAAGATCCTCTGATCCTTTTGTATTTATTTATTTTATTTTTTTTTATTTTTAATTGAACCTTGTTTCATTAGGGCATGTCTTCCTTTCCAAATATGTTGTATTCAATGTCGGCATATATTAGGTTGGTGCAAAAATATTGTTTTTTGACATTAAAAAAATACGTCAAAAAACGATATTATTTTTGCACCAACCTAATATTTCTGGCTTTAAATAACCAGTAAAGGATTGATGTGTCATAGAAAACCAATCCAATTAATCATATTTGGAACCTCAAATAAATATACAATTTGGGCATAGCATCTGTGCCGATTCCTTCAACTCTCTTATTCTTCAATGCTGCTCCATGCTAATTAACCTCATCCCACAAGTTGGTAAGCTCCTTTTAGAATTGCAGACAAACCAGTATGGCATATTTGTGAAGGAATGCATGTCTCAACAAAACTCTAAAAGAAAAAAAAAATTGCCTTGAAGACCAGTGTGACAGTGTCTAAATCATTGTAATAAGCAATGAAAATTGATAATTAGTCTTGAAGGGTGACTGAACCAATTTAATTAGTAGAATGTCTTGCTCTTGTAACAACCAGTAATACATTAAGATGGTGATCTATTTCAATAATCACTTTTTGTCAATATAGAATATAACTATGCATTCAGCTTCAGATTGAAGTTTCAGCTGATTTTAGTATCAAATATACAGTTCTGATTTGCTTTTCACTTGTAGTGAGGGAATGAGTATCCCTACTTTAAGTGGGTAAATTTATCTTAACCTTATTTTCATATAAAAATGGTTTTCATCTCGTAGACAAAATTAAAAATGTATTGATTGTCAATGATTTTGGCAAATTAAACTTTCATTGTTCAAAAATGACTTATTAATAAAATACTGTAACTTTGATTTACCCTTTCTTTGTGTATCACTTTATTTGACACTTTAACTTCATTTAGACACAGGTGAATGCTTTGGAAAGACTTACAGAAACATTATTCTCAACAGCATTATTAATATTACACCCCCCCCCCTCATCACTAAAATCATAAATTGATCATTTTAATATAAATCTATAAATTGGCATTTAAATTTTGTACTTAAGATGATTTAAACTATTTTAATGTTTTTCTCAATTAAAAAATAATTACTTTAACATCAAGATTTTAAAATTGTGTGCATTTTATAAATTGAGCTATTAAGATTTCCATGTCAATATTTTTAGTAATTTTTTTTTTTTTTTCTTTTTTTAATTTGTATTTATAATTTCATACATTGTTGACATGTTCATATTTAATGTGTAGTATCTGATCGGACATGTTAAAGTACAGTTTGGCAGAAATACCTCTCACATAATGGTATGGCATTAGTGGCAATAGTATTTTTCATCAAGCTAATGTCTTATGTGGGAGTTATTTCTGCTGCACCGTCTTTTATACATTGAGGCAAAATTCTGGTTTCAGATTAATCCTTTGTAAAGCATAAAATGTTAATATACGTGATTCACTCAAATTTTATTGATATTTAACTTTTCCTAGTGTAAGTATTTAATCTCAGCTTATAACCATAAAATCCTTAATTTTTATTACTAGATAAGTCTAGAATTTAGCAATAATTATTTGCTGTATATACCATATTTGACAGCATGTAAGATGCACTCCAATTTCAGCACGGCAAATCAAGAAAAAATTAGTGAAACTTAGTAAATGGTACAGCCTAGGCTATATTTATGAAGTATTATTTTGGTTAAACAAGCCATGATTACAATTAAACGAAAAATAATAGGAAAAAAAAAAAAAAAACTTTTGATTTGTACAACCTGTCTTGAAAACATCTTATTGGAATAATTAGGATATAAAAATTCTTATTGTATTTATGCCAATGCAACCAGAAGTTATCGCAAGAAAAATATTAATGAAACATATAATTTGAATTTATTGCATATAATTTTAGTGAAACAAAGTACTAATAACTCTTCATCTGCATAATAGACACTTAAATAATGACAATAGGTATATGAAAGTTACTCTAAAGTCTAAGCTAATAGTAGTTGCCAGGTAGCTAATTTTGGCTGACTATCGCAAATTTAAACCTACATGTAGCATATAAGATGCAGGAGAATTAAGATATTTTTATTAAAAAATAGTGCACCTTATTTTTTGTCAAATACAGTAGTTTCATTTATGAGGTTTGATAATATAAGGGCACTCTTATTGGAGTTTTTTCTAAATTCAAATAATGAATTGCAAACTCTTATTTTCATTTGTTAGTACTTTAAAAAGGTTTGGATGATAAACTCTTCATCTAGTCAAACTAAAATTGTGAACAAATAAACTTGGGATAAGGCAAAATTTTTCTCAAGCTAGAAAATTTCCTTTTTGAAACAAATTTTAACAAACAAATAAATAGTAACCAATTCATTTTTTAATTTGGTTATTTCACTTTTTCTCCTTTCCCCCAGAAAAAAATCTAAAATGCAGAATTTAAATGTAAGTATTTATAAGGTTTTAAAAAAAAAAAAATTAAAATGGGTTCCCACAGTTATATACTTTTGTTTTTGAAGGGTGCAATTAGATTTTGTCATTTTGATGTTCATTCAATATTAGAAGTACTAGTGAAAATTTCATGTTTTCCTATTTGAATTTTCAGATGAATCTTAATTCTCAAGTTAATGATTGAATAAGTTCATGCTGAGTTCTACGGCAAAATATCTATAGAAATTCCCCTATCACATCTTTAAATATTTGAACTTCACTAACAAAATATTGCAATAACAATCATAAATATGAATGCTGGTCATTATCTTAAGTAAACTGGTATATATGAAGAATTGACAACAGATGTTAAGCATATCACTTGCTTTCATTTTTTTTTTCACTGAAACAAAACAGTGTCTCTGTCTTTTTCATCTTCCGATGTGATCAAAACTGAATAGTCATTATTTATGAGGTATTGGTAGGGCATGAAATGTTCTAATTGAGGTGTAAGCAGAATTATAAAATATGTATTGTAGGTTTTACAAATAAGTGTAAGAAGAATTGGTTACTTAAATTATCATTTGACATTAGTTAAAATCTCTGCTTAAGACAACTAGGCATGTGAAACCGTCAAGGCAGATCGCTGGCCAAATATTGATGCTTGCTCTTTGTATTTCACAACCACATAAAATTCTTGGCTCAATCCACCTTTCAAACATTTTTCCTCAAAAGTTTATTGATTAGGCTGAAAACTTTTCAGCATACCTTTTTATGGAATTGTTACTGAAGAAATAGATTATTTAAAAAAAAAAAAACAAAACATTTGGGTTATACTGTTAAAAATATATTTTACCTACCATACAAAATTTAAGCATTGTATCTTGCATTTATTATTTGTTTAGCTCATAATCTTGAACTATAGGTTTTGAAGAGGTTGGTGTGCATTTACTTGGCCAAGTATTTCAAAAGATAAAACATTATTAGCAATTATAAACAGTGAATTTTGGAAACTGTTGTCTCACTTTTAACTTACTGGGATTAAGCTAATCTCATGTTATAATGGGAAAAAATTTTTTTTTTTTTTTTTACATACTGAGGTGTTACATTGGAGAGTTGGTGGGGATAATGTATATTAAAGAGACTTACCTTCACTGACAAAGAACGTACCTGTTATGTATAAAATTCTTAAAAAGTTATTGTTAATGCATAGGTTCCTAAAGTGAAAACAATTAGTTTACTGTAAAACTTAATAGAATCCAATTTCCGAAAATACATCATATCACTCTGTTCCTAATTTACTGAAAGCAAAGTTTAAAACTTTTCCTCTTTTCTCCCATTTAATGTTATCTAAATTAATCTTCTCAGACTGATGTTAGGAATTAAATGATAGATATTAATTACAACTTTTAAAGAGGTAAGCTATTTTTATCAAAGGATTTATTACTTTTCTTTCTTCTATGTAAATTGTCTTCCAAATTTAAAATTAGCATTTATAATTGTAATATTTTGCTATATTGATCAACATTTTGCTTAATGCTGGCTTTGTGGCCATACCTCTATCATTTATCCATTCTGGTTTCCCAAGTTTTACTAAAGCATTTTTATTATGAAACCATTTGAGCATTCATTTTTATCAGTATTTTTATTATATAGATTCATTCAAAGTAAGAATTAAGCATTTTTTTTTTTCTTTCTTTGGTAAAGCCTTATTTATCTCTTTAAATATTACTGGATTATAGAGACTGACCTTGTACAAGGCAAGGATTTAGTTTTGCTGTAGTCTTTATAACATTTTTTTTTTTTTTTTTTTTTTCTTGAATCAAAATACTTAAACTTATTGAAAACTGGTAGAAGTTGATTACAAAGGACATAATTAATAAACTTTGTCTCAAATCCTATCCACTTTGACTGTTATCACTTTATATGTAACTTTGTTGTACATAAGGTTTCACCTGCCATTGAAGGTGACACTGATCCCTGAACAATAGGGTTTGAATTTCATAGTTGTCATATCCTGCTATGGCAACAGAAAACAACTTTAAGTGAAATTAACAATGAGGTTACTGCAATTGAGAAGCCTTGAAGGAGTTATTATTAATAATGCAGAGTGTTAAAGCTTATTCCTCTATTTGTATAGCCTTTTCTATAATTACAAAGACTAAAAGGGATGAGACATTTTTGGCAAACATTATGGCTCAAACACTTTTCCTTCTCTATCTCAAGGTATACTGTCATTTGAAACATTCTGCTCATGGCAATATAATGTTCATATGATATAAAGCTTATCCCAGTCTATTTATTGAGAGTGGGAGGAAATGGTCACTTTAGATTTGTACTAAGTCATTCATTAGATATTCACACAAGACAAGATTCCTTTGCAAGAATGACTTTGGGTCTGATTTTAAAATGAAATTATGAATAAAAATGAATAAAATAAATGTGCCTCACTTTGCAACACTCATTCTGTGTTGATATCTCATAAGTTACCTGGAGCAAATATTTTTAGGACAATATTTTTTGTGAATTTTAGAACTGGTTGTACTAAGCAAATGCTACAGTTGGTTGCTAAGTGAGTGGAAACTGTAAGTGAAATCAAGAGTAGCATTTCATACACCTGCATAAAAATATATACTGGGGGGGAGGAGAATCAATTTTTGTTGCAGTTTGAGGTATTCACGGAAGTGCCTATGGCTTTTTTTTTTTTTTTTTTTTTTGCTTGCTTAATCTATTGCTTCATCCATTTTTGTATTTGTTTTCATTTGATAAGGTTTCTAAAAAATGTAAAGATGTTAGTATGGTTGATTTATTGATCTTGTCATTAGAATTGGTAATAGCACAGATTCATTGCAGACTTTTATTGGCTGTTCAGATCATCAATGTGGGTTGTGGCCTTTTAAATGCAAGCAACTTCCTACCCAAACAAAATGACGAAATCAGCTGGTCTTGCCGTGTTTAAATCTCCACATCTTTTTTTAAAGAACTGTTGTTGGTAGGTTGTATATGATCCCTTATGAATTTCATTTTCTTTTCCTTTTACTAAATAATTTAGTTCGCAAGGAAAAAAAAAAAAAATCAGTCTTGTTAATATTAAAGTAAAAAAAGTTACTTGTGACCTTAGATCCTGAATATATAGCAAGATTATATCCAAAACTTTCAAATAATATCTATTTCCTTAAGAAAATGTCCTCTTTACCAATCCTAGTATAGTTTAATTTTAATATAAATTTTCTAAGTTTTTAAAATGTCAGTTAAATGAAGATATCTTCAAAAAGATGATCTTCAGGGCCTGTAAATAGACTATTCTCTCAAATTGTCTCTAACTTTTCTACAGTAATTTTATTTAACTTTTTTTTTTTTTTTTTTTTTTTTTAACTGGGCTTAAAAACTTTAACCTCTTTTGCCCAGTGATATATTAATGAATGAATAGATGGGTAGAATTATTATTATACCTTATTTATTTATTATTTTAATTCAGCTTCATAAGTTTGTTTTAATTATAATAGAAAAATAATGAAAAGAAAATATTACTACTTAACAAATGAGAAATATGACCAAAAGTGATATTTCCCCACACCTTCCTTCCATGAGTGAGAGATGAATTTAGATTTAAATTTAAGAGTAAAGACTTATGAGTCATGACACTTGCTCAGTTATATCATTAAGTTTATAGCCTAATGATGAAAAAAACCTTGTACAACAAATATTACACCAATGAAAATTTAACTGTATAGGGAAACTTATAAAACTTGTAATCTTTAATCATTGTGTAAGCACAATTCAAGCTTTAAATAAGCTTAGGTTTTGTCTTATTTACAGGAGTAACCTGTATATAAGCTTAGGAGTAAAATAATCAAATTTGCAACTGGAAAATTTAAGAGGAAGACATATTTGAGGGATCATTTAAAATCCCTCAAGAAAAGCTATTATATATTTAACCAGTCTGTCACTAATATGTATTTTCAGTTGTTTCTTTTTGTCAGTAAATAGTAAACATCATGTGGACTTGTTTCTTTTTATAAAACAATGTAACCCCCCGGGGGTTGGGGATGACTTAATATGTATCCCCCTATCTTTTTAATGTTAGGTGAAGTCATTATCCAATGACTGGTGATGTCATGGATTTAGGAGCAACAATTTTTATTTGTTAAACAAGACAGATATTTCTAGTTTTTGTCTTGTTCTAATAAAAATAATGAAAAAGACTTTTTTTTTTTTTTTTTTTTTTCCTCCTGTTGTTAATCAGTTCTAAGCTTTTAAAAATGTCCAGGTATTAAAATGTGGCTACTAATATGAATAAGAGACTGTGATAATCTTGATGTGATCTCTTTAAAACAGTCATTTAATGGATTTTTTAGAGTCAGTGATGTTAAGAACTAGTACTGATATCAGAAAAGCCTGTCTTCTACATTGTTTGAAATATGATCAACAATTTTTAGGAAAAAAAAAAAAAAAGAAATGACTTCTTATTCTATCTCCTTTGCTTCCTTCCGTAGGTGACGACATTAGATTTTAACAATGAATCGAGGTGGGGTGAACCAATGGTCAAGTGGCAAAGAAATGTCCAACTTTGGTGATTACAATTCTGGCTATGGCAACCAGTGGAGCTCTACTAATCCGTCCTGGGATGGCATGGGAAGCAGCAACCTCAACACCAACAACAGTGGCAGCAATAATAATAACAACAACAACAACAGCAACAACAACACATCTCCGTCTGCATACAGTGGAGGAGTATCCAGCAATGTCAGTGGTGGCTTCAAGCGTCAGTGGCAGTCTGCCAATCCTGGAGAGGAGAAGAAAGGCAGCAAAATGATGAAAATGAACCAATCTTATGGCAGTGGCAACAATCAAGACCAATATGGCAATGTAGATGGAATGTATTCAAACCAATCAGGCCAATTCAGTGGCAACTGGAACGACACAAAGAAAAAAGGTGGTGGTGGTAGTGGTGGTGGTTCAAATTGGGGCACACCAGTACAATTTGGTAGTGGCAATAATTGGCAAGGAAAATCTCCTCAGAAAGCCATGAAGAATTTCGGATATCAAGGCGGGTTCCAGAATGATTACTCCTGGGACTACTCAGCAGAGACCTATGTTGACGAAACAGACTATGGTGATTTTGGTAGTGGCTATTACAATAACCAGGGTGGTTTTGAGGACTATTATGCAGAGCAGAATTATGGAGGATTTGATCAGAAACAGCGTGGTGCAAAATTTGGTGGGCGAGGCCAGAGAGGAGGGGTTGCTGCTCGGGGTGCTCGAACAGGTCAGCAGTCTAGTTGGGGCCAGTGGTCCACTGATGAAAACTCAGGTTTTGGGTTTGGAAATGGAGGGTTTTCATCAGGTGGAGTTTTCGGTTCCCCCAGAGGTCGCCGTGGTACTGGACGAGGTGGTGGAAATGTTGGTTCTGAGATCAACCGAATTCGTGAAGCTATTCGAACTGTCCAAGGTTACAGTGATATTGACTTAAGCTTCTTGCTTGATGGTTCTGAGAGCTTTCAGCAGGGCAACCAATTTAAATCTGGTAGAAGTGGCCGTGGAATGGGATTTGATGGATCTGGTAAGTGTGTGTGTGTGTTTTTTTTTTTTTTTTTTTTTTTTTTTTTTTTTTCCTTCATATACTAATGTGCGTTTTACTTCTGTGCAAATACTCTTGAATACCATAAATTTCTCTTCTTCCCTTATGAGTTAAGTAGCAATGTAGACTGGACTCTCTAGCCTTGGATGGCAATCAGTCTACTCTTAATTGAAAACTGGAGAAACCACTATCTTTTCATAGAATGTATGGCAATTCAGATAATAAAGAAAAGACATAGCCTCACAAAAAAGGAAAATGCATTCTAGGGAGACTATAGTTTTTTAGGATGGCTAGCTAATCCCTGTTGCAGATACCTGCTCAAACATGTGATTCTTTGACATTCACAGAACTAACCTGAAATTTTATTTCAAAAAAGGAGTTTAAATGAAGAATTGCATGCTTAAAAATATTGTTTTTTGTAAAAAAAAAAAAAAAATAAATAAATCTGCACTAGATTAACAATTCTTGTAATTATTAACCAAGAATAAAGCAAAAAGTAAAAAAAAAAGACTTATTTAATTTACCTTTTAATTAATTTATGAATTATTAAATGTATTAATGATTAAAGACATTGTGTTGTAACCAATTCTCTGCAGATAAACATTTTGCACCAATTTACTTTTTTCTTTTAAGTAAATATTTATAATAACTTTCAAATGTGTTTTTACTAAAACATTAAGAATGAAAATGCAAAAAGGTTTTTAAATTGGCTTTTCTTTGAGATTTTTGTGCTTACATTTTATTTCAATGCAAACTTTATCTTTATCATAAAAATGGAAACAAGTGTCAATATTTCTTTGGACAATATTGCAGCTCTTTTTGCTTATATTTTCAATTTAATTTTTGCCACAATTTCTTTAAATATGTTGCCTGTGTATTATACAAAAATAACATTTGAAATAAAAATATTCAGGATCAACATTTTTCATATTTAATTTAATAGTTTGTAATTTATTGTAATTAACTTTTAATTTCAAACACTGTAGTGCAGCAATTTTTTTAAATAACAGACATATTTTATTAAGTAATTTTGCAATATTTTTAAAGTCAATTCAACAGACATTTTTATTTCACTAATTCACTACTGTTTAAAAAAAAATTAAATTTTTTTTGAATATTTATGCTTTATTTATATTTCTCAGATATGTTCTGAGGGAATATTAATCATTCAATTTTTTATATTCAGTAAACCTGTCAGGATAAAATATAATGCTAAATCTCTTATAGATTATTACAAATAGTTTTAATGTTATAGATGCATGATGCTTCTTATTGTCTTGACAATAAATGACCCTTGTAAAATTTCCATTAACCATTTTGCACAAATATCTAGTTGCTTACATTCAATTCTATTTTCAGTTAAAAGAGGTGGTCTTTCTCTCAGAGGTAAACTACAACGTGGCTCATGGGCCAATTTTGGAGATCGTAGCACAGTAAGAGGTGGGCTCCGGGGTGCGCGAACTGTAGCACGAGGTGCAAATCAAGGAGTCAAAGGAAAACCTGGTAAAGCTAATCCTTTGCAGGGTTTCAATATTCCTTCTGATCCTTCAAAAATGTCCATATCTGAGAAAATCAAGTATTTCTCTCTTTGGCTGAAATATGAATATCCCAAGTGCAATGCTATTCAAACTGTGGAGAATGCACTTACTAGTTGCAAACTGAAGTTGCAACATAGTTATGATGTAGAAGAATTGGTTCGCATTGGTGGCAGGTCAATGTACACGGCCAAGCTAACACTTGAGAATAAATTCTTAGCAAGAGCTGTGGCAGCCAGTAAAAAAGAGCTGAAGCATGAGGTCTATAAGAAAGCAGTTGAGGTGCTCACTAAACAGAGCATTGGATCGATTATGAAGCTGACAGATCCAGGTCCAGACAAGATGAGAGAAGAGTTGACCAACTCGCTGAGCAAAACTCAAAATGATGCTGCATGGGAAAAAGTGGTAGATATTTGCACAGAGAAAGGCTTAAATAGTGCTGGAGAGACAAAGTTTCATGGCACAGAACTCCAAGTTGGTTTCCAGCAGGTGATTGCCCAACTAAAGAGTGGAACTCCTCAGCCTGATAACGAAATCTCTGCCTTCATCCAGGCTTTTTCTGCCTCTCACTGCACTCTAGACCACACGTATACTCCCACCGATTCTCGGCTACCAAATGGAAAGGCTTTGTTCCATGGTACTGTAACAATTGCTGATATTGCTGTTGGGCGTGGCATGGGCTGCAAAAAAAAAGATGCCAAGCATGAGGCATACAAACAGGCAGTTGAGTTTCTCAAAGAAAATTCCTTAGAGACTGTACTTAAAGGAAACAAGAAGGCTCCTGTTGAGCATTCAGGTTTTAACATTGCCAGTAATGAACTGAAATCACTTCGTACATCGGGTGAAACCGCAACATTCACAGATTTGGCTTCAAAACTTGAGGCCTTGATAAAATTGATCAAAGAGTCAGCTTATCGAGCAAACACAGTGAATGCAGTTGACACAATGGCCGTACAGTGCTGTTTGTCTCCCACCTGCCTCTATCGCAAAATGGAGAGTGATAACCAGAAGCGCATACTGGGCTGTGAGCTCTACCTGGACAATTTATTAATAGCCAAAGGTGAAGGGGAGACCAGGAAAGATGCCCAAATTAATGCCTATACAAATGCTTGGGATGAACTAAGCAAACATACTCCCAATTATTTGATAAGTGAGAACCACAAACTCACTATTAATGATAAACTTGACCCCATGGTCATTGATATTGTTGTGAAAGGATTTGGAAAATATGGAGAGTCAAATTTACCTAGGCTCAGGCGGCTTAAAATCCAAACACCAGCAAGCACCAAGTCGATTGAGGAATTGGTCATTATGGAACATGAAGATTGGAAATATGACCGTCAGCGGCATGCCTTCTGCATCTTGAATAATAGTTCTACTATGTGTGGCATGTTAATGGAATGGGAAATTGAACCGCAAGGAGATGTGTTCACGTAAGTATAAATTTTTTGCTTTGGATGTTTTTTTTTTTTTTATTTAGTTAGGCCTTCCGCACACTTGATTGGTTGCATCCCCTACTCCCATCCTGGCGCTCGATTGGTTGTCCCCCCCAAGGGCACTTGATCGGTTGCTCTTGTTTATAAAAAAAAAAGTGGAAACTTTAAATTGATGGTTGGCTAAAGCTATAAATATATTTTATTTAAATCACTTTTTTGGCGATTTGTTTTCATTAGACATTCTTCAAGCATTTATAAGAATTAAAAAAATTTATTTAAAAAAAATTTTTTTATTATAAACTGTTGATGGTCTTGTTTAGTTATTATAGCCAAACAATACCCTCAATAGTCTATTAAAAAAAAAAAATGAAATTCTTTTTTTAAATAGTGCCAAATTGATTATTGACTTCATAAAGAGTTATCGGTGCATTTTTATTTACAAATATTGAGTTTGAAATTGTGCTTATGTTATTGAAAACTATTGCAAATTGAGGAAAATGACAGCATCAGTTGTATAAGTGACAAAAGCAGTGTTTCAAATTTGACATTTGTAAATAAAAACAACTTAAGTATCAGTATTATGGAAAGGACACCCACTTCCAAAATATCTTTTTTATTTGGACAGATGTTGTGGCTTTAAGGTTGAATGGATTCTAATCTACAAAAATTATCCCCTCTCTGCCAAATTTTCCCTCTTTTAACGAGTGCACTAGTTTATTTTAGTGCCTACATTTCTATCACTTATCATAAGTGATAGAAATGTAGGCACTAAAATAAATAATGACAAGATAATTTGAAGCCTTAAGTCTTCAGATTATCTTGACACTGAATAACATTTGTTGAATGATATTAGTGTTCGTTCTAACCTTGATCTTTTTTTTTTTTTTGTTTTTGTTTTTGTTTAGGTGTAAGATGTTCATCCAGAAGAAGGCAGTTGCTGAAGCATCTGCATCATCAAAGAATAATGCTCGTAACACTGCTGCTGCCATTGCTCTGATGAAACTTTACCAGACCCAAGATGTGATTCGGGTTAGTTAATTTCAATTTTGTTGATAATTTGATTCCTAGCTTCATCTTTCCATTACATAGACGATAAATATAAGGAATTATATAAGATGGTCACTTGTTTATTCATATTGTATGCAATACTTAGAATGTCACCAAGGGTAAAAATAATTTTGTGTAATGAATACTTCTAGTATTGCCTTTTTTAGATATAAACTTACATGACTGTTCTTACCCGACACCAAATATGTATTTTTTTTCATTTGCTTTTCTAAAACTAACATATCTCCTGCCTTTTTTCTTAAAAGGAATTGTCGAATAGATTCTCTATCATCAATTTTTAAAACGGTTTTTCTTCACAGATGGAAGCATTTGAGGTACATGCTAAATGACTTCAATGTTCTACTAAGCCACGACTTAAAATAACACATAGAAGGTTGGATCAATAAGTCCATAGTCATTAAGTGAAATTTGATCTGAAATTATTAGCATCCTCTATAATTTACCTAACTTTTCAGTTAACCTGATTCATAGGTGTCTCTTAAAAAAGTTTGAAAAGCTAACATTTTTACTTTTTGTTTATAAATACTTGTTGCAAAATGAAGTCTGTCAGAGGAGGAAATGTGTCGGATAAGTTTTCCTTTTGCCTTTATTTGCGCGCACACACACACACACACGTTTGACCATGAAACCCATGTTCGACTCTCACCATAGTCAATTTGTCAGAGAAGTAACTTGGCTATATTGGCCCAGGCTGACAATCATAACATGTGCCACCTTTTGGAAGGTTCTTTAAAAACACTGCACATAGTAATCTAATCCTTGTGAGTAATATTGGGTAGATGCAACTGTTTGGAAGCCACCAATGTTCATTGTGACTGAGGAATTGTTAAAATAAATAAAATAAGAGGAAAAAAAGAGAAAAAAAAAAGTGATTATTCTGGTTTATGTACTTTCTCCCATAAACTCTAACTACAGTCTGCTCAGCATAGTTGCAGTATAATCCACTCTGGACTCTGTGTTGACTGGGTGTCTGTAATAAGGTATTTGCTAGCTATCCTTGCAGGTGCGTGTGTGCTCGGAAGCTAGTGGCCAGCCTATATCTATAGATTGTTGCTATTGAATATCTAGCTTTTTTTTTTTTACTTTGTAGATCTCTCTATGACTAAAAATATATCTGTAAAAGGATAATATGAAGAAAGACAAGAGGAAAACTTAGCTGACAAGTTTCTTCCTCTGGTCTTTTGTCAAAGCAAATATACATATTTTATTTAGCAATACATTTTCTTTTTGTCATTCATCTCAATATATTTATGTATAAGAGTTTTAGTAAACTAATTACTAGATATAAACAAACAATAAATTTATCAAATCCAGTTTCATAAATGGTGACCAAAAAAAACAAAAGTTAATTTGTGAAAAATGCTCTTTGGCATTACATAATCTATATCAAAGTTTATATGTATAAAAAAAAATTTTTATTTTCATCGAGGCTGTATTTTCTAATTGCAGATTGTTAGAAGGGATGATGCTGCCCGTTGGCTGCCATATGAAGATATTCTTGAGGAGGGTCGAAAACTTGAAGTGGAGTGTGGTGGGGACATTGAATTGTTGGGTGGTCTCTCAATGACTGAAAAGGTTGACAACCAGTCAGAAAGCAAGGAAGGCAAAGACAATGAAAAGGGTGATGACAATGATAACATTGAACCTGTAAATAAATTTGCCATCAAATACATGGAGCAGTTAATGCAGAGCTATGTGGAGAAACCCA
This sequence comes from Acanthosepion lycidas, assembly GCA_963932145.1. Lineage (NCBI taxonomy): Eukaryota > Metazoa > Mollusca > Cephalopoda > Sepiida > Sepiidae > Acanthosepion > Acanthosepion lycidas. The sequence goes on from OZ010603.1 coordinate 25,794,766, forward strand.
CATTAGATGACCTTATCTTTGGACCTGGCATGTCATCCCTTGAGAGGAAAGAAGTAACAAATATTGCTTTCAACTTGCACCTCAAGATGGATGTCCGACAGCATGAAGGCCAAAGCTATCTGTGTATTTCTAAGAAACTCTCTCCGGAAGAAATTAGCCATTTCCTCAAGACGCATACCACTGGCCATGGTAAATATGTACTGGTACCTAAAGTGGAACTACCAGGTTCGATGGAGACCTCTTTCAGTGATACTTCGTCTCCAACCAAAACCACGGAGATATCTTCTAACCTGCAAAGCAAAAAAGATTTCACCATGGATGTGAGTGTGAATTAGTATTTTTTTTTTCTTTTCTTGTTTTTCTTTTTTTTCTTTTTGAAAGGAAAGAAAAAGAAAAGATACTTTTGTATCACAGATCTCCCCTCCCCCCATTCATGCACAAATATATACACACGTGCTCACACACACCCACACCACAGATTTACATGTTTCATGAAACAAGGCATCCTACTGCCATGGAAACTTTAGATATCATTTATCATTTAAATCCATCTATTTACTACTTTAAAAGGAAAAAAAAAAAACAAATAAGTAAAAAGGAATAAAACAACCAGCTAAATATCCCCCCCTCCGCCTCCCCCAAAATTCTCTTCTGAGATGAGGTTACGAAAAATAGTTCCTGAATTTTTTTCAAATTGTTCCTGTCATCTTTTGGTATAGTTCTTTGTACAATGTTTCAATCAATCCACATCTGTAACTATTGTCATATGTGCAATAGTTTTGGGTTTTTCTCTTTTTGTATCTGAAATAAATTTTAAAAATCATTGATATCTGATGACTGCTTCTTAAAGCAGATTGAACAAAACGTAATGAAGAAAATATGTGAAACTCAATCTTGGAGAGAAATTCAATCAACTATTTTGTTTTTCACCTTGAAAGACTCGTTCATGATGACAAATTAAGGATTGATTTTTTTGTGTATTGCACATGTTCATGGCTTTAAAAAAAATAAAATAAATGGGAGTCATAAATACTAACAAAAATACAATACATCAGATATATATATATATATATATAAAAATTTTCTTTTTTGTTCATTAGAGCGCACTTAACTTTGTTTTTTGACATCAAACTGTCCAATATTATACTATGGCTGGGAACCCATAGTTTTTGTTTTTATTTTGTTTCTGTTTTTTTTTTTTTTTTTTTTGTTTTAAATGAAAAAAATCTATTTTGATTGCATTGGAGGAAAGAATTTTTTTTTTTTTTATTTTTTCAAGTTTGTAACAAGAATTTCCTCCTTCCGCATGGCTCAAACAAGTAACTTTACCATCTTCCTTGGAACAAAAAAAAAATGAGATGGCAGTGTTTTGAAATTTATATGAGCAAAGTTTTTTTTTTTTTTTTTTTTTCTTTTTATTTCTCTTCTAGTTTCCTGACACATTTCACCTTAATTCAAACTGAAAGCTTTTTTTTTTTTTTTTTTGTCTTTTGAGATTGTGAGAATGAGCTTTTAACTTGTTCTCATGTTGTGTATCAGTTCATCTGTGTGCCTCTGTTGATCACTGAATAAAATAATCAACAAATTCTTCTCATACAGTTGAAGCCACCTGCCCCATCACTCATTTACAAAATACAAAGAGAAAGAAAAAGAGAATGCTGAACCAGGCTGTTGGCTTTCTTACTCTCTTCCTCTTTCATTCATCCTGAAGGGTGTAGTAAATAAAACAAAACATTATTTGGAAAACATCTAGCCCAGAATGGTTGGTTATTATTTGCTGTATTTTATTAATATTTCCCTACAAGACAAGGCAGCCAGTTTTATATTATTTTTAAATAATGGTAAGAAAAACATTTCTGAAATATTGAGATTTATGAAGTATAGAATTTTTTAGAAACTCTTTCTCTCTGGTAAATAATGGGGAAATACTGGATTTTGATGTACAGTGAAATGGTGGAATTTAGATTGATTTTTTTTTTTTTTTTTTTTTTTTTTTTTTTTTTGTTCTGTAGGTTTATGAAAAATATTTCTGGCTCATTCCTGTAAAATGGAAAAAAAATTCCTACTTATGGGGTTAAAAAGATCTTATTTTGTCAGATTTATATATAAATATTGTCTACATTGATTAAAAACAATCCTTTTTTTTATTTTTAATTACCTCTGCCTATTTTTGTATTTCTGAAGAAACAACCATTTTGGTTTTGTATCTAATTAAAACAAAAATGAACATGTGGAGAAATACAGTTTGATTTTACTTTGAAGAGAATTTCATTTGTCATCTGAATGATTATTATTATTGTTGCTGTCTCTGGTTTGCCAGCTGTGTAGATGCTCCTGCTTATTGCTAATGTCTTTTCTCACCCAGCTTTTTTCCCCCCTTCAAGTCAGTTATTGCAAAAGTTTGCTATTGCTTTCTGTTTCTCTTATGTTGACTATGTTCAAATATAGCAATGAAACTTCATTTACCAAGTAAAATTTGTTTTCTATTGAACTTTGCTTATCTTTTGAAAACTTTATAAAGCAATTTATAAATTCATTTGTAAAGTAAATAGTGATATTGATCAGTTTTTTTTTTTTTTTTTTTTTTTTTTTCTTCCTGCTTACTTAAATCCAACTAGTAGTGAGGTTGATCTTTGAAACATTTACTGAATATCAAATTTTTTTTACATACATTCTAATTGCTACTCATTTAACATAAATGCTTGAAATGAATGTCTGGGCACATAGTAAAGTTGTCCATGTTTTGCTTGCAGAGGTTTTCAGTCATATTATTATATAGAACTTTTTGTCTCATTCTACTAAGATTCATTTTTGTGTAATACCAAAGTGGTTTCAATGCAAAGAAGTAAGTATTAATTATGAAAGGAAATTAAAAAAAAAAAAAAAAAAAAAAATAATATGTCATGTGTTATGACAAATTGTTTCCAATTTAAATTTTATTACACTTTATTCTGTTTTTTAGCTTGCTTGCCATTACCACACTCATCTTTCAAATCTTGAATCCTCTCCTAGCTTGCCTTTTGATTCAGTATGCAATAGATATATTTTAAGTTTGATTTATTTTTTTATGGAAACTTTCGAAAATTATAAAGCAAAAGATAAGAATAAAGGATCCTGCCATTTTTTTTTTTTTTTTTTTTTTTTTTTTAAATACAGATTTCTATATTTCTATGAAGATGTCTTTTAGTATTAAAGGATGCTACTTAATTCTCAAGAAATCTATCAGTATTATAGTTACTTTCCAATTGCTGGTTCTCAATTTCCAACTGACAGTAACCAGCTCAGTGAAACTATTGACGCCACTAAGTGATGCCCCTTCCACCACTACTTTTCACATTTCGAAGTGTTTTCATTTTGAAAACACACGTGGTGCAAGGGAGACAACTTCTAGTTAGGAATTTTTATTTTTTAAACGTAGATCTCCTGTAAAATTAGAATTTAAGAATATACCATATATACTGGAGAAAGAAAATTACTATGTTCAAAACTCTTTGTGAAAACTTTTTACTCATGTCCAATGCTAGAAGAAATTTGTTTCGCTTTCTTTGTCTGGGGCATCATTCATATATATATATATATATATATATATATATATATAAATATGCATTTAGAGTGGAGCAAAAAAGGCAGGAATTTACTTTTATTGATTTTTTTTTTTTTTTTTTTTTTTTGAATCCTCTTTAGCAAGTAATCAGCATTTAAGATAAAAAAATATTATCTGCATGAAAGACTTGTCCAAGGTATAAAGAACTACCCTTTGTCTTCACTCCCTCCAAATCAAATTTCTGGATGCTTAGACCATTGGAATGCAGTTGTTTATAAATTTCTTGTATATTTAACAGTCAATTACAGCTTGAACTGGACTTTTTGTTATAAACACTAATTTAGCATTTATGATTTTGTGTGAAAAGATTATTATCTTAATTTTTTTGCTTCAAATAAAAAGAAAAAAAATTACAAATGCTAATGATGGTTAATTATATAAATAGCAAATATTAAATTATACATTAACCTACTTGGCCATTAGTATTAACATATATATTTATGACTTAGAGTATAAAGTGCATACACTGTTCATATTTTCAAAATTAAGTACAGTCATCAGTTCTCTATTCAAATGAAGATGTGGAGCATGAAATGAAGTGAATTAAAACTTCAGTGCATAAATGAATCGTGTCTCTCTTGACCTAATGTCCAATGCTCTGCCTGTAGGCTTTATCTCTCTCTCTCATATATATATATATATATATATATATATATATATATAAGAAATTTTATTTAGAAGTGTATGAAATACCTTCACTTTTAATTTGAATAAATTCATGGGAAAATAAATGTTCAATTATTACCTTTTTAATCCCCACTTTATACCCTCCTCCAAATAGCAATTCCAAAACAATCTCTTAGGAGTTCAGGAATTTTTCTTTTCTTTTCTCCTTTTTTAATCTTGTCCTGCCTCCTTCTGTTTGTATAATAAAATAAATAAAAAAAACTTTAATAATTATTCAGAATTTAAATTATCAATCTCTTAACAAATAATGTTATTTATTATATATATACATAAATGAATACAAAAATAGACGATGTATCTTATTTTATAATTTTCTTGATACCAGTAAAATCTAGGATTACGTATTGTGATAACTATGAAAATTGTAAAAGCCGTTGTGGCATATTTATTTGTCACAGTATTTATATTTGTCCTCTTTTAAAGAAAATGGCTTTTAAAATATGTTCTTGAATAAATCTTCCAGCTTTGCCCTGAACTGTCATCATCAGTTTTAATGTTTTCGGTTCTGATTTTATTCCAGTGTCACATCAGATAACCACAAAGCATCTATGAAAGTTTTGCTCCTGTCTCAGTTTATTAGCTGCATAGGTGTTCTGTGGCCCTTTACTATGTGCTCACCTTTATACCCTCAAACTACCCACCCACTACCAATCCCAAAACAACTGCCTATAACTGAGTTCAGGAAATTCTCTTTTTCTTAGTTGGAGAGGCAGGGAACCAGTTAGACTTTTGATCTGCCCCTCCTCCTATCTGGATAATTAAATGAAAAATGAGAATTTCGGCAGCACCTCTCTACTTTTGAGTATGGCTTTTTTTTCTTTTTTTTTTTTTTTTTTTTTTTTTTTCTTGAAAGAAGGCGGAAGAAACTTTGAAGAAAAAAAAAAAAAGTATGTTTTTTATGCATGCAAACATGTCACATATCGCATCAAAGGTTATTTTCTATAGTACCCTTTTGATATATACACCTGCACAAATGATGTAGTCCCTTTTTATACATTTATATGGAAAGGGGTTCTGTCCTTGTGTGTGTCCTCTTACTTGGTGGAAGTATTTCCCTCTCCCACTTTTTGTAGAATGCACAAGTTTGCTTAGGTATTCTACACAATGTCATTGTGATTATATGATGTATATTTGCTGGATGTGTTTTTAATCTGGTGATGATCTTGTTCCCATTGTAACATTTCTTATGCAAGTCAATATTTAATTATTTTGTATTTTATTTTTTTTTATTATAACCATTTGTTAGCTCTTATCCTATTCTGAGTAGGCTTTTATATCTTTCTGGGGGGCTTTCTTAAAGGTCTTTCTTTTTTTTTTTTTTTTTTTTTTTTTTTTTTTTTTTTTTTTTTTTCTCTTTTTCATTTCTTCATCTTTGGTTGAAACTAATCTGTTTATTCAGAGAATTTGTCATAAATTTTTTTTATTTTTTTTTCTTCATATTTTTCTTCATATTTTTAGTTATTTTTTATTTTTTTTTTAATTTTTTTTTTTTTTTTCAAGCTTTATCTTGAAGTTTTGACCTGTGTACTCTTTGTTCATCAGATAGAGGCCTAGCAAAGAAGAGGAAAAAAAGACATTCTGATGTGCTGTACATATGCTGTTTTCGGCATGTGAGATGAAATGCTTACGGCCTGTTGATAAGTGAAGAATACACAGATCAGTGGGTCATTAACGTTTTACATTTGGAACTATTCATTGGAAATTTGATAAATCGCCATCATTTTATGTGCTTTTGGAAAAAGTTAATTTTGTATGTAACCCTCTTGTCTTGTCTCGACTGTAAATGGCTACAATATAAAATTTAACATGTAGAACAATTGAATAAATTAGATCTTGTAATTTGATGATTGCAAATTAGTCAAAATGTAACCACAGAGTATTATTGACAATGATAGCCACAGGATCACTTACAATAATAACCCATCTTTTAAAAGAGGAATTTTTTGTTTCTGTTCTATGTAAGATTTTTTAGATTTTAACTTCTTTAGGTAGTTCTTTTAGTTTGCTGCAAGCCAATCCAATAGTTTTTGGTTGAGGAGATTGAAGAAATTATTTTTGCTTGCTGTGGTGAGGATTCCTTTGACAAGTCTTTCATATATCATCCCAAATACTAATGCAGGTGTAAGCTTATATGAGTAACAGTCAAAGCAAAAAGAATTTGCATTGTTAAATTAAGTACAATATGCTTTGCGATTTGTCTAAAATGCTAGTTTGTAGTTTTGAGATGAGTTGCTATTGTTCCAAGAGTTGTTTGGACACTTGAATTTTTGTTGATACTACAGTTTTTCGTTTGATCCATTCTACAGCCTTCTTTAGTTTCATAGTTTATGTGGAAATAGGTGGGAGCATCCCCACCCTAACTTTTTGCTTAGAGCAAACCAAAAAAATAACATAAGAAAACAAATGATGGTAAATACATTGATTGACGTTGATTTCTTTGATAAACAAAGAAAGGATTAGAGATCAACCCTGCTTATAAAAGCTGGATTTTTCTGTTTTATAGAAGTTGCTGGGAATAGGTTGGTCTGATCAGTATATTTGCTTGTTTCTTTTCTGGTCTTCACCGCCAAAAAGAGAATCCCACCACCACCAATTGTATTCAGACGGATTGATTACTTGAAAGCCATACAGTGGATAAGTCAAAATGTTGTAGTAAGAGCAAATTCAGCAAAATGAATGAGTTCAACATCTCTTGGAATGCTTAACTAATCTATTGAGCTGATGATTGCTTTCAAAAAGGCATTTGAGATTTTTTTTTTTACCCATGTATATGCTTACGTTTGCTTGCTTTATTTAAAGGGAAAAAATTTTTTTTTCCTTCTGTATTTTGCTTTTGTCTTCTGCAGAATGTCTACTTTTAATTTGATAATAAAATTTGAGCTTTTTGGGGGGAGAAGTATTGAGTATTAAAATTATTTTGTTTCTTTTCCTTTTGACATTTTTGTCTACTTTTTTTGTTTTCTATTTTTTATATTATTTCCTTTATTTTATGTATTTTATTTTTTACTTGTTTTGTCTGGTCCAAATTTTATATAAATTTCCCTTGTACACAACTTTCAATGGAAAATTCTCTGCAATTTACAGTTTCTGGTCTCTTCATAATTGTCTCAGCTTTTTGGAGAAACAAAAAATGGGTCCTATACTTTGGTGAGGACAATTTACTGTTGAAATGGAAATGTTGACATTAAAGTAACTGGAGTAACAATTGATGGGTGGGTGGGTGGTTGGTTTCGAGTGAAACTTATTGGATTCTTTGTGCATAACGTTCTAAATACTGACCCCCCCCCCCATCTCCTCACCTCAGATCAAGGAATAATTTAAAATTGATTCAGAAATTAAATACTGTTTGGTCTTACATAACCAAATATGTTGTACCCCCAAAAAGTATGTACAAAGTCTTACTACAGTTTTTCTAAGTATCAAACACCTTGTCTAAGTATCAAACCAAGGTCAGTTTGATCCTCTCAACTCAAAACAATTATCCTATAAAAAGTAAAATAATCTTGAAATAAGTCTGAGGATGGTAAATATTTGGCAGTCATTTTTGCACATGAAATTCATGACTTGTTTGGATTAATTTGTGCTTAAATGTAAATATTGCCTTTAAAGGTGTGGTTAGTGCATATCTTAATGTCATAATTAAAAAAAATAGATTTTCCTGAAATTTTGGGCAAAATAGCATTTTGCTTGTAATAACTGACTAACCATTTTATCAGTATTTGGAAGGTTAGTGGTTTTGTTTCTTTATAAATAAAATGCTATTTCTAATATCTGGGAAAGAAAATTCTGGGAAATTTTGAGGAAAAAAGATTGATCCTTAAAATCTGAAAAAAAACAAAATGTAATTTATACAAATTGAAACCTTGCCCTGTGTTCATGATGTACACTTTGTATTTTCATCAGGTTTATATTTTGTTTTTAATATTTTAATCATTATTGAAAGTTTTGTCTCTGCTGTGTGTGATATATATATAAAATCTCATCAGTGTTTTGATCAGTTTCAAATCCTTATGTTATACTTGTTAGCAAAGCTCCTTGACAACATGTAAAACTCTAACAATTATTGAATATTTGGAGAGTAGTAATGAATTTAATGTCAAAACCCTATCATCCTCATTGTTTTTCTTGTAATTGTTACTCTTTATTATGAGGATAAGTGCTGAATTCATCTGAGTCAACAAGTTTTAAAGGGAAGATAATTGTTTCCCATTCTGCCCCCCCACTATTTACTTAAATACTATTCTGCATAACCTATGTTTGAAGATTAATATTTGCTGTTGTAAACAAGAAATGAAAACAAACTACACTTTATTAAATATTTTATCATAATCATTTTGTGCATTTATATGAAGATGACACATTAACAGTTATTCAGACCTCATTTACAGAAAATGAAGATAAATATCTGGCATAAGTTATATAAATATTTGTGTACTAAATATATATATATATATATATATATATATAATTTTATTTCACACTTAATGATTACATGTGACATTAAATAGAAAAATAAATATAAAAGTAGATGGCCAGGCTTATGGCCACATCACATTGAAACACCGTTCCTGTACAATGACCAAAGTTAAGCAACACCAAGCCTGGTCAGTACCTTGATGAGTGACCACCTGGGAATACTAGGTACTAGAAGCTTGGATGTACGTGTTGTAATCGATAATGACATCATATTGTTAATAGAACTAAGTTCTAATTCCCGTTGAGTTTGTTATATTCACTTCTGCGCAAATACCCTTGGGGAAGATATGAATCCACCTCTTACTTGAGCTATGTGTTAATTCGTAATGGGTGTGTCTATAGAGTAGAAATGTGATGTTTTGGCTCTTCTAACACAATAGTACATTTTAGATGAGCACTAATTTAGTACAATAAAGTAGCTTTTCTTTGAATGAAAGAACACTATTGTAATATTAGCTTTTAAATGTGGAATATAATGATTTAACTACTGATATTTTTGTATTTTTTTATTTAAAGGTTGCTTGACTGTTTAGGCACTTGAAAATCAGGAAGAAAGGGATTTTAATAAAATTGTTATTAATGTATCTATTAATTCTATCTGGTTATGAGTATAGTTTCTTTTTTGTTCATGAGTATTAAATAATTTCTTCGATTCAAATTGTATTTATAAAAGCCTTTAACTATTTGCATCAATTCATTTCTTTTATGTTGACAACAAATTGACGTAAATCTTGAAAAAACTTGGCATGACCTGTAAAGACTTATTTGATAAGTGATGAAACTGACAGCACAAACAATGCACAACAGAAATTATAATAAACGAAAACTGGAAATAGTTGACATCGGATAATTTCTATTCAAATTTTCATTGTAAACCAGGAAAATGGTTCATACACATGAATCTGAGAGAATGATAGGAAGTATTTATAAAATCATTGAATTTATAAATGTTTTCTATTTGTTCCTTATTGCCTCTAAAAAATATATATGACATTGCAAAAAAAATTAATTTTAAAGTTTTTATAAAGTGATTTCTTCAAGTACCTATAATTAAGCAAAGTTGGAACAGCTTTGAATCTTTTTAATACAAATTTAACCAGGCCAAAAAAAAAAAAAAAAAATTTTAACAGATATAGCTTCAAAATTTTTTTTTTTTTTTTTTTTACATGGTGGGCATCAGATCTTTGTTGCTCTGATTTCCCATGATTCACTAATTTTAAACCAATCTTATTTGATAGCATTTTACTTGTAAGCAATGCTATACACATGCACACACACACACACACTACAAAGCCATTAAATTGGGAAGAAATGGATGTGTGTTAAAAAAAAAAAAAAAAAAAAAAAATGGTGGGTGGAATAAAAATATCTACAAACTATATTTCCATTGGTGGGAGAAAATTATTTTGGGGGAAATTTCTTGATAATATTGAGACATTCTCTTAAATCAAGTTTAGACAAAATGTTTGGCTTGGTGGTGAGTTAGATATTCATTCATGTTTTTAATGATTTTACTATGCAAAAATCACTGCAATAGCTGTGTAAAGAATTTGATCAGTTAATGTGAATTTGATATTGCAATTTTCTCAAATAACTGAACAAATCTTGTCATTTATAGTATTAAAAAATACAACTCATAATGTTTTTTTTATTTCCTCTGAAGAAACAAGAAAGATATGATCTTTACATAAAGCCAATGCATTAAGGGATCAACTGAAGGTGTAAAATGATTTTATATATAATATATATATATAAAAACTTTCAACTTTTTTTTTTTTTTTTTTTTTTTTTTTTTTTTTAAATCCCTCTGGCTGTTATCAATGACACAATAGATAATTGAATTGTGTAGTTTTGTGAAATTTTTGATGTTGGCATCAAATTTTGCAAAAAAAAATGTTCCAATTTGTTACTTGCTTAATCCATTTGTGGTGACTCTTGAGAAACTTTGGTACAGTGAGGTTCCAGATATTGAGGTATTTGCTCTTTGTTCAAAGCTAGCAGTTTTTCAAAAAGGAGGAGGTTTGTTCTGAAAGGGTCCAGCAATTTAATATTATTGAATACATTATTATATTTAATTAATAAATAACCTACCTTGGGCAATGGTGTCTTAATCTCTTTCAAAGTATTTCTTTTGGAACCTTCATACAATCGCCCTTGCATCTATTCAAAAGACTGCAAAGCCAACTTTTGGGATTGCATTCAACTGCCTCAAATTCTCTTAAATCCTTAATCTTGCTTCTGGTTTGAAATCTCCCTGATAATTGTTGCAAATCTGGGTAGTAAGGCTTCTGACAGAACAGACATATGACTGTTTGCCAAAAATCCCTGCTTTGAGACATCGATGTGGTGGTCATGGTGCATGAATTCACTACTGAATGATGCCTCACTGCCAATTGAGTACCCCCCAACCCTAGGGATAGTATCTGTTCATGAATGCACAGCAAGGTTCCATCTTGTTGCTAGGTTGAATCAGGGCTATGCAACCAAATCATGAAATAGTCAAACTGGGTTTTCTTCAGATAGACCTCATATTCTTAAAAGTAATCTTCAGTATTGCCTGTATTTTATCTGAATTCAACACTTATTGTGTTTGAAAACCAATAACATCTACATTATCTAAACATATTTTTAAATTGAAATCAATAACTAAAGAAAAAAAAAGTTCCAGTTTAGAGATTTAGGCATATATGATATGATACTTAATCAGTTTGTTAAATCTGATCAGAGAGAGTGAACAACACAAATTGTATCATATATCAGTATATATGTTTGTATTAACGACTCTTAAATGTTTTGATACAGAATGAGTTGTGCCACCCTTTTGATAACAGTCAGTCATATATCCTGAAAATGGGTCTGGGTAAAATATGGGTGGGGGGATCATTTATTATTGCATCTGCTTGTATTGGGTCTTTCATTAATTTTAGAAAAGATTATTTTAATCTTTATTGCATGGACAAAACGAACAAGTTTTTTTTTTGGGGGGGTGTGGGGGAGTTGAAAACTTAAATTATTTTTCATTATTTTTGTTGTGTTGTCAATGCTTTCATTTTTAATTCTCATTTGAATATTGTTTGCTAAGTCTCAAAGTTAGAAAATAAAACTTAATGTTATTATCATAAAAGATATTGGAGTTGATGCAGAAAAAATATGTAGTCTGACATCTAGATTATTTTTTTTTTTTATTTTTTTATTTTTTTTTATTGCTCTTGGAAATTATATCAATGCAGAGAAAATACAATATCAAGTTTTAAGTTCTGATTCAAGGCCTGGTTTGTAATTTATATTGAAGTGATGGTTGTGTGTTAAGTCTCTTTTTAATCTGTCTAACTTTCAAAAGGAAGAAATGGTATCTGTTAATTTTGGGATTGTGTAGTTTTGGAATTTTTTTTTTTTTTTAATGCTCCAAAAGTAATGATCTTTTATTTCCATTGAAACTAAAAGCAAAAACCCAAGTAAACGTGATCTGTATTTTTCTACAAAGACACCACCATTGGTTATGTATCTTGCATTTTCACCAAAAATGGACTAGAGTTGAAAGTTATGGAGAACAACCTGAAAAGAATAATGGTACCAGTTTGGAGTAAATGAACACCATGGTTGTTCCTATCAGGAAGTGTTGAAATTTATGCTCATGAAAAAGATATTTGTAATAGCATTTTTTTTTTTTTTTTTTTTTTTTTTTTAAATTCCTCTGGTAGGAATGTGTATGATTTTTTTTTTTTTTTTTTTTTTTTTTTTTTTTTTTTGTTTGTTATTTTTCTTTCACTTTTAGCAATATAGCAATGGTAAGTTTGTTATCAAACTGCTCCACATGTTCAATTTTCACCTGTTTCTGCGATGATGTATCTACAAGTATTATCTATCAATCATCTCTCACTTCCATACAAATCTGTTCACATTCACTGATATAGCTATGCTTCCTTGTGTGTTTACCAATATTCAGAAAGTTTGCTATCTGCAACCTTTTCTGACCCCCCCCCCACTCAAAAAAAAATACATACTAGAAATGTATTTGTTATAAAGAGTTAAGAAAACAAATTGTATATCAATAGGTGTGACAGTTTAAAAAGAAATTCTGCAGGTAATTGTATAAACTCCATGAATTGTAGATTTTTTACAAATTAGAATTGAAAAAGAAAATTGATAAGCAAAGATATTTAAAAAAATTTTATATATATATATATATATATATATATAAAATTTACTGCTGTGGTTTGCTCATATAGGCTACTAGAAATATACTTCAGCAAACTTACAAATTTATAAAAAAAAAAAAATTCTCTATAACTTTTAAAGAGTTAATAGAGTATCCAACATCAAATATATTTTGTATTTTTGCTGTTTTTAACTCAATGTTTCAGCTGATCACTTCTTTGCCCTTATCAGATGTAGTCTGAGAAAAAGGAAAAAAGGACTGCTTAATCCAAGAAAACTAAAAGATGATAGAACTTGTTTGTTATTCTACCCACCGGACTATTTTATTTTCAAATCATCAGGCATGCCAACTGTTCTTGAATTTTGAAATCACTTTGTCACTTAGTGTAGCTGAGATTGAAAGTCAATTAGTCCTGTGGGTACATTAATGAACGATTTCTGTTAGTTTTCAGGAGTGAAGGATGAAGAATAAATCTGCTGAAATGTATTTACAGAAGATATACAATATTGAGTATCTTAACAGAAATAATACAAATTAGTCATTTCAATTTCTTGAATGAAGCATTGCCATTAATAGTTTTTCACTATTGTCTGTCTTTTATCATATTTCTGTTGCTTTTATCATTCTAGTAGTACTAGATACAATATTAATCACATTTCTAAGATATATATAGTCATTTTGATTCATTTTTGACTTGATCTTGGGGGGGGGGTTGTTTTTTTAGTCAAACACTCAGATTGCTTTTTCATTCTACACCCATTATGTAACCAAAATTGATTGGGGTGGGGAATAAAAAGTAGTTCCTGACAAGATTTGAACTCGCATCCCATATCTTTGGGAGCCTGTCTAATATGGGTGTAGTACCTTACTCATCAGATCACAATGGGCACATTGTTGAGTGGTTAAAACATTCACTTTCTGATCATGAGACCTGGGTTTGAATCTCACCTTTGTCAATTTGTCAAGTGGATGACTTCTTTGTAATACTGGCCTGGGAAGACGTTTCCTGCATGCAGCACTGTTGGAAAGTGCCTGGAAACCATACCACGGGTTAAGGTATTTGAGCAAGATTGGTTAGATGAAATTGTTTGGAAGCCATCAATAGTTGTGTAGCACTGAAAGCTTGAGTGTACTGGCTTTGTTCAAAGTTTTGATCATGCCAAATTGTACTCGCTCTCTCTCTCAGAAACTCAAAGATCTGCTCAGCATAGTTACATAATAAACCACAACTTGTTTCCATGGATGTTGAACAAACAAATGTGCCTGAGCAGGTGTCTGCAAGAGCGATCAGCTAGCTACCCAAGAAGATGGGCATACTTGGATACAAACAGCAATTTTTCAGATTTATTCATATAACTACATTTTTAATATCTAATTTTTTGTCTATCATATTGTTTATTTAATCTTTATTTGACAGTGCTTCAACTAAAAAAAAGAATAATTATATATAGAAAATTAAATATAGAAAAATAGTCATATGACTAAATTTGAATGTTGCCATCTGCATCTTTATGATCTAATCAGTAAGCCAATGTTCCTGTCAGACAGGCTTTCTGGGATAATTTTCAAAGGTAGTTCAAGTCTTACCTGAGGCTGCTTTTCTTTTTTTTTTTTTTTTGATGCTGATGAATTGATAGGTATGTCAGCAATAAAGCAAAAGTTAAAAATTAATAAAATCGGTCTTCAAGATATTTTTTGTCTGCAATAAAAAAAAAAACATCAATTTCAAAACCAGGAGTAATGGGTTAAGTTGTACAAAATGGATTTTTCAAAACTTCTATCGGCCTACATTACTCTTTGTATATTTATCATACGTGAACAGCTCTCACTGCGATAAACATTTGATATCAGCACACACACACACACACACACACACATATATATACATACACATATATATATATATATATATATATATATGTATGTAAAAATAAAAGATGTAGTTATATGGATTTTTGTACACTTTATCATTGACTAACTCCTTGTTACTACCATACAGATTCAATTATGAATCTTTAAAAATATTTATATGTTTGTATATCTGTTCACTTTGTTTATGATAGATTTACTGTTAAAATTTGACATTGGTATATCTGTTCAAATTGTTGTTAGTATGTTCATTCAATGTTGGTATATCTATCAATGTGCTATAAATATAATAGTAGTAGTAGAATTAGTAGACTTATGTTTATCTTCCAAGATCAAAATTCAGTCCTTTGGTGGTGAGACTGGAATGACCTTTTCAGGGTACTGGCCTGGGTGATGGTATATGGAACTCATGTGCTGCCCAGACCACATGGCCCCTATCTCTGCTGTATTGACAAGATCCAAAGGGGATATGGGGCATAACATTTATGACTGGTTTGGCTGCAGGAGTTGCTACAGATTTGTCAGTATTGATATTTTGGGTTCCATTTTATGGGGCTGAATTTATTTCCATGGCTTTTTTTCCAGGTTTTGATATGATTGTAAGGCAGCAGAGGGTGAAAATCTGGGTTATCCTTCTTAGATGGACTACATTCTCAGGCCGACAAGCTCCATCTTCCTGAAGCAGCTGGCTATGAGGCACTAATGGTCCATCCTTGCCCCTTCTCTGACATGGAGCCGGACTTGGTTGTCGGAGTCTATTTGAAGCGCATGCTATGGGAGCATTAATAGACAACATATATATAAATATCAGTATATAGATACACATTGACATTAATATAAATGGATTTTACCAGACTCTTGCTATTTTTTGATTGGATGCTTTGGGTATCAAAATATTTGTCTGCACTGGTATTGATATTTACTAAGCTAAATGCTTAGTATGAGACAAAGGTCACAAGTTTGGGGGCACCCAATGAAGTTTGAAATCTTGACAAGAGTAATAGTTGGTGAGACTTGTTTGATGACTCTGATCAGAAATCCTGTCTTCACTTTTATCCCCATACCTATATACTTTGATTAATTGCTACACCACTGTACAGTTTTGTCTCAAGATAGCATTTTTTTTCTTTTCTTTTCTTTTTTTTTTTTTTTTTTTTTTTTAAAGGAGTGGGGGCAGGGGTGTCAGCATCGTTATGTATCTATGTTGGTAATGTTAAAACTTTGTGTCTACCATACTCTACAGATATCTATCCCCATAATTATTGGTATACCTATCTAACCTCAATGATACCAGTACTCTTGTACATATTAATATTACATATTTCGACCACTGTGCAGATATAACTTGCTATTCACATTGGTATGACCATAGCTGTTTACCATGCAGATGATGTTAGACAAATTGATGTTTGTAGATCTATCCATTTTGTTACCAATTCAAGAGCTCACTATCTGTTAACAATGGCATTGACATAAACAGTATGTACATATCCACATTTTTATGAAAATGCCAGTTGATCTGTCCATAATATATATATATATATATATATATATATATATATATATAGCTGTTTGATTAGATTGCTACTCTTTCAGAAGGAAACAGTAATAGGTTGGTGGACAGGAATTTGTAAAAAAAAAAAAAAAAAAAAAAACTAAAAAATTTTTTTAACTATGGTTGCCTCAGATATATCCTTGTTGGATGTGCATAAATTGATGGATGTTTTTTTTAATATTTTTTTTTATAAATATATAGATGAAACTATTCACTCCTTTCACTGTGTTAAACTACAGCAATCCACTTTCATTGGAGAAAGTGACAAAAAAAATTTAATGTTATAATTTCCTTAAGTATTGTCAATTTTCACGGAATAAAATTGTAAAAATCATTACTTTGATTTCACATTGTAAAATATATATATATATATATATATATATATATATATATAGTAAAATCAATTTCAGCTTTTGACAAATGATCCCTTCTCTCCCACACATATACAAATTAAATAATAGTCAGGGTTAACCAACTGTCTTGGGTTTAACCCTTTGAACAAGTATCTAACTATTCCTATAAAACCAAATAGCCTAAGCCTCAAGACTCTCTATCAAAATTTTTTTTTTTTTTTTTTTACAAGATTACTGTTATACATAGGAATTTTGTTGAAATGACTACTAAATTGGCTTTATAAGTTTCATTAGTATCATTATCAACATTACTGTCATCCAGGTATGTTTATTACAACAGTAGTTACATATGTGGATTGCCTTGTGGTGTATAATTGATTGGGTAGAACAGCATTCCAAATATGACACCCAGGTTTGACTCTAACTATGGCTGATTTGTCAAGGAGGTGACCTTTTGATAACAGCCTAGGGAATTCCTGAATCCCAAATCACAGATTGAATCTAGCTTTGTATGCAAAATTGGATAGTTGGAACTCTTTGGGAGCCATCAATGGTTGTCCTAGCAAGAAGTCATTGTGACTGAGGGTTTGAGCATACTGGCCTTGTTCAAACTGTTAATCACACCAGATTGTGCACACTTTCCTAGACACTGTAATTAAGGTCTGATCAGCATAGTTGCAGTATAAACCACAGCTTCACTCTGTGGGTGTAGAAGAAATAAACAGGCATCTGCAATAGGGATTAGCTAATGACCCTAGCTGTTCTCAGAAACAAGACCTTTTACAAGCTTAATCACTAATTTAATGGTATTTTCTAGGTAGAGTTTTGAGCTTATGTCTGTAGAGGGTGAGGAATACAAATATTAGTTTCTGGTCTCTCTTATCTATTAACAGTGAAAATCTGACTTGCAGTTGAAAAAAAAATCGCAAGAGATTGTCACATCTACACAAAAACAATACCTTGTCTGGTTGCAAAAGCTGCTGGTGGCACTAGGGTTGGGGGCTGTCAAGAGCAGGGTTATTGCATGTGCTTTCCACACGTATATAGAAAATTGAAACAGTCTTGTTTGTTCTCTGTATACCTGTCATGATCAAACATATCTGCATAAATGATAAAATGACTGATATGAAATATCCAGATCATCTAAGATGGAATATATGAAAATCAGTTGATGTTTAATGGTTTTTTTTATTATTCTATTGCTGTTTCGTTCAATAAAAACATCAAAGCAATTAAATGAATTGAAGAAAAATAGTTACCATGGTAACTTTGCTACTTGTAAATACTAAGAAAGAGTTAAATGTTAAAAATATAGTGATTTGATGTGGAAAAATAAGATATATCTTATTTCTTATCTATTTTCTCATATATATATATATATATATATATATATATATATATGATGTAATAGCTATTAATTGCTAGAGCAGTGTTTCTTAACCAGTGCACCCAGGCACACTAATTTGTGCAGTGAAATGTTTATTATCATGGCGATTAAGCTTAGTACACACAAATTTTCGTAGCTATTAGTATGCATTCATATGTTTTTATTTTATTTCTGGCATGGCTGGCAGGCAAAGGTATTTCAATAAGTTACACAGTTTATCTGCCTTTTATTAGCAATAACAACAAATTGTGATATCCCCCCCCCCTTCATTATATACAGGGTATGACAGAAGTAATAGCACACTCAATAGGGTTGAATAATGGTTCGTAAGCTAATCTGGTTAACTGTTATCGCTGTGTAGTGAGTTTGATTCTCACTGGGTGCCCTGTACATATGGCCTCGTTTTAAGCTTAAATATAATAGTGTGTGTGTGTGTATATATATATATATGAGGTAGAATGTTTGCTTTCTGATCATGAGCATGTTCGAATCTCAATTTGTTAAGGTGGTGACTTCTTGATGTTATTGGCCTGGGGAGGTGATCCCAGTGTGCAGTACAATTGGAAAAAGTGCCTGCAAGCCATACCATGAGTTGTCCCAAACTTTGGGAGTGAAATTGTGTACATGAAACCATTGATGATTGTGCTAGCACAAAGACACAAGTTATTGCAACCAAGGGTTTGAGTGTACTGGCCTTGTTCAAAAAAACTGTTGATCACTCCAGACAATGCATACATTCTCATAGACTGTAAGTAAAGTCCACTCAGCATAATTGCAGTAACTGACTGAGCAGCCATAGCAGACAAATCTGGTCGAAGACAAGTAATTGTCCATTATATATATATATATATATATATATGTGAAATAATTGCTGAAACCTGATGAGTGCACTGAACGATTGCAAAAAGGGTTCATCTACGAAACTGATGTTGAGGTGCTGAGTATAACATCAATCAGTTAAGTGACAAATTTTATTTTTATTAATCCTAAAATTCTGTGTGTGTAAAATATATATAAACAAAAACTTTGTCTATAGCATTGGTTTGAAATGCTTATCATGTGCACTTAATGACTCGTTATTTTATTATTGTAATAATAATAATAGTAATAAAGTAACACACCTCCCTACATAGGTTCCCTGAAAATTGTGCACAAGAATCTACAATCCCTTCTGTAATGAGTAATATTACATATTGTCTGCCCTGTTATTTCTGTACCACTCTGAAGAGGATGGTGCTTATTACATTTGAAATTTTCTAATGTCTTCCTTGTGGAGAACACAAAATTAGTAGTTAAAAAAAAAAAAAAAAAAAAATTTTTTTTTGTGGATACTATTTCACTCTTGCATAACAAACGATAATAGTTTGGGAGACAAGGTATGGCTAATACCCCTCTCTATAGATTCCCCACATCTCAAAAAAACAAAAATTAATAAAAAATTTTTTTATATATATATATATATATATATATATATATATATATATACTTGTATTTTTTGGCATGCTACTTTTTAGTTTAGTAGCTAATGAAGAGAATTTGTATAACTGTTCAGCTAAAGTGGAAAAGGAAAAATTTCTTTTTCTTTTTTTTTTTTTTTCACTGTAGAACAAAATATTGAACACATTTTTATATCCCCCCCATCCCCACTCAAATATTTAACAAAAATGTCTTGTATATTTATTTATTTTTATTTTGTTTTATTTCTTTTAATAAAGTAATGGCCATTTGAAGTTTTAGGTGTTTTATTTATATATATATATATATATATATATATATATATATATATATATATATATGTATATATCTAGGACTGGTGATATATTTGTATTCATTGTTTTATGACTTTCTCATTGTTATTACTAACATATTTATTCATTCTAAGTTCTACTAAGAATAGTCTAAAAA
The DNA here is from genome assembly GCA_963932145.1 of Acanthosepion lycidas. Classification (NCBI taxonomy): domain Eukaryota; kingdom Metazoa; phylum Mollusca; class Cephalopoda; order Sepiida; family Sepiidae; genus Acanthosepion; species Acanthosepion lycidas. Next base: position 25,814,761 of record OZ010603.1, read on the forward strand.
TTAATGATCATGGTCATCTACTGTTTCTTCAATTTAATGATACTATGTCACTCAATAACTATCCAAAGCAATTCTGATTTTATTATAATAGTATTTCACACTTACTATTTGAGTACTAATTCTGACTCTTTGATCATTAGTATTTTCTCCTAACCGTTTGTTTTATGGTTGCTTGATCATTGATATTAGTCATCTTTCATTGTTTGCTATTTATTAGTATTACTATTGAAATTACATTATTTTTCATTATGATATTAATTTTTTATTGTATATTATTTCATTATTATTAATATTATTTTGTCATCTTTGGTTGACGGCATGATTTTGAGTCCTAATATTTCAGTTTTAAATAATTTTGAATTTTATAAAAAAAAAGAAATCAAACAAAAAAACCTTCAAATGGCATTTATTTTATTTAAAAAAATGTTTATTTTTTTTGTTTTTAAATATGTTTTATCAGTTTGATTTTTCTTTGTTAGTATAAAACATTCTGGTTGCATTTTTTTTAATTTTTTTATTTTTGTTGTGAAAAAATACTAGTAAACATTTTTTATTTTGGAAAAAATAAAGTTTTTTTGTTTTTTTTAAAAATTTCATTTTCTTTTTTTGTTTTCAAATTTTCTTGTTAATTTTTTACATTGACAATATTTTTGTTCCTCAACAAGACCCTATGCATTTTTTATAAAGGGTGCAGCAGAAATACCTCCCACATAATGGTAAGACATTAGCTAGATGAAGATACCATTGCCACTAATGTCTTACCATTATGTGAGAGGTATTTCTGCTACGCACTGTATAAGTATAGTAGATATAGGCTTGCCTTAATTTTTAACTGCAATTGCTTTTTTCCTTGACTTGGTTTACTGGAGTTAATGATATACTGGATAACCCAGCAGGGTTATCCAATATTGAAATCCATTTTTGGATTATACTTAGATCCATAGGTAAATATGGATCAGGTTATATGGATGTCAAGCCTGCCACCAAACTCGTTCAGAGATATATAAATTGTCAGCTGTATACAATTGTTATGATTAAAAGTGGCTTTGAGCAAAGGAAGCTTATAACTCTTAGCAAAGGGCATCCTTCTTTGAACCTTGTGGACTGGTGCTACATAGTCTTCATGTGCTACATACAAACAAAGAACTGTACCAAATAGCATAAACATCATCACTTGAGGACTTTCAACAGCAGCAACAACTAAAATGGATAGCATATGTAACTTGAAGAGAAAATAATGACATCATGATAATGTTCCATACTATTCCAAACAAAAGGTTAGGAAAAAAATGCCCATCAACACTGGACAGAATGATAACAGCTATGTGGACTTGGGAAACCTATTTTCCTGAAAAACTGTTTTAAGAGAAAGATTTGATAAAATTTCAACTGACAGTAGTACTGGCTTTTCAGTCAATGAATGTTTCCTGATAAAAAAAATGTTTATTCTCGCTTTCCAAGCTATCCATTGGTAATTAACTATCTCTACTCTCCAATGCCCATATTAGGCATTAGTATGTCCATGGTATAATTGTAAACATACAACATACAATGTGGATCTCACACAAGCTTTCCACCTACTGGCCAATGATTTACCCAACAACGTTGCATTTTGATTCTTCATTTCATTACTGTGTACCAAAAACTGGGAAAGTGCCCACTGCAAGTTTACAAGGTAACAAAATAAAAGGCAAATACCAATTTGAGGAATAAGAATGTGAGCCCCCATTTCCCATATAAAATAGATGGTTTATTCAGGGCGTCGCTTTCATGTCTGGGTTGGTAGGTAGGTGATACTTGGGACAACATCTATGTTGGTCCAATAGCTCAGCTCTTCCCCATTACCAATTCCTCACCCATCTACTCATCCTGACGTGGTGACTAGCAATATAAAGGGACAGCACAGGGACCATGTGAACAAGTCTGTTTCCAGCTGAAGAGCAGACCAGAACTCACCCCAATCCCATAATTATTACAGGAATGATATTACATAACAGTTCAGTGCTCTTTGTTTCCGACAAAAGTTTCTTTTTTCTTACAACTTCATTTAACTTTTGGAAGGCATATTTCATTATTCCAATGTATATTTGGATCTCAGTGTTGCACTTCCCATCCTCTGTTAAAACACTTTCTAGATATTTAAATCATTATCAGTTATGTGCCATTTGTGATACATGCTTAGCCGATCATGTACCTTTCAATACATGACTGATGAGGCAGAATTTTTTTCCCACAGTATGTTGCCATTTCTTTCTGCGGTAGACCAGTTGCCATCCAAGGCTATAGAACCTGATCTGTCCTGCTATTTACCCATAGCTGGGAGGAGAAGATGATTCATATCTTTCCCAAGGGTATTAGCACGAAAATGAATGTAATGGATTCAACTGGAAAGTCAGTCAGTTATGTGCCATGCATGATACACGCTTAGCCGATCATGTACCTTTCGATACATGACTGACGAGGCAGATTTTTTCCCGCAGTAGGTTGCCATTTCTTTCTGCAGTAGACCAGTTGCCATCCAAGGCTATAGAACCCACTCTGGCCTGCTATTTACCCATAGCTGGAGGGAGAAGAAGAGGATTCATACCTTTTCCAAAGGGTATTAGAAGTAAGTGAATGGAATGGAATTGACTGGATTTTGAACTCTGCTCTCCAATTCCTCAATCCCAGCCGCTATCCCTTACTCCACTGTGCTTCCTTAAATCTTTATACATGTTTGATTTTGGTACCTTCAATTTACAATTCCCACTTTGGGCTCATCCTTTTGTTAACAACCCTGCATTCTGTCTTCTTGCAGTTGATGTTTAATCCTTTCTTCACGCTTTCCTTCGCTAACTTCTGTAGGAATTTTTGTAGTTTTCTTTCCGTGTCTGCCACCAACACTGTCATCCACATATCTTATGTTTTTAAGATTGTGGCTGCTAATAATGAATCCTGGCAGGACTTCTAATTCTCTCAGTATCACCTTGATATATAGGTTGAATAAATCCAATGAGAAAACACGTCCTTGTTTTATACTTCTTTCTATTTTTGTATGTCTTCTGAATTCATTTTTCCTGCCCATATAGGTTCTGGATTATTGTAATATCATTCTCAAGTGTTGCCATGTATGGTCTGGTGTCCCCACTGTTCATCATGAGGTTCTTAACAAAATCCAAAGACGGATATGCAATGTGAGCAGTCCTGACTTGGGATCTCAACCCTAGTCACTTTATCACAGACATGATCTGGCTTCCTTCTGTCTTTTCTACAAATATTTCCATGGCAACTGCTCTGACGACCTATTTTTACTGCTGCTCCGACTGCATGAATTTAAGTGTGCTACTAGGTTGGCATGTTGGTCCCACCCTTTTACTGTCAAAACAGTTAAATGTAACCGCCTCTTCTACTCCAAAAGTTTCTTCCCAACAGTGGAACTCCTTTCTTCTCACTTGCTTCTCTAATAACTATAATCTCCAAAAATGTAAAAGTAATGTCAATTGTCATCTTCTGATGACTTAATCTTGATCATCGTCCTTCTCTTCATCCTTTTCTGAAACACCCCTCTTTACTCTTACTTTCACTCTCTGTAACCTCTTGCATGCTAGTGGCATTCCCGCCTTGCTTGGGGTGAAATGCTTTAAAAAGATAACAAAACTTTCCTGTCTCTTAATTCTTTTAGGTTTTGGACGGAATTTTTTGCTATTCTAATTGCTTGATTTTGGTGTTTGCATTTCATAGTTCTTGGGCTGTTCCTTTTGCTAACACTCATACATTCTGTTGTCATACCGTTGACATTAAATTCCTTTTTCTTGCCTTTCTTTACTCCCTTCTGTAGAAGTTTCTGTAGCCTCCTTTCTGTATCTGCTATCAATACTGTCATTTGCATATCTTATGTTGTTAAAGTTGTGTCCGCCAATGACGAAACCCGGCAAAATATTAATTCTCTCAGGATTGCTTCTACACTAGGGTGACAGACCTGAAAAATATTCATTTTATTAGAGGATAACATAAAAAAAAAGTATAGAAGCAGAAATCTTTATTATTTAACTTAGACCATCCACTTGTAACAGCCCACCTACTTGTAACATCTGAGCCCGCCCATATTTCTGTTGCTTGAAGTCACTTCTTCATCTGCGAGGAGATCGTCCAGGATTCACTGCCATATAGGAGGACAGATATCACCTAACAGTTCAGTATACTTTTCTTTGTTTTTGACAAAATTTAAATGTTTCTTAGTACTTTGCTCAGCTTTTGGAAGGCATCTTTATCCCAATACACCTTCAGATTTCAGTGTTACACTTTCCGTCCTCTGTTAAAACACTTTCCAGGTATTTAAATTGTGGCTGCCTGATTTTAATACTCCAATTTGTAATTTGTAATTTATATGTTGAACAGTTTGTTTTGCTAATAACCATGCTTTCTGTCTAATTGCAATTGAGGCTTAGTCCTTTGCGCTTGCTTTTCTTTACTACCTTCTGTAGTAATTCTTGTTGTTTCCTCTCTGTATCTGCTATCAACATTGTATCATCTGCATATCTTATATTGTTAAGATTGTGTCCGCCAATAATAAATCCTGGTAGGACTTATTAAGGTGTAAAAGGGCCATGGTTCATAAACAAGAGAAATTTACTACTACTTGGCTTATTATCCCAATTCTCTTCGTACTGAGGAAATTAACTTCAGTACAAGAAGAAACGAGCAGCTATGTGTTTGTTTAGCTTCGTTAAGAACTTTCTTAGATGAAGCATTTTTACTCTTGTTAATTATTAACTAGTTTCTCTTTCATATTATTTTTGTTGCTTGTTTATCACAGTGAGCAGATTATTGTGTTTGGAACATTCAACGATCTATGTTTATCAGAAATAAAGAATTAGCCTTTGACGAGAAAAGAATTAGTCATTAATTTAGATTATAATATAATAAGCTTATTATAATTCTACTTGTCCCTCCCTTAGCATACCATTATGCTCTCCCAATACCTCATAAATAATCGACTATTCCTTTTTGATCGCCTAGAAAGATGGAAAAAACGTATCAGGGATGCTACTTGGTTTCAATGAGAAAACGAAGGCAAAATAGAAATATTTAACGTCTGTTTTCATTGAAATGAAAAAGGTTGTCAGTTTCAATTCTTTTCATTACTTCTGGAAATAACGACCAGCATTCATATTTATAATTGTTGTTGCAATATTTTGTTGTTAAGCTCAAATATAATGATGCAATAGGGGAATTTCTATGTGTCATATCGGAATAGTGTCGATGCCGACACTTGGGTCTGAACACAGATCACCAGAGCGCAAACACAGGTGATCCCATTTTGAATAAGTAGATCACGTGATAGTAAAGTAAATGTATATATGGGAATTAGCGTGGCGTCTAATGGATCGCTCTTTCTATTCATTGGCCCCTTTTATTTTTGTCCCTATTTTTTTTTCTTTTGGTTTAATTCCCCATCCCTTCCATCTTTTGGTGGATAGTGATGTCAGTTCTCTGGTGGGTGCGGGGCATCTTTCATTTCGGGTGTGACTTTCGTAACGGTTTTTGTGTTTAAATGAGTTTTTGGGATGTATTTTTTTAAAGCCCCGCATTGATTTCGTCCAGTGAACTGATGTTACTGCCACAGTTAGGGCTTTGTGTGTGGGGGGGGTATTACTAACAAAATTGTATTTAGTTTCTTGTATATAGTTTTGTACACATTTGTAAATATTCATTGTTTTTTTTTTAAAGATTTTTAATTGTTATTTTATTATCCTCCCTCCCCATATATACAATTCATTGTATATATGGGAACTAGTTAGGACTTCATAAAGTTTCTGAGGTATTATGGTGTATGAGGTAAGAACGGCAAGTAAGAATGAGTTGTTTTGGTGAAAGGAATACTGTTTGTATTTTTGGGTCAGTGTTTACGGCTAACTTTAATGACAAGACAAAAGAAGACCATCCTTTTTCCCCTTCCTCCTTTTGACCTTGTGCCCTATTTGTACATATTGTACAATAAATATTATCACTCTTTCTATTCTATCCTCTATTACTATACAGATCACCATTCTCTATACTATTCCTCTATACTGATCACTACACGGATCACTATTCGGTAGTTACTATTCAAGCGAGTATTATCGAGCAAGTACTATAAGCGTGAGTGCTATTCGAAAGCGTCTAACACCAGTATTGTTCAACGGCGTTACTATAGTTGTATCTGCGATTATAAAATATCTACTACAACGAGCTTTACGAAAGTGACAACGAGTCTTCGTTGACATCACAAAATTATGGATATTTTATTGTCGTAGGATTCGCCACGAGCTTATTTAACTTCAAATAGGAAAACTGAAATTTTTACGGGTATTTCTAGTTATATTATAATTATATAATCATGATAATAATAAAAATGATTATGGAAAAAGTTATATTTACGTGATAGTCATTCATTTAGATTATAATAATAAGTACACAATAAGGATGTGTGGCATCCGTCGGTCTCGAAAACCTTGGATCTGCGCCTAAAGAGTTATCCCTCAGCTGTTGATGACGGTGTGCATCTGTTATGGCTGTAGAAGTCCACATAGGAGTGACAATGAATGCATACATAGACGCTCTCCCCCGATGTTGCCTTGTTTTCTTTCCATCGAGCGTACTTCTCGGCAGGAAACCTTCGTTTCTCCTCTCCTCAACATAATAAGAATAATACTAATGATACTACTAATAACAATAATAAATGCCATGGCGCACAATGTATGGCACTCGGAGTTTCTAATCTTAATTGAATGGCGGTGTTAACGTGTACATGTTTTCTTTTGGGGAAATTAAGATCGGCTACAGTAAATATCCTGTTCAATAGCACAGATTTGCTTGCTAGTTACCTGTGACCAATTGTTTATTCGGGGCTGACGGCCTGCGCATCTCTGTTCATGGGCGGATGTACTAGTGGATGCATCATGGCTGAATGTCGAGAGTTTTTTGGGTTTTTTTTTTTTTACTTTTTTTTTTAATTTAAGTTTCAAGGATAAGGTGGTCATGTCGACTTAGGAGTCACATTTCGACACTTGGCAACACTCAGCCGGAAATTATCTGAGCAGACTGGGTTACCTCGATTTGAAGGTATTTTGAACCGTGTCCTACTTACAAGATTATGCGCTACTTTTATCGAAACCTATCGACATATCGCGCAGATTTGGATGTGGTGCATGTGCCTGCAATACTCTTATCAGACTGGGTGACATGTTAGGTATATTGGGGTTGGTATATTTGTGCTCTAGTATCACATTGTTGGCGTCCTGCTCACTCACTCACTCACTCACTCATTCACTCGCTCACTAATAATAACGAGAAGAAGAAATAAATAATATGTGAGTGTCAAATTTCCCAATCCCTCTTTCTTCATTAAGTGTCCAAGAAATTTCAGCAATTTCTTTCTGGATTTGAGTATAAGCGTCCATTTCGTTTTCATTTTGACGAAGACTTTATCGTTGCTTAAACGTTCCGTCCACGGTATTCTCAGTATCCTCCTGTAGAACCGCATTTCTGTTTCCCACACTTGAACTTTTCTGACTGCTATTTTTTCTCCACACAATCGCCATTATTACTATTTAGTGATGATGTAATGAATATGCATACACCTGGGTTCCCCCTCGCAGTAATTTGATTGGCTGGTGTCAGCCATAAATACAGACTGATGTGGAGGTACGGAGACGCCTATTGGCTACGCCCATAGTCTTCGCCTATTGCCTACACCTATTGCCTACCACTACGATGAGGACCAGTCCATTACGGTTACCTGCTAGATTGTTCTACTCGGTTACAGTAGTCCAAAACTACTTTGCTACTTCGAACAAATATATCCCTTTCCGGGACATATCAAGTGAATTCACACTTGACTAGGAACTTCACATTTGTGGCCTTGTGCCAAACTATGCTGGCTTAATCGACTTGAAATTATTTCTAACTAGGCCCCACCTGTAAGGTCACGCACTGCTTTTATCAAAACCTGTCACCATATCGCGTACATTTGGTTGTGATGCATGTACCTGATAAACCATTATCAGACTAGGCATCATGGTGGGGGGGTAGATTAGGCTTGTATATTTATTTGTACGCCAGCATTATTTTCTCGATAAGTTGATCTCATCATCAATGTCAATTAATTAACAGTTATTGGTATATGGTAATTTTTTGTTGTCGCCTTGAAATTAGTGTAACCACGATTTATTTATTAGCTTAAAAGCTTTACTCCGTGTGGACTTTTAAGCTAGCTCCTGTCGAAGTCTAACTGGAAAGGGACATCGGTTTCAGCTTAGGAAACAGCAAATGATAATTTTGAAGAAATAACTTTGAATTCCTCAATTCACTCAATGGAACTTAGAAACCTCACTTTAACTCTGATTCGGGCTATAAGTTCAATTCCAGCCAAAAGACCAATTTGTACCGAAAATTGAGTTTTTCAAATCACAAACTCTATAGAACTTTAAAATCCCACGTCACGAAACCTCTCACTTTAACTCTGACTCCTTGGCAGAAATAAAATTAATTTCCTCAATACGTAGTTTTGGAAATATTTTAAACTGAATTTGCAACAAAAAATGTTAAATTCACAAATCTTTTGTGTTTAAACTCAATATAAATTAAAAGCTTTTAAAGTCACTGATGTTTTTCAGTTACAGTGTAACCCGGATATAAGATAAAACCCGAATATAAGAGAGATTTTCTCTGGTCCCAAATTAGAGCCATACTTACCTAAACAAAATAGACCATACCCGGATATAAGAGAAACCCTGATATAAGAGACTTCTTCTCCGGTCCCGACAACTCACTTATATCCGGGTTACACTGTATTTTAAAATTTGGATTTTTAACTGTTCTTTCATCATGGGGACACAAATCCCAATGCCGGATGTTCATGCACCAGAAGAAGGGCATATTTTCAATCCAGGGATCATCCTGATTGTAAAAAGGTATAATATGTCTATGTAAAGCAAGGGTGGCCCGAGTTAGAGTGGGGGTTTCAGACACGGGGAAGAACAGACAGAACTTGCCGTCTATTTGTTTCGAAAAGAGATAGAAATATGAAAGAAAGAAAGACGATAGATAGAAAAAAAAAAAGAAAGAATTTTCATTTTTAACTAATCTCTCCTCATGCAGACACAAATCACAATGCTGGATTTTCAAGCACCAAATGAAGGGCAGATTTTCAATCCAGGGATCATCCTGATTCTAAAAAGGTATAATCATACTTATTATAAAAACCAGGTTGTGTGTGTGTGTGTGTCTGTACGTTTATATATTGGATCGGATTTCCTACATTTTTCAACCGATTTCAACAAAACTTCACAGGACTACGTAAAATTACCTTGCGGTGGTTCTGACATTACCAAAAATTGGAAAAACACAATTGTTTTTGCACGAAATCAATTTGAAAACACGATTAAGAGGCATCGCAAGAATGAAAGGGGGACAACTCATATCGATTTATACTTATTATAAAACCCTGGTTTTTTGTGTGTCTATGTGTTCGTTTATATATGGGATCGGATTTCCTACATTTTTCAACCGATTTCAACAAAACTTCAATTTTTTTGGCAGGTAGTGTTTCTTATTGTCTTGCACACCTTTTTCTTTATTTTTAGATTCACAATGCTTTAAAAATTCTATTTACAAGACAATTGTTTATAATAAAATTCTATTCAATCGGTAGACTCATAACGATTGAAAACAATGCTTTTGTTTGAGTTTGGGTTTGACCAATTCATAAAAAAAAAAAAAAAAAAAAAAAAAACCTAATTAAGACATGCGTGTCCGTCAACCTTAAACAATAATCTTTGTCAATTTTATTTTTCAGTCTTTATGATGGTCAATACTTGATCTATCTCTTACTGTTACATCCCCGGGCAACGCCGGGCTCTACTGCTAGTATGTCTATGTAGGGATAAGGTGGTCCGAGTTAGAGTGGGGGTTTCAGACACAGGGATGGACAGACAGAATTTGCCGTTTATTTATTTAGATTTTTTTTTTCTTTATTTCGATGAATCGTTTTATTCGCTCAGTTTTGAACAAATGCAATTGCCAATGAAACATTATTTGATTGATTGACTCGTTTTTTATGACTTATTAATCTTTTGCATATTATTTAAAGCCAGAAAATATTTTAGATTGTAATTTTTTGTAGGTAGATAATGATTTACTGATACAAATCTTACTAATTAACCCATAGTTGGGGGAGAAGAGATGAATTCATAACTTACTCAAGAATTTTTGCGCGTAAGTGAATATAACAAACCTAACTGGAATTAGAACTTAATACTCCGATTAACAATTATATGTCACCTAGAATACTATGTCCACCCTGGTAGGGGGAACCTCATTGAGACAAACACCAAATTATTGAGAACCGGATTCGTCTTTTCATTTCTTGATTTCATCTTCCGTTTCTTGTGAACGTACCCCGAATCTTTTCCAATCACAACGGCGAGAACAAGAGGCGAAACAACGTGGGGATTAATTTATCCGCTCGGTTAAAAAGAGGGTCCTCGATGTATGTTCACTGATTATGCAACAATTGCATTGCAAATTCGTGTTTACAATGTAAAATAACGTATTTAATTACTTTTTTTTTTTGCTTACTCTTTTTTTTTTTTTTTGAATTGCTTAAGCTACATTGCCGTTAGTAGTGGAGCTGCTTAAAATTTAGTCAAATTCTTGTAGAATTGCTAGTAAATGAGTTGCTTCTAAAAATAAAATCGTGTACTCATAACATAGAAAAATTGTAACAATATTAAAAGCAAATGGGGCCGAAGGAATCATTGAATAACCTACATAACGAGCAGAACTGACAGTAGTAGTCAGGGGACAAACACTGTTTAGAGCTATGACGGATAGAAAGTTGTGGAGAGGCATAATCGCTCGTGTCCTGAAGGGAGAAAGCACATAAAAGTAGAAGCCTTAAATCCGAGTTCAGCCAATAGCATTAAGACCGTTTAAAGACAATGTACTGTTGTCCCCATTCCATAATAATAATTAAAGCTGATCGTTTTAAATACTATCGATTTTCTCCTGAAGTCCAATTAGGAAGGTTTTTGTTGTTATTTGCTGATTAAATATAGGTCAGGGATTCGTGTTCAACTGTTATTTTGTTTTGTTTCTTTTATTGATTGTTATTGTTGTGAAGCGGACTTAATACTTTGCACATTTCTTATGTTAAACGCAATGCAGTGAAAAGCGGAGTGATTAAACAGTTAACATAAAAAGTCCTTTATCTCATCACTGTTGCGCGTATGGATTTTCTTAGATTTCAATTAGTTTATGCAAAAATTAGACCAGCTCTTTTTTCCGTTTTAAGTTAGAGACATATTCTGTCTTTAGAAAAAAACAATCAAAAAACCAACAGTTTTTTTTTTTTGGCGTAAAAGAAAAAAATAAAAGAAAAAAACTCTGTGGAAAGTACAGAAAATATCTAATGTATTTACTCGATTCTGTACACTGGCTACTGGTGTGAACATACGGTCGGGTCCTTCGGAATTTTTGTTCACCGTCAGCCTCTGCTTCACGCCGTAGTACGATTCCCGTTGTGAGGTTATTGACCAATAAGAACACGAGACTAAAACTTCCGCGCATAAAATGATCGCTTATTCACTTGTGAACTTCGTCATTTTGTGTGTGGTTCGGGGGACTTTCTTCGATCTTCTTCTCATGAGTGAATGACTCCTCTTCGAGTAGGTCTTTTATAAAACTTTTTTGTCCCCTAGTTGTTCAACATATGCATATCCTAAGCTCAGCTGGGTTGATATCCTTTGAGACTCGATTTTGCATCTGGTGGCTATGAGGACGCCTTGCCGGTCAATCTGGCTATTTGGATGTTCTGATGTGACACGGAGTGCGAAGTCTAATTTGGTATCTGTTAAAGCAAGCCCAACACATATTAGGGTTCACCTCTAAGAGAAAAGGTTCCTTATTGGCATTGAATTTGATTCTGACCATTTGGATATTTCCTGACGAGAATCACATAATACAGCGTTTGTGTCAGTGTGAACAAAACTGGGAAAGGAACGGTGTACGTTCAACAAAGAAACTGAAGGTGAAATATTGCACGGGGAGAAACATCTCGAATACAGCCGTTTCAATATATCATTTTAGTGAGAAATATAAAGAATCTGTTGGTTACAATAAAAAGGGTTCCTTATCTATGGATCAGTTCCCTTGACACTATCTGAAAGTAGGTAACACTTGAGACATTTTTGGTCTACTCTCGTCTTCACTCACAACAGAAATCTGTTTTCTTCCGTTTCTGCATCTCTTCTTACTCTAACCATGACAGCTTCTTATTGAGAATGCGGTCTGACTATATAAGCCCATGATTGGAATTCCTTACCTTCCTGCCGATTGACACTTGACCCCAAAAGTTTTTATTTATTTCTTTTCCCTACTTTTGAACAGTAGGTGGTTGTTTTGGAACGTTCACATTTCGATTTTAGTAGCGATGCAGTTGGTTGTCATAAAAGCCGCTGTAAGCTCCAGGTCCAGATAAAATCATTCCCAGTCCATTTGACTATACGGTTGTCCTGACCCATTGTATCACACTGATACTCTGCTATCCAGATAGAATCATTAGAGAGAAAATCGGCATTATAAACTGATTACTGGTCATGTTATTTAAATACAATCATTAAACTAATCAATGATGATGGAGATCGCAAGAAATAAAAAAATCAAGGCTAAAATTGAATAATTAAAACAAGTTGCGCTTAACGATTTCAGATACTATATATATATATATATATATATATATATATATATATATATATATATATATATATCACCGGACCAACCCAATAAATAATTATCAATTCAAACGACCAATATATACATAACGCGAAACCAAATATATGCTTATATGTGACAGCCCCTGCTGCCGCCTACACCCGGTAGTGTAACCACGATTAGCGGTATGTTCTTCAAGGTCTTGGAACGACACTTTAACCACAGGGCTAACTCTGTGCTGGTCAACGCTGACGCTGCTCTAAGCTGGTTTTTGGTCGCTAGCCGCTTCGATCCACATTAACTCTGCCCACGTTGTGTTCTTGATTTCAGAGCAGTGGAAGATCGAATGTCGTAGTAATCGAAGTGCTGGTTCGAGTCGTGGCGGACGTTATATCAAGAGAAGAAATATCTTCACAACGAAAAAAAAAAAAAGAAAGATTCGTTGGGTCTATCTTCAATTGGTTTATATACTTCTTGGTACAGCAAAACTTAATCCTTCCTGCATCAATCTCTATAGTGACACTAGACCTCGCCTTAAGTTTTGAGTTCAAAGTTGTTTGGAGGCAGGAGATCTGATGGCAGTTGACGTGGATTCCAGAAGCACACGATGCGGGATTCGAGTTCTCAAAGTTATCTGCTTATATGCACTTCGGCCCAAAACCCCGGCGTGGGGGCGAAGGGATCTGAGGATTTGGGTGATTCCTCAATTTTCACATTAATCCCAATAAGGGTTATTTGTTCCCTATTTTTGCTTTCTTAATCAACTTTTCAAATTTGGAGAATTATCCACATTCTTGGGAGTCGTTGCAGGGATTACAACTTGCTTTGCTTTACATCTCATACCATCACTCCATACAGGCGATGCTAAATTCTCCCTCTTCCTCTTTCCTTCTCAGAATTCAGCCTCAGCCTACTTCCCAGGGCAGGCATAAGTGTCTTTGTGACAAATCTAATTTTTTATAGTGCATTGATGAAAGTGTGTAGTTTATTTTAGTCATTAATTTTAATTCTCTGATTTGCCTCCACTTTACCAGAATTATCCCCGTCCAGCGAAAACATAAACCAGGCCACTGCGTTCTTATGAAACCTACCGAGCGAAAGATAAAATTATTTCCCAATAGTTGTTTTCGTCAAGGAAAATATATTTGTTTGCCGAAATACTCAAGAGACAAAACTGTTCTCCATCCGTGGTCTGATCGCCGTCTTATCAAAAACACAAACCAGACACCTGTTTGTCACGACATCATTGCTCTTCATAATTTCGACCATAAGCAAAAGGTTTCATTTCTTTCTTTTCCTTTTCGTTGAGGAAACTATAATCTCCGCTTGTCTCTCCTCTCGTTAATGATATGTATTTTCCTAATTTCTCAAGAAAGAGATAAATTTATTTCCCAATTTCCCGCATGCCAGATTTTCGATAGATAAAAAAGTGAACTTTTGGTGCATCATTCCAATTCGTAGGGGTGAGACAATCCAGATGGCTCTTTTTTCACGTCTACATTACCAGGGAAGATGTTTTCCATTCTCTCTCTATCAGTTTATCTTCCAGTTTATATTTCATTTTGGGCTTAACCCTTTTCTGCTCAGATTTAACATTTAACGACCTCATGGCCTCAGTGTCATATATAGACACAAATATAAGAGACCAATATTTACTTATACCCGAAACAAGTAATTGCTTATCAACTCAAAGGACCAATATTTACCTATCAACAAACCAAGCAAATGCTTATCGACTAAAATATAAACGACCAATATTTGCCTATCCTTGAACCAAGTAAATGTTTATCAACACAAATATAAACGACAAATATATTTACCTATCACCACTCCAAGTCAATGAAACTAATTGCATTATCGCCTTGCTTGGAGGTCAAATGATTAAAAAACAACTATACAGTATATATACTCTATGTATTCATCTAGACAATTCTATCAGCAATTATATCTATCTATCTATATATATATATATATGTGTGTGGTGTGTGTGTGTATTTTTTATAAATGGACGCTTAATTTATTAATCTGATATTTTAATTTATTGCTTAAACACTATTTTTAATCGATAACACATATTTTCCGAGAACGATTTCTTAAATATTCAAGCCGGTAGATGGAAATAGATATATATCGTTTAATAAATAAATAAATAAAAACAGGCCCTCTACTTAAATATGACGTTAATACATCGAGCTCTTTTTTTGTGGATCAGTCCTAACATTTTCATATTACTAGGATCCACTTGGATTATATACTAACGGATTTTTTTTACCTTACTATATATATATATATATATATATATATATATGTGTGTGTGTGTGTGTGTATTTAGGTAGTAATTCTTCGTGGATGTTTCAATAAATACGACAGACAAAGTACTTTGATTTAGTCTTTCATACAATTTCTCATGTGATCTAATAATTTTTCTTCTTTTCGAATGATAAATTATATAAAAACTGTTCAATTGTTCTTTTTATCCAAGCGATTTCGGCAATACATTTTAGCCATTTTCAAGGTTGAAGCCCGAATAAAAAGAACAATTGGACAGTTTTTATATAATTTATCATCCGAAAAGAAAAACATTATTAGATCGCATGAGAAATTGTAGAAAAAACCAAATCAAAGCTCCTTGTCTGTCGTATCCAATGGAATGTGTGTGTATATATATATATATATATATATATATATATATATATATATATATATATATATATACACAGGATTTGATGGGTAAATTGTTGCCATTTTATATTTTTAACTTCGCGCATCTGCTTTGTTTGTTTTTGATTTTGTCAACTGCACAATATAGTAGGGTTAGTTGGGTATTGTCAGTGAGAAAAAGAGCACCTTGATATAATTACCTCCGCCAGAAATTTAGAAATGGCATGCTGTACTGCTTGGCATTCGGGCCGGAAGCTCCAATATGCAAACTTTTTGGAAACAGATGGATGAGTTTAATGGTGAATTACGAAGGTATTTGGAGTAATTACTAGTGATGGCGACTTTAGGCCTCCATTCATCTTCCCACAGGGCCTCAGACTCAACAAGGAGGCCTACATCAAGTGCCTTGAGAAGGTAGTGATGCCCTGGGTCAAGAGGGTGGCTGCTGAAAGACCCTATATCTGACAGAAGGACTCTGCACCATGCCACACAAGCAGGAGAACCCAGTCATGGCTGTCAGACAATTTCTGCAACCACATCAATCCTTACACCTGGCCACTTAACTCCCCAGAATGCAACCCCCTTGATTATTATGTGTGGGATGCAGTTGAGCGAAAGACCAACAAAACTCCTTGTAACACCAAAGATGAACTGAAGGCAAGGATTATGGCAGCATTCACCAACTTAACAAAGGAGACCGCCCAGAAGAGTTGCAGGAGATTCTGAAGTCGTCCGAAGGGCGTGGTTGAAGCCAATGGTGATTTTATTGAATAAATTTACACTTTAGTATTTCAAGATATTTTCGTGTAATTTTAGTAAATATATCTTTTAAAATGAAATGTCAGTGTTATTTTCATTTTTGCATCATTTAGACGACAATTTACGTGTGTGAGTGTGTGTATTCGTGTGATATAACGGAGTAGGAAAATTCCAGAATATTATCAGATAACGTTTGTCGGTATTTTGTAGTTCACAGTTATTCTGAAAAGTTCTCGAATATTCGAGAATTTTCCATATTATATATGGTCCATTTTCTTTTTATCTCCATCAGCTCGCTATTATCGGTCTCTGATCCATTGCCCCTGATATGATGCTCACCCCTCACTACGAGGCAATGTGGGCCACTTTGAGGAGACCTGGTTTAAGATGTCCCAAAGTAATTTGCTCTTAATTCTTTCAAACAAAAACGAAAGATTTTCTTCTTGCTCGCTTTACTAATAATTGTGCGGGACTGCAAGTGTTGTCCTAGTTCATTCGTACCCTAGTGGTTCTTGATCGCTAATGTACGCTCTTGGTTTCATGGCGCTTGTATAGAGCAAGCATGGGTAACTTTTTCTAACCAGTGGTCGGCCTACTAAAAAAATGAAATATAAATTTTTGTTAAAAGGGCTTCAGCCATTTTCACTACCGAAGACCATATACGGAAGTATCTATCTTAGAAATAAGGAAAAGTCGTTTTCTGTCTTTGGAGAAAATCTTTATTTTATAATTAAAAAATTGAAGTCTTGGTATCACATTATCAATGATGAAAAGAGAAATAGCACAGGCTTTATGTGTAATTTATTTCTAATACATTTCATTTGAAAATACGAAAAAAATTATTTTTGTTCTAAATAACAAATATATTTTTTCTCCAGAGAAAAAATTATTATGAACATTTCCTGTTTATAGATCAGATGTTTACACGTTTGAGCTTCCGTAGTTAAAATTGCCAAGGGTTTAAAATAATGAAAACGCAAAGTTATAAAATTCAAGAAACATTGTAGTTAATCATTGTCATGTAGATTGTTGTGTGGGAGTGAAGTAGTAGAAATGAAGGAAAACAACATTTTTTTTTTTTTAAATAGACGTGATTCTCCCTCATGAAATCAGGCGTACCATTTAGAAATCATGACGAGCCACATGGGGCTTATTGGCTACAGTTTATTCATGTCTCGTATATAGATTGCCCTCCACCACCATGACCATCTTTGGCAGAAGTTTCTTTCAAGAAACCTCGTTCTATCAAATACGAGCTGCCACTTCCACCTAGCTGCGACACCATGAACTGCTGATGCTCGATTTAAGGAACCCTGGTTTAGAAGAAAGACTACTCTGCTTTCAGACTGTAAAGAAGACAGCTGGAACAGATACCACCATATCTTTCAAAAAATCATGGCAGTTCACCATAATAAAGAAAAAGAATCTGTGGAGAGTCATGATCGCCCACTGTTCTGAAGTGACATGGCATTTAAAATATATTAAAAGTTGTGACTTATTTGACCCGATATTTATTAAGCTTAGCTTAGCTTAGCTTAGTGTAGCAGAAGGGGAAATGGGCGGAATGTGGGAAAATGGATTTTGGAACGTCTATAAATCTGCTGACAGTGATTTCTCATGGGCGCCGCCATTTTGATTTCGATCGGATGCTGTGCAGTACAGATTAAGCTAAACGACATACACCAACATACAATATAATAAAAATACTGCAAATAAATGACTATAAATCTGCTGACAGTGATTTCTCATGGGCGCCGCCATTTTGATTTCGATTGGGTGCTGTGCAGTACAGATTAAGTTAAACGACACCCACCAACATACAATATAATAAAAATACTGCAAATAAATGACTATAAATCTGCTGACAGTGATTTTTCATGGGTGCCGCCATTTTGATTTCGATCGAGTGCTGTGCAGTACAGATTAGGTTAAACGACACCCACCAACATACAATATAATAAAAATACTGCAAATAAATGACTATAAATCTGCTGACTGAATTCTCATGGGCGCCGCCATTTTGATTTCGATTGGGTGCTGTGCAGTACAGATTAAGTTAAACGACACCCACCAACATACAATATAATAAAAATACTGCAAATAAATGACTATAAATCTGCTGACTGATTTCTCATGGGCGCCGCCATTTTGATTTCGATTGGGTGCTGTGCAGTACAGATTAAGTTAAACGACACCCACCAACATACAATATAATAAAAATACTGCAAATAAATGACTATAAATCTGCTGACTGATTTCTCATGGGAGCCGCCATTTTGATTTCGATTGGGTGCTGTGCAGTACAGATTAAGTTAAACGACACCCACCAACATACAATATAATAAAAATGCTGCAAATAAATGACTATAAATCTGCTGACAGTGATTTCTCATGGGTGCCGCCATTTTGATTTCGATCGGGTCCTGTGCAGTACAGATTAAGTTAAACGACACCCACCAACATACAATATAATAAAAATACTGCAAATAAATGACTATAAAGATGCTGACAGTGATTTCTCATGGGTGCCGCCATTTTGATTTCGATCGGGTCCTGTGCAGTACAGATTAAGTTAAACGACACCCACCAACATACAATATAATAAAAATACTGCAAATAAATGACTATAAATCTACTGACAGTGATTTCTCATGGGTGCCGCCATTTTGATTTCGATCGGGTGCTGTGCAGTACAGATTAAGTTAAACGACACCCACCAACATACAATATAATAAAAATACTGCAAATAAATGACTATAAAGATGCTGACAGTGATTTCTCATGGGTGCCGCCATTTTGATTTCGATCGGGTGCTGTGCAGTACAGATTAAGTTAAACGACACCGACCAACATACAATATAATAAAAATACTGCAAATAAAAGACTATAAAGATGCTGACAGTGATTTCTCATGGGTGCCGCCATTTTGATTTCGATCGGGTGCTGTGCAGTACAGATTAAGTTAAACGACACCCACCAACATACAATATAATAAAAATACTGCAAATAAATGACTATAAATCTGCTGACTGATTTCTCATGGGCGCCGCCATTTTGATTTCGATTGGGTGCTGTGCAGTACAGATTAAGTTAAACGACACCCACCAACATACAATATAATAAAAATGCTGCAAATAAATGACTATAAATCTGCTGACAGTGATTTCTCATGGGTGCCGCCATTTTGATTTCGATCGGGTCCTGTGCAGTACAGATTAAGTTAAACGACACCCACCAACATACAATATAATAAAAATACTGCAAATAAATGACTATAAATCTGCTGACAGTGATTTCTCATGGGTGCCGCCATTTTGATTTCGATCGGGTGCTGTGCAGTACAGATTAAGTTAAACGACACCCACCAACATACAATATAATAAAAATACTGCAAATAAATGACTATAAAGATGCTGACAGTGATTTCTCATGTGTGCCGCCATTTTGATTTCGATCGGGTGCTGTGCAGTACAGATTAAGTTAAACGACACCCACCAACATACAATATAATAAAAATACTGCAAATAAATGACTATAAAGATGCTGACAGTGATTTCTCATGTGTGCCGCCATTTTGATTTCGATCGGGTGCTGTGCAGTACAGATTAAGTTAAACGACACCCACCAACATACAATATAATAAAAATACTGCAAATAAATGACTATAAAGATGCTGACAGTGATTTCTCCTGGGTGCCGCCATTTTGATTTCGATCGGGTGCTGTGGAGTACAGATTAAGTTAAACGACACCCACCAACATACAATATAATAAAAATACTGCAAATAAATGACTATAAATCTGCTGACAGTGATTTCTCATGGGTGCCGCCATTTTGATTTCGATCGGGTGCTGTGCAGTACAGATTAAGTTAAACGACACCCACCAACATACAATATAATAAAAATACTGCAAATAAATGACTATAAAGATGCTGACAGTGATTTCTCCTGGGTGCCGCCATTTTGATTTCGATCGGGTGCTGTGCAGTACAGATTAAGTTAAACGACACCCACCAACATACAATATAATAAAAATACTGCAAATAAATGACTATAAATCTGCTGACAGTGATTTCTCATGGGTGCCGCCATTTTGATTTCGATCGGGTGCTGTGCAGTACAGATTAAGTTAAACGACACCCACCAACATACAATATAATAAAAATACTGCAAATAAATGACTATAAATCTGCTGACAGTGATTTCTCATGTGTGCCGCCATTTTGATTTCGATTGGGTGCTGTGCAGTACAAATTAAGTTAAACGACACCCGCCAACATACAATATAATAAAAATACTGCAAATAAATGACTATAAAGATGCTGACAGTGATTTCTCATGGGTGCCGCCATTTTGATTTCGATCGGGTGCTGTGGAGTACAGATTAAGTTAAACGACACCCACCAACATACAATATAATAAAAATACTGCAAATAAATGACTATAAATCTGCTGACAGTGATTTCTCATGGGTGCCGCCATTTTGATTTCGATCGGGTGCTGTGCAGTACAGATTAAGTTAAACGACACCCACCAACATACAATATAATAAAAATAGTGCAAATAAATGACTATAAAGATGCTGACAGTGATTTCTCCTGGGTGCCGCCATTTTGATTTCGATCGGGTGCTGTGCAGTACAGATTAAGTTAAACGACACCCACCAACATACAATATAATAAAAATACTGCAAATAAATGACTATAAAGATGCTGACAGTGATTTCTCCTGGGTGCCGCCATTTTTGATTTCGATCCGGTGCTGTGCAGTACAGATTAAGTTAAACGACACCCACCAACATACAATATAATAAAAATACTGCAAATAAATGACTATAAATCTGCTGACAGTGATTTCTCATGGGTGCCGCCATTTTGATTTCGATCGGGTGCTGTGCAGTACAGATTAAGTTAAACGACACCCACCAACATACAATATAATAAAAATACTGCAAATAAATGACTATAAATCTGCTGACAGTGATTTCTCATGGGTGCCGCCATTTTGATTTCGATCGGGTGCTGTGCAGTACAGATTAAGTTAAACGACACCCACCAACATACAATATAATAAAAATACTGCAAATAAATGACTATAAAGATGCTGACAGTGATTTCTCATGTGTGCCGCCATTTTGATTTCGATCGGGTGCTGTGCAGTACAGATTAAGTTAAACGACACCCACCAACATACAATATAATAAAAATAGTGCAAATAAATGACTATAAAGATGCTGACAGTGATTTCTCCTGGGTGCCGCCATTTTGATTTCGATCGGGTGCTGTGCAGTACAGATTAAGTTAAACGACACCCACCAACATACAATATAATAAAAATACTGCAAATAAATGACTATAAAGATGCTGACAGTGATTTCTCCTTGGTGCCGCCATTTTGATTTCGATCGGGTGCTGTGCAGTACAGATTAAGTTAAACGACACCCACCAACATACAATATAATAAAAATACTGCAAATAAATGACTATAAATCTGCTGACAGTGATTTCTCATGGGTGCCGCCATTTTGATTTCGATCGGGTGCTGTGCAGTACAGATTAAGTTAAACGACACCCACCAACATACAATATAATAAAAATACTGCAAATAAATGACTATAAATCTGCTGACAGTGATTTCTCATGGGTGCCGCCATTTTGATTTCGATCGGGTGCTGTGCAGTACAGATTAAGTTAAACGACACCCACCAACATACAATATAATAAAAATACTGCAAATAAATGACTATAAAGATGCTGACAGTGATTTCTCATGTGTGCCGCCATTTTGATTTCGATCGGGTGCTGTGCAGTACAGATTAAGTTAAACGACACCCACCAACATACAATATAATAAAAATACTGCAAATAAATGACTATAAAGATGCTGACAGTGATTTCTCCTGGGTGCCGCCATTTTGATTTCGATCGGGTGCTGTGCAGTACAGATTAAGTTAAACGACACCCACCAACATACAATATAATAAAAATACTGCAAATAAATGACTATAAAGATGCTGACAGTGATTTCTCCTGGGTGCCGCCATTTTGATTTCGATCGGGTGCTGTGCAGTACAGATTAAGTTAAACGACACCCACCAACATACAATATAATAAAAATACTGCAAATAAATGACTATAAATCTGCTGACAGTGATTTCTCATGGGTGCCGCCATTTTGATTTCGATCGGGTGCTGTGCAGTACAGATTAAGTTAAACGACACCCACCAACATACAATATAATAAAAATACTGCAAATAAATGACTATAAATCTGCTGACAGTGATTTCTCATGGGTGCCGCCATTTTGATTTCGATCGGGTGCTGTGCAGTACAGATTAAGTTAAACGACACCCACCAACATACAATATAATAAAAATACTGCAAATAAATAACTATAAAGATGCTGACAGTGATTTCTCATGGGTGCCGCCATTTTGATTTCGATCGGGTGCTGTGCAGTACAGATTAAGTTAAACGACACCCACCAACATACAATATAATAAAAATACTGCAAATAAATGACTATAAAGATGCTGACAGTGATTTCTCCTGGGTGCCGCCATTTTGATTTCGATCGGGTGCTGTGCAGTACAGATTAAGTTAAACGACACCCACCAACATACAATATAATAAAAATACTGCAAATAAATGACTATAAAGATGCTGACAGTGATTTCTCCTGGGTGCCGCCATTTTGATTTCGATCGGGTGCTGTGCAGTACAGATTAAGTTAAACGACACCCACCAACATACAATATAATAAAAATACTGCAAATAAATGACTATAAATCTGCTGACAGTGATTTCTCATGGGTGCCGCCATTTTGATTTCGATCGGGTGCTGTGGAGTACAGATTAAGTTAAACGACACCCACCAACATACAATATAATAAAAATACTGCAAATAAATGACTATAAATCTGCTGACAGTGATTTCTCATGGGTGCCGCCATTTTGATTTCGATCGGGTGCTGTGCAGTACAGATTAAGTTAAACGACACCCACCAACATACAATATAATAAAAATACTGCAAATAAATGACTATAAAGATGCTGACAGTGATTTCTCATGGGTGCCGCCATTTTGATTTCGATCGGGTGCTGTGCAGTACAGATTAAGTTAAACGACACCCACCAACATACAATATAATAAAAATACTGCAAATAAATGACTATAAAGATGCTGACAGTGATTTCTCCTGGGTGCCGCCATTTTGATTTCGATCGGGTGCTGTGCAGTACAGATTAAGTTAAACGACACCCACCAACATACAATATAATAAAAATACTGCAAATAAATGACTATAAAGATGCTGACAGTGATTTCTCCTGGGTGCCGCCATTTTGATTTCGATCGGGTGCTGTGCAGTACAGATTAAGTTAAACGACACCCACCAACATACAATATAATAAAAATACTGCAAATAAATGACTATAAATCTGCTGACAGTGATTTCTCATGGGTGCCGCCATTTTGATTTCGATCGGGTGCTGTGCAGTACAGATGAAGTTAAACGACACCCACCAACATACAATATAATAAAAATACTGCAAATAAATGACTATAAATCTGCTGACAGTGATTTCTCCTGGGTGCCGCCATTTTGATTTCGATTGGGTGCTGTGCAGTACAAATTAAGTTAAACGACACCCGCCAACATACAATATAATAAAAATACTGCAAATAAATGACTATAAATCTGCTGACAGTGATTTCTCATGGGTGCCGCCATTTTGATTTCGATCGGGTGCTGTGGAGTACAGATTAAGTTAAACGACACACACCAACATACAATATAATAAAAATACTGCAAATAAATGACTATA
Source organism: Acanthosepion lycidas (assembly GCA_963932145.1). Taxonomy (NCBI): domain Eukaryota; kingdom Metazoa; phylum Mollusca; class Cephalopoda; order Sepiida; family Sepiidae; genus Acanthosepion; species Acanthosepion lycidas. Next base: position 25,838,741 of record OZ010603.1, read on the forward strand.
AATCTGCTGACAGTGATTTCTCATGGGTGCCGCCATTTTGATTTCGATCGGGTGCTGTGCAGTACAGATTAAGTTAAACGACACCCACCAACATACAATATAATAAAAATACTGCAAATAAATGACTATAAAGATGCTGACAGTGATTTCTCATGGGTGCCGCCATTTTGATTTCGATCGGGTACTGTGGAGTACAGATTAAGTTAAACGACACCCACCAACATACAATATAATAAAAATACTGCAAATAAATGACTATAAAGATGCTGACAGTGATTTCTCCTGGGTGCCGCCATTTTGATTTCGATCGGGTGCTGTGCAGTACAGATTAAGTTAAACGACACCCACCAACATACAATATAATAAAAATACTGCAAATAAATGACTATAAAGATGCTGACAGTGATTTCTCCTGGGTGCCGCCATTTTTTATTTCGATCCGGTGCTGTGCAGTACAGATTAAGTTAAACGACACCCACCAACATACAATATAATAAAAATACTGCAAATAAATGACTATAAATCTGCTGACAGTGATTTCTCATGGGTGCCGCCATTTTGATTTCGATCGGGTGCTGTGGAGTACAGATTAAGTTAAACGACACCCACCAACATACAATATAATAAAAATACTGCAAATAAATGACTATAAAGATGCTGACAGTGATTTCTCATGGGTGCCGCCATTTTGATTTCGATCGGGTGCTGTGCAGTACAGATTAAGTTAAACGACACCCACCAACATACAATATAATAAAAATACTGCAAATAAATGACTATAAAGATGCTGACAGTGATTTCTCCTGGGTGCCGCCATTTTGATTTCGATCGGGTGCTGTGCAGTACAGATTAAGTTAAACGACACCCACCAACATACAATATAATAAAAATACTGCAAATAAATGACTATAAAGATGCTGACAGTGATTTCTCCTGGGTGCCGCCATTTTGATTTCGATCGGGTGCTGTGCAGTACAGATTAAGTTAAACGACACCCACCAACATACAATATAATAAAAATACTGCAAATAAATGACTATAAATCTGCTGACAGTGATTTCTCATGGGTGCCGCCATTTTGATTTCGATTGGGTGCTGTGCAGTACAAATTAAGTTAAACGACACCCACCAACATACAATATAATAAAAATACTGCAAATAAATGACTATAAATCTGCTGACAGTGATTTCTCATGGGTGCCGCCATTTTGATTTCGATTGGGTGCTGTGCAGTACAAATTAAGTTAAACGACACCCACCAACATACAATATAATAAAAATACTGCAAATAAATGACTATAAATCTGCTGACAGTGATTTCTCATGGGTGCCGCCATTTTGATTTCGATCGGGTGCTGTGCAGTACAGATTAAGTTAAACGACACCCACCAACATACAATATAATAAAAATACTGCAAATAAATGACTATAAATCTGCTGACAGTGATTTCTCATGGGTGCCGCCATTTTGATTTCGATCGGGTGCTGTGCAGTACAGATTAAGTTAAACGACACCCACCAACATACAATATAATAAAAATACTGCAAATAAATGACTATAAATCTGCTGACAGTGATTTCTCATGGGTGCCGCCATTTTGATTTCGATCGGGTGCTGTGCAGTACAGATTAAGTTAAACGACACCCACCAACATACAATATAATAAAAATACTGCAAATAAATGACTATAAAGATGCTGACAGTGATTTCTCCTGGGTGCCGCCATTTTGATTTCGATCGGGTGCTGTGCAGTACAGATTAAGTTAAACGACACCCACCAACATACAATATAATAAAAATACTGCAAATAAATGACTATAAAGATGCTGACAGTGATTTCTCCTGGGTGCCGCCATTTTTGATTTCGATCCGGTGCTGTGCAGTACAGATTAAGTTAAACGACACCCACCAACATACAATATAATAAAAATACTGCAAATAAATGACTATAAATCTGCTGACAGTGATTTCTCATGGGTGCCGCCATTTTGATTTCGATCGGGTGCTGTGCAGTACAGATTAAGTTAAACGACACCCACCAACATACAATATAATAAAAATACTGCAAATAAATGACTATAAATCTGCTGACAGTGATTTCTCATGGGTGCCGCCATTTTGATTTCGATCGGGTGCTGTGGAGTACAGATTAAGTTAAACGACACCAACCAACATACAATATAATAAAAATACTGCAAATAAATGACTATAAAGATGCTGACAGTGATTTCTCATGGGTGCCGCCATTTTGATTTCGATCGGGTGCTGTGCAGTACAGATTAAGTTAAACGACACCCACCAACATACAATATAATAAAAATACTGCAAATAAATGACTATAAAGATGCTGACAGTGATTTCTCCTGGGTGCCGCCATTTTGATTTCGATCGGGTGCTGTGCAGTACAGATTAAGTTAAACGACACCCACCAACATACAATATAATAAAAATACTGCAAATAAATGACTATAAAGATGCTGACAGTGATTTCTCCTGGGTGCCGCCATTTTGATTTCGATCGGGTGCTGTGCAGTACAGATTAAGTTAAACGACACCCACCAACATACAATATAATAAAAATACTGCAAATAAATGACTATAAATCTGCTGACAGTGATTTCTCATCGGTGCCGCCATTTTGATTTCGATTGGGTGCTGTGCAGTACAAATTAAGTTAAACGACACCCACCAACATACAATATAATAAAAATACTGCAAATAAATGACTATAAAGATGCTGACAGTGATTTCTCCTGGGTGCCGCCATTTTGATTTCGATCGGGTGCTGTGCAGTACAGATTAAGTTAAACGACACCCACCAACATACAATATAATAAAAATACTGCAAATAAATGACTATAAAGATGCTGACAGTGATTTCTCCTGGGTGCCGCCATTTTGATTTCGATCGGGTGCTGTGCAGTACAGATTAAGTTAAACGACACCCACCAACATACAATATAATAAAAATACTGCAAATAAATGACTATAAAGATGCTGACAGTGATTTCTCCTGGGTGCCGCCATTTTGATTTCGATCGGGTGCTGTGCAGTACAGATTAAGTTAAACGACACCCACCAACATACAATATAATAAAAATACTGCAAATAAATGACTATAAAGATGCTGACAGTGATTTCTCCTGGGTGCCGCCATTTTGATTTCGATCGGGTGCTGTGCAGTACAGATTAAGTTAAACGACACCCACCAACATACAATATAATAAAAATACTGCAAATAAATGACTATAAAGATGCTGACAGTGATTTCTCCTGGGTGCCGCCATTTTGATTTCGATCGGGTGCTGTGCAGTACAGATTAAGTTAAACGACACCCACCAACATACAATATAATAAAAATACTGCAAATAAATGACTATAAAGATGCTGACAGTGATTTCTCCTGGGTGCCGCCATTTTGATTTCGATCGGGTGCTGTGCAGTACAGATTAAGTTAAACGACACCCACCAACATACAATATAATAAAAATACTGCAAATAAATGACTATAAATCTGCTGACAGTGATTTCTCATGGGTGCCGCCATTTTGATTTCGATTGGGTGCTGTGCAGTACAAATTAAGTTAAACGACACCCACCAACATACAATATAATAAAAATACTGCAAATAAATGACTATAAAGATGCTGACAGTGATTTCTCATGGGTGCCGCCATTTTGATTTCGATCGGATGCTGTGGAGTACAGATTAAGTTAAACGACACCCACCAACATACAATATAATAAAAATACTGCAAATAAATGACTATAAATCTGCTGACAGTGATTTCTCATGGGTGCCGCCATTTTGATTTCGATCGGGTGCTGTGCAGTACAGATTAAGTTAAACGACACCCACCAACATACAATATAATAAAAATACTGCAAATAAATGACTATAAAGATGCTGACAGTGATTTCTCATGGGTGCCGCCATTTTGATTTCGATCGGGTGCTGTGCAGTACAGATTAAGTTAAACGACACCCACCAACATACAATATAATAAAAATACTGCAAATAAATGACTATAAATCTGCTGACAGTGATTTCTCATGGGTGCCGCCATTTTGATTTCGATTGGGTGCTGTGCAGTACAAATTAAGTTAAACGACACCCACCAACATACAATATAATAAAAATACTGCAAATAAATGACTATAAAGATGCTGACAGTGATTTCTCATGGGTGCCGCCATTTTGATTTCGATCGGGTGCTGTGGAGTACAGATTAAGTTAAACGACACCCACCAACATACAATATAATAAAAATACTGCAAATAAATGACTATAAATCTGCTGACAGTGATTTCTCATGGGTGCCGCCATTTTGATTTCGATCGGGTGCTGTGCAGTACAGATTAAGTTAAACGACACCCACCAACATACAATATAATAAAAATACTGCAAATAAATGACTATAAATCTGCTGACAGTGATTTCTCATCGGTGCCGCCATTTTGATTTCGATTGGGTGCTGTGCAGTACAAATTAAGTTAAACGACACCCACCAACATACAATATAATAAAAATACTGCAAATAAATGACTATAAAGATGCTGACAGTGATTTCTCCTGGGTGCCGCCATTTTGATTTCGATCGGGTGCTGTGCAGTACAGATTAAGTTAAACGACACCCACCAACATACAATATAATAAAAATACTGCAAATAAATGACTATAAAGATGCTGACAGTGATTTCTCCTGGGTGCCGCCATTTTGATTTCGATCGGGTGCTGTGCAGTACAGATTAAGTTAAACGACACCCACCAACATACAATATAATAAAAATACTGCAAATAAATGACTATAAATCTGCTGACAGTGATTTCTCATGGGTGCCGCCATTTTGATTTCGATTGGGTGCTGTGCAGTACAAATTAAGTTAAACGACACCCACCAACATACAATATAATAAAAATACTGCAAATAAATGACTATAAAGATGCTGACAGTGATTTCTCATGGGTGCCGCCATTTTGATTTCGATCGGATGCTGTGGAGTACAGATTAAGTTAAACGACACCCACCAACATACAATATAATAAAAATACTGCAAATAAATGACTATAAATCTGCTGACAGTGATTTCTCATGGGTGCCGCCATTTTGATTTCGATCGGGTGCTGTGCAGTACAGATTAAGTTAAACGACACCCACCAACATACAATATAATAAAAATACTGCAAATAAATGACTATAAATCTGCTGACAGTGATTTCTCATGGGTGCCGCCATTTTGATTTCGATTGGGTGCTGTGCAGTACAAATTAAGTTAAAGGACACCCACCAACATACAATATAATAAAAATACTGCAAATAAATGACTATAAAGATGCTGACAGTGATTTCTCATGGGTGCCGCCATTTTGATTTCGATCGGGTGCTGTGGAGTACAGATTAAGTTAAACGACACCCACCAACATACAATATAATAAAAATACTGCAAATAAATGACTATAAATCTGCTGACAGTGATTTCTCATGGGTGCCGCCATTTTGATTTCGATCGGGTGCTGTGCAGTACAGATTAAGTTAAACGACACCCACCAACATACAATATAATAAAAATACTGCAAATAAATGACTATAAAGATGCTGACAGTGATTTCTCCTGGGTGCCGCCATTTTGATTTCGATCGGGTGCTGTGCAGTACAGATTAAGTTAAACGACACCCACCAACATACAATATAATAAAAATACTGCAAATAAATTACTATAAAGATGCTGACAGTGATTTCTCATGGGTGCCGCCATTTTGATTTCGATTGGGAGCTGTGCAGTACAGATTAAGTTAAACGACACCCACCAACATACAATATAATAAAAATACTGCAAATAAATGACTATAAATCTGCTGACAGTGATTTCTCATGGGTGCCGCCATTTTGATTTCGATCGGGTGCTGTGCAGTACAGATTAAGTTAAACGACACCCACCAACATACAATATAATAAAAATACTGCAAATAAATGACTATAAAGATGCTGACAGTGATTTCTCATGGGTGCCGCCATTTTGATTTCGATCGGGTGCTGTGCAGTACAGATTAAGTTAAACGACACCCACCAACATATAACATTTTGGTTTCGATCGGATATTCCATATTACAGACCAAGCTAAGTGGCACCTCCAATACACAATATGATAAAAATAAAACTGGTTGTATTTTATGCGACTATATGTTTACGTCGGTTTGAAAATAGCACTAAGCGTTAGTTAGATTATAACACAAACTCTAGCGACCAAATTTTCACAGTTTTAAATGTAGGCAATGTACGTTCCATCAAGATTTACAGGTACATGTAGAAAAAGTCTATATATATCGACAGCAAGCTATATAAGTTTCATAAAGATTTATAAGTACATTTGTTAAACTCATATATATGTTGACAGCAGGTAATTTATGTTTCGTATAAGTACGTCGACCGCAGCGGTTGTGTTAATAAATCGAACGCATATTTTTATTTATTGTTACCTACGAAAACAATAAATTTGAAAATGTCTTTCACCGTGAATAATGATGTATCATTGACTAAATTATCTATCTTTATGTTCAGTTGATAATTGCACACATTACTTCTTTTACTCTTTTTTAAAAATTTAAGTTAAACTTTGTTCTATCAGGCTGTCAATAATACGCTTTGCCGTGACCAGTACAAAACGGTGCGAGGTTGAGATAAACGAATTATGAGAAGAGAGATGGCTAAAGGGAGGGTAAAAAAGAGGGCGAGAAAAGAGAGTGATAAGGAGAGAAAAGAGAGAGAGGGGTTGATTAAAGAGAGAGGGTGATAGAAAACAGAAAGAAAGAAATAAAGAAAGTGAGAAAGAGAGAGAGCATTAAATCGGCGCTAATGATCTTGCCCTCATGGTAAAGGAAAAAAAGATGGAGAGAAAAGAGAGTGATAAGGAGAGAAAAGAGAGAGGAGTTGATTAAAGAGAGACGGTGATAGAAAACAGAAAGAAAGAAAGAAAGTGTGTGTGTGAGAGAGAGAGAGAGAGCGAGAGAGAGAGAGAGTGAGGGCATTAAATCGGCGCTAATGATCTTACCCTCATGGTTACAGTGGGACTTGAAGGATATTTTTAACCCAAAATTTGGATGTAGAAGATAATCTTATCAAGTTAATAAAATCGCTGAGTTGTACACACTCCAGCGTTCTACCAAAAGCCAAGGTTGATTTATAATATAAATAACAATAGAATATTTTTTTTATATTTACAATATATTTTGTGTTTAATCAATTCATCTTAAAGCAAGGTGATAATGCCACTAAGACGTAAAGGGCTACTGGGAGTGAAAGAAAATGAAAAGTCTTTAGAAGGAAGCAGAAACCTAATCCTAAACAGAATAACCAGGCGAGCGATAAACCTCTACTCCTGTTTAAGTAGAGACGTTAGACAGAGTTGAAGTAGACTTTAGAAGGAACCGAAAACCCAAGTATTTTTTTAGAAAATCTTAGTAAAAATGTTTTTCTTTAATTTTATAAAATTTCGATAAATTAAAATTTCAGCCTCTTCATATTTATATTAGTTAAAAGCAGAACTCCTCGTAGAATCTAAATCATCAATTTGTTTTTATCAAACAGAAACATCATTTACCGAAAATCCGCCCCGAATCATAAGATAAAAATGCAATAAAATGGAGACATTATTTAATCAGAAAAACTTTTAAATACTTTTATAAATAATATACATTAAGGACACTATTGTCTTAAGAAAAATTTTTTACAAGAATTGTTTTCATTTTTCAAAAATATTAATTTAAGAAAATTTATTAAATTTTAAAATTCAATATTAATTTCAGCTTTTTAGATGTTATTATTAAGTAAAGACTATATTTACTAATCATAAATGGAAAGGCTTAATACAAATCATCAAACACCAATGTTTTTAAAAGAATTTTGATTTTTTTTTGTATGTGTATAAACACATTATTAGAAAATAAGAGCGATAGCTATAGTAAATTTAAAGCCAACATCATACTTATTATAGAACCCAGGTTGTGTGTTTGTGTGTCCGTACGTTTATATATTGGATCGGATTTCCTACATTTTTCAACCGATTTCAACAAAACTTCACAGGACTACGTAAAATTACCTTGCGTTGGTTCTGACAGCACTAAAAATTGGAAAAACACAATTGTTTTTGCACGAAATCAATTTGAAAACACGATTAAGAGGCATCGCAAGAATGAAAGGGGGACAACCCATATCGAGTTATACTTATTATAAAACCCAGGTTGTTTGTGTTTGTTCGTTTATATATGGGATCGGATTTCCTACATTTTTCAACCGATTTCAACAAAACTTCAATTTTTTTGTCAGGTAGTGTTTCTTATTGTCTTGCACACTTTTTTCTTTATTTTTACATTCACAATGCTTTAAAAATTCCATTTACAAGACAATTGTTTATAATAAAATTCTATTCAATCGGTAGACTCATAACGATTGAAAACTTTTTTTGGAAAGTAGTGTTTCTTATTGTCTTGCACACTTTTTTCTGTATTTTTACATTCAGAATGCTTTAAAAATTCTATTTACAATGTTTTTGTTTGAGTTTGGGTTTGACAAATTCGTAAAAAAAAGAAGAAGAAAAAAAAAACCTAATTAAGACATGCGTGTCCGTCAACCTTAAACAATAATCTTTGTCAATTTTATTTTTCAGTCTTTATGATGGTCGATACTTGATCTATCTCTTACTGTTACATCCCCGGGCAACGCCGGGCTCTACTGCTAGTTTCGAATATCCAATACAACATTAGATTACGGAGGATATTTTCCTAAATTTCTAAGATTATGGAGTACTTAAAAAAATTATATAAAAAAAAGGCGCTCACGTCATTTTCTTCAATTATGTTTTACAGCTAAAGTCTCCTTAGAACAACATTAAACCTGTCATCAGTCTGTCAGTACGTCAACACAGCTACTGTCGGGTTAAAATATGCATTTCTGTGATATTTTAAACTTAAAGTAAATAATATTTCTTTCGAATCATATTAATTATACTTTAAATCAGCTAATATTCCTCAAATAAAATTTTAGAAAAGTATATATTTTTGGAACATTTTTTGATAAATAATATTACAATGTGATGAAAGTCGACTATAAAAAGAGCGCTAATCAGCTATTTTAGCAAAAAAAAAAAATCCTTCCAGTCAATTTAAATTTTTTTTGTTTTTGAAATACAGAAAAGTATTTTGATTATTGGAAACATGTAATTTGAAACTAAAACTTGAAATTAAAACTAAAATAAAAGCTTCAAGAACAATTTTTCATTTTTTAAAATTCATTTTAAACCTTAGGTATCATTTTTTGTGGAGATCCCCTCCCCACTGCGTCTTAGTAGCATTATCGCCTTGCTTGGAGGGAATTGATAAAAAAAATCGTCCTTAAAAAAGCACTGAGCTAAGCGAATCCGCGTTAATGGAACTTAATAACCTATGTCATATTTCCATTTTTTTTTTAATTTTATTTTCAGGATTAAAACATCCAGTCACTTTGGTATTTCATATATACATATATATATATATATATATATATATATATATATATATATATGTATATATATATATATATATATATATATAAACTATTATGTAAATTTTTGTAACTTTGTATAATATTTATGCATTACACCCTAATCTTTATTCAGTAAAAATTTCATTGCTAATCATGCATTACTTTTTAAGTAATATACATATTTATGTCTTTGTTGTTTCCGTTCCTTATATTATGGCCGCTACTGTATATATATATATATATATATATATATATATATATATATATATATATATATTTAATTGTGTATTTAGGCAGCAATCTTTCATTTATGCATGTTTCATTAAAAACGACAGACAAGGTAATGCGATTAATCTTTTTATTTAATTTTTCTTGTGTTCGAACAAGTGTTTTCTTTTCTGGACACAGATTGTGTAGTAACTGTTCAAATGTTCTGTAATTCCGAACGCTTTCCCAAAGTAAATAATAACGATAGTGAACACACAGTCAAAAATAACATAAATATTTTCTAGAAAAGCCAAATGCGCGTCAACTATAAGCAAGATGAATCTTCACTTAGAAATATAATAAAGAAATACACTACACAAGTTGCCACGAACAAAAACATTAAATTAATTATTTACAACAAAAGATTTAAAACAGTTAGCGTTATCCTCAAAAATAACAACCCACCTGCAAAATCAAAATTATAAAAAACGAACATTATTTACGAGTTCAAATGCCCGTTAAGGAACTGTGTTCCTGATCAAACCAAACTCCTAAATAATTACACCGGTCACACTACTATATGCCTATCCAGGCGACTTAAGTTACACTTATCCGACCACAGCTCCATCAGAACCCATTTAAACACACACACACAAACTTACCAGACTCGATCCGAAACATATTAAGTAGAAAATACAAACATAACCTTGTCCACATGTAAAAAAAAAAAGATTTAAAATAATGGAAGCTTTAATAATAAAAAAAGAAAATGCCAATACTGAATAATATTAACTACGAACAGGGCCACAATGTGCTGGCTATGTTTGGAAAATAAAACATCCCTATAACTCTATATACATACACAAAACCCATACATCCAGCTAAAAATAAAAATAAAATCATCCTTGATAATGGCTAAAAGTATAGCCGAAAGCACTCGGAATTATAGAACATTTGGACAGTTTCTATACACTCTGTGTCCAGAAAAGAAAATACTTGTTCGAACCCAAGAAAAATTAAATAGAAACCTTAATCGCAGTACCTTGTCTGTTCGTCTTTAATAATAAAAAAAAACACACACAGACACACACATATATATAAATTCAAGGAATTTTTATAAAAAAAATTAAATATTAAATAAAATAATTAATTGAATAAAATTTTTCAAAAAAACATGTTTAAAAAAAAAAATCATTTTTCAGCGGATAAATGAAACAGCGGTTGGCAGTCCGCGGATATCCAGTTTCTACTGAATATCAACAAGATCGTGTTATTGTTTATTTCCTGGTCACTTGGTGTAAAGATGCGTAATGTATAAAAACAAAATATGAATGGCGAGATAAGATACATTTCGGCTGAATTATCAAATAAGTGAGGCGACAGATTTGGAAAATATTGAATTCATTTACTAGGCGTTGAAAAACAGTCACCAACGTTAAACAGGCAGAGTGCCGAAACTAATTAGTACTCGGATGGCTGACTACAACGGAACCTGGTGTTACAAAGTGGTCACCATCTTTAAACGGGTTAAGTGCCGAATCTAATTAGTACTCGGATGGGTGAATACAACGGAACCTGCTGTTACAAAGTGGTCACCATCTTTAAACGGGCTAAGTGCCGAACCTAATTAGTACTCGGATGGATGACTACAACGGAACCTGGTGTTACAAAGTGGTCACCACCTTTAAACGGGTTAAGTGCCGTACGTAATTAGTACTCGGACGGGTGAATACATAGGAACCTGGTGTTACAAAGTGGTCACCATTTTTAAACGGGTTAAGTGCTGAACCTAATTAGTACTCGGATGTGTGACTACAACGGAATCTAGTGTTACAAAGTGGTCACCATCTTTAAATGGGCTAAGTGCCGAACATAATTAGTACTCGGATGGCTGACTACAACGGAACCTGGTGTTACAAAGTGGTCACCACCTTTAAACGGGTTAAGTGCCGTACCTAATTAGTACTCGGATGGGTGAATACATAGGAACCTGGTGTTACAAAGTGGTCACCATCTTTAAACGGGTAAGTGCCGAACCTAATTAGTACTCAGATGTGTGACTACAACGGAATCTGGTGTTACAAAGTGGTCACCATCTTTAAACAGGCAGAGTGCCGAAACTAATTAGTACTCGGATGGCTGACTACAACGGAACCTGGTGTTACAAAGTGGTCACCATCTTTAAACGGGTAAGTGCCGAACCTAATTAGTACTCGGATGGCTGACTACAACGGAACCTGGTGTTACAAAGTGGTCACCATCTTTAAACGGGTTAAGTGCCGAATCTAATTAGTACTCGGATGGGTGAATACAACGGAACCTGCTGTTACAAAGTGGTCACCATCTTTAAACGGGCTAAGTGCCGAACCTAATTAGTACTCGGATGGATGACTACAACGGAACCTGGTGTTACAAAGTGGTCACCACCTTTAAACGGGTTAAGTGCCGTACGTAATTAGTACTCGGATGGGTGAATACATAGGAACCTGGTGTTACAAAGTGGTCACCATCTTTAAACGGGTTAAGTGCTGAACCTAATTAGTACTCGGATGTGTGACTACAACGGAACCTGGTGTTACAAAGTGGTCACCACCTTTAAACGGGTTAAGTGCCGTACCTAATTAGTACTCGGATGGGTGAATACATAGGAACCTGGTGTTACAAAGTGGTCACCATCTTTAAACGGGTAAGTGCCGAACCTAATTAGTACTCAGATGTGTGACTACAACGGAATCTGGTGTTACAAAGTGGTCACCATCTTTAAACGGGCTAAGTGCCGAACCTAATTAGTACTCGGATGGCTGACTACAACGGAACCTGGTGTTACAAAGTGGTCACCATCTTTAAACGGGTTAAGTGCCAAACCTAATTAGTACTCGGATGGGTGACTACAACGGAACCTGTTGTTACAATGTGGTCACCATCTTTAAACGGGCTAAGTGGCGAACCTAATTAGTACTCGGATGGCTGACTACAACGGAACCTGGTGTTAAAAAGTGGTCACCATCTTTAAACGGGTAAGTGCCGAACCTAATTAGTACTTAGATGTGTGACTACAACGGAATCTGGTGTTACAAAGTGGTCACCATCTTTAAACGGGCTAAGTGCCAAACCTAATTAGTAATCGGATGGGTGACTACAACGGAACCTGGTGTTACAAAGTGGTCACCATCTTTAAATGGGTTAAGTGCCGAATGTAATTAGTACTCGGATGGGTGACTACAACGGAACCTGGTGTTACAAAGTGGTCACCGCATTTAAACGGGTTAAGTGCCGAACCTAATTTGTACTCGGATGGCTGACTACAACGGAACCTGGTGTTACAAAGTGGTCACCATCTTTAACTGGGTAAGTGCCGAAACTAATTAGTACTCAGATGTGTGACTACAACGGAATCTGGTGTTACAAAGTGGTCACCATCTTTAAACGGGCTAAGTGCCGAACATAATTAGTACTCGGATGGCTGACTACAACGGAACCTGGTGTTACAAAGTGGTCACCATCTTTAAACGGGTAAGTGCCGAATCTAATTAGTACTCGGATGGCTGACTACAACGGAACCTGGTGTTACAAAGTGGTCACCATCTTTAAACGGGTTAAGTGCCGAATCTAATTAGTACTCGGACGGCTGACTACAACGGAACCTGGTGTTACAAAGTGGTCACCATCTTTAAACGGGTAAAGTGCCGAATCTAATTAGTACTCGGATGGGTGAATACATAAGAACCTGGTGTTACAAATGTGGTCACCATCTTTAAACGGGTTAAGTGCCGAACCAAATTAGTACTCGGATGGCTGACTACAACGGAACCTGGTCTTACAAAGTGGTCACCACCTTTAAACGGGTTAAGTGCCGAACCTAATTAGTACTCGGATGTGTGACTACAACGGAACCTGGTGTTACAAAGTGGTCACCACCTTTAAACGGGTTAAGTGCCGAACCAAATTAGTACTCGGATGGGTGAATACATAGGAACCTGGTGTTACAAAGCGGTCACCATCTTTAAACGGGTAAGTGCCGAACCTAATTAGTACTCAGATGTGTGACTACAACGGAATCTGGTGTTACAAAGTGGTCACCATCTTTAAACAGGCAGAGTGCCGAAACTAATTAGTACTCGGATGGCTGACTACAACGGAACCTGGTGTTACAAAGTGGTCACCATCTTTAAACGGGTTAAGTGCCGAATCTAATTAGTACTCGGATGGGTGAATACAACGGAACCTGCTGTTACAAAGTGGTCACCATCTTTAAACGGGCTAAGTGCCGAACCTAATTAGTACTCGGATGGATGACTACAACGGAACCTGGTGTTACAAAGTGGTCACCACCTTTAAACGGGTTAAGTGCCGTACGTAATTAGTACTCGGATGGGTGAATACATAGGAACCTGGTGTTACAAAGTGGTCACCATCTTTAAACGGGTTAAGTGCTGAACCTAATTAGTACTCGGATGTGTGACTACAACGGAACCTGGTGTTACAAAGTGGTCACCACCTTTAAACGGGTTAAGTGCCGTACCTAATTAGTACTCGGATGGGTGAATACATAGGAACCTGGTGTTACAAAGTGGTCACCATCTTTAAACGGGTTAAGTGCTGAACCTAATTAGTACTCGGATGTGTGACTACAACGGAACCTGGTGTTACAAAGTGGTCACCACATTTAAACGGGTTAAGTGCCGTACCTAATTAGTACTCGGATGGGTGAATATATAGGAACCTGGTGTTACAAAGTGGTCACCATCTTTAAACGGGTAAGTGCCGAACCTAATTAGTACTCAGATGTGTGACTACAACGGAATCTGGTGTTACAAAGTGGTCACCATCTTTAAACGGGCTAAGTGCCGAACCTAATTAGTACTCGGATGGCTGACTACAACGGAACCTGGTGTTACAAAGTGGTCACCATCTTTAAACGGGTTAAGTGCCAAACCTAATTAGTACTCGGATGGATGACTACAACGGAACCTGTTGTTACAATGTGGTCACCATCTTTAAACGGGCTAAGTGGCGAACCTAATTAGTACTCGGATGGCTGACTACAACGGAACCTGGTGTTAAAAAGTGGTCACCATCTTTAAACGGGTAAGTGCCGTACCTAATTAGTACTTAGATGTGTGACTACAACGGAATCTGGTGTTACAAAGTGGTCACCATCTTTAAACAGGCTAAGTGCCAAACCTAATTAGTAATCGGATGGGTGACTACAACGGAACCTGGTGTTACAAAGTGGTCACCATCTTTAAATGGGTTAAGTGCCGAATCTAATTAGTACTCGGATGGGTGACTACAACGGAACCTGGTGTTACAAAGTGGTCACCGCATTTAAACGGGTTAAGTGCCGAACCTAATTTGTACTCGGATGGCTGACTACAACGGAACCTGGTGTTACAAAGTGGTCACCATCTTTAACTGGGTAAGTGCCGAAACTAATTAGTACTCAGATGTGTGACTACAACGGAATCTGGTGTTACAAAGTGGTCACCATCTTTAAACGGGCTAAGTGCCGAACATAATTAGTACTCGGATGGCTGACTACAACGGAACCTGGTGTTACAAAGTGGTCACCACCTTTAAACGGGTTAAGTGCCGAACCTAATTAGTACTCGGATGGGTGAATACATATGAACCTGGTGTTACAAAGTGGTCACCATCTTTAAACGGGTTAAGTGCCAAACCTAATTAGTACTCGGATGGGTGACTACAACGGAACCTGTTGTTACAATGTGGTCACTATCTTTCAACGGGCTAAGTGGCGAACCTAATTAGTACTCGGATGGTTGACTACAACGGAACCTGGTGTTACAAAGTGGTCACCTTCTTTAAACGGGTAAGTGCCGAACCTAATTAGTACTCAGATGTGTGACTACAACGGAATCTGGTGTTACAAAGTGGTCACCACCTTTAAACGGGTTAAGTGCCGAACCTAATTAGTACTCGGATGGCGGAATACATATGCACCTGGTGTTACAAAGTGGTCACCATCTTCAAACGGGCTAAGTGCCGAACCTAATTAGTACTCGGATGGCTGACTACAACGGAACTTGCAGTTACAAAGTGGTCACCACCTTTAAACAGGTAAGAGCTGAACCTAATTAGTACTCGGATGGGTGACTACAACGGAACCTCTTGTTACAATGTGTTCACCATCTTTAAACGGGTTAAGTGCCGAACCTAATTAGTACTCGGATGGCTGACTACAACGGAACCTGGTGTTACAAAGTGGTCACCATCTTTGAACTGGTCAAGTGCCGAACATAATTAGTACTCGGATGGGTGACTACAACGAAACCTGGTGTTACAAAGTGGTCACCATCTTTAAACGGTCTAAGTGCCGAACCTAATTAGTACTCGAATGGCTGACTACAACGGAAGCTGATGTTACAAAATGGTCACCATCTTTAAACGGGTAAGAGCTGAACCTAATTAGTACTCGGATGGGTGACTAAAACGGAACCTGTTGTTACAATGTGTTCACCATCTTTAAACGGGTTAAGTGCCGAACCTAATTAGTACTCGGATGGCTGACTACAACGGAACCTGGTGTTACAAAGTGGTCACCATCTTTAAACGGGTAAGTGCTGAACCTAATTAGTACTCGGATGGGTGACTACAACGGAACCTGGTGTTACAAAGTGGTCACCATCTTTCAACGGGTTAAGTGCCGTACCTAATTAGTACTCGGATGGGTGAATACATAGGAACCTGGGTTTACAAAGTGGTCACCAACTTTAAACGGGCTAAGTGCCGAACCTAATTAGTACTCGGATGGCTGACTACAACGGAACCTCGTGTTACAAAGTGGTCACCACCTTTAAAAGGGTTAAGTGCCGAACCTAATTAGTAATCGGATGGGTGACTACAACGGAACCTGGTGTTACAAAGTGGTCAACATCTTTAAACGGTCTAATTGCGGAACCTAATTAGAACTCGGATGGGTGACTACAACGGAATCTGGTGTTACAATGTGGTCACCACCTTTAAACGGTTAAGTGCCGAACCTAATTAGTACTCGGATGGGTGACTACAACGGAACCTGATGTTACAAAGTGGTCACCACCTTTAAATGAGTTAAGTGCCGAACCTAATTAGTACTCGGATGGGTGACTACAACGGAACCTGTTGTTACAATGTGTTCACCATCTTTAAACGGGTTAAGTGCCGAACCTAATTAGTACTCGGATGGCTGACTACAACGGAACCTGGTGTTACAAAGTGGTCACCATCTTTAAACGGGTAAGTGCTGAACCTAATTAGTACTCGGATGGCTGACTACAACGGAACCTGGTGTTAAAAAGTGGTCACCATCTTTAAACGGGTAAGTGCCGTACCTAATTAGTACTTAGATGTGTGACTACAACGGAATCTGGTGTTACAAAGTGGTCACCATCTTTAAACGGGCTAAGTGCCAAACCTAATTAGTAATCGGATGGGTGACTACAACTGAACCTGGTGTTACAAAGTGGTCACCATCTTTAAATGGGTTAAGTGCCGAATCTAATTAGTACTCGGATGGGTGACTACAACGGAACCTGGTGTTACAAAGTGGTCACCGCATTTAAACGGGTTAAGTGCCGAACCTAATTTGTACTCGGATGGCTGACTACAACGGAACCTGGTGTTACAAAGTGGTCACCATCTTTAACTGGGTAAGTGCCGAAACTAATTAGTACTCAGATGTGTGACTACAACGGAATCTGGTGTTACAAAGTGGTCACCATCTTTAAACGGGTTAAGTGCCGAACCTAATTAGTACTCGGATGGGTGAATACATATGAACCTGGAGTTACAAAGTGGTCACCATCTTTAAACGGGTTAAGTGCCAAACCTAATTAGTACTCGGATGGGTGACTACAACGGAACCTGTTGTTACAATGTGGTCACTATCTTTCAACGGGCTAAGTGGCGAACCTAATTAGTACTCGGATGGTTGACTACAACGGAACCTGGTGTTACAAAGTGGTCACCTTCTTTAAACGGGTCAGTGCCGAACCTAATTAGTACTCAGATGTGTGACTACAACGGAATCTGGTGTTACAAAGTGGTCACCACCTTTAAACGGGTTAAGTGCCGAACCTAATTAGTACTCGGATGGCGGAATACATATGCACCTGGTGTTACAAAGTGGTCACCATCTTCAAACGGGCTAAGTGCCGAACCTAATTAGTACTCGGATGGCTGACTACAACGGAACTTGCAGTTACAAAGTGGTCACCACCTTTAAACAGGTTAAGTGCCGAATCTAATTAGTACTCGGATCGGTGAGTACAACGGAACCTGGTGTTACAAAGTGGTCACCACCTTTGAACTGGTCAAGTGCCGAACCTAATTAGTACTCGGATGGGTCACTACAACGAAACCTGGTGTTACAAAGTGGTCACCATCTTTAAACGGTCTAAGTGCCGAACCTAATTAGTACTCGAATGGCTGACTACAACGGAAGCTGATGTTACAAAATGGTCACCATCTTTAAACGAGTAAGTGCTGAACCTAATTAGTACTCGGATGGGTGACTACAACGGAACCTGTTGTTACAATGTGTTCACCATCTTTAAACGGGTTAAGTGCCGAACCTAATTAGTACTCGGATGGCTGACTACAACGGAACCTGGTGTTACAAAGTGGTCACCATCTTTAAACGGGTAAGTGCTGAACCTAATTAGTACTCGGATGGGTGACTACAACGGAACCTGGTGTTACAAAGTGGTCACCATCTTTCAACGGGTTAAGTGCCGTACCTAATTAGTACTCGGATGGGTGAATACATAGGAACCTGGGTTTACAAAGTGGTCACCAACTTTAAACGGGCTAAGTGCCGAACCTAATTAGTACTCGGATGGCTGACTACAACGGAACCTCGTGTTACAAAGTGGTCACCACCTTTAAAAGGGTTAAGTGCCGAACCTAATTAGTAATCGGATGGGTGACTACAACGGAACCTGGTGTTACAAAGTGGTCAACATCTTTAAACGGTCTAATTGCGGAACCTAATTAGAACTCGGATGGGTGACTACAACGGAACCTGGTGTTACAAAGTGGTCAACATCTTTAAATGGGTTAAGTGCCGAACCTAATTAGTACTCGGATGGGTGACTACAACGGAATCTGGTGTTACAATGTGGTCACCACCTTTAAACGGTTAAGTGCCGAACCTAATTAGTACTCGGATGGGTGACTACAACGGAACCTGATGTTACAAAGTGGTCACCACCTTTAAATGAGTTAAGTGCCGAACCTAATTAGTACTCGGATGGGTGACTACAACGGAACCTGTTGTTACAATGTGTTCACCATCTTTAAACGGGTTAAGTGCCGAACCTAATTAGTACTCGGATGGCTGACTACAACGGAACCTGGTGTTACAAAGTGGTCACCATCTTTAAACGGGTAAGTGCTGAACCTAATTAGTACTCGGATGGGTGACTACAACGGAACCTGGTGTTACAAAGTGGTCAACACCTTTAAACTGGTTAAGTGCCGTACCTAATTAGTACTCGGATGGGTGAATACATAGGAACCTGGGTTTACAAAGTGGTCACCAACTTTAAACGGGCTAAGTGCCGAACCTAATTAGTACTCGGATGGCTGACTACAACGGAACCTCGTGTTACAAAGTGGTCACCACCATTAAAAGGGTTAAGTGCCGAACCTAATTAGTAATCGGATGGGTGACTACAACGGAACCTGGTGTTACAAAGTGGTCAACATCTTTAAACGGTCTAATTGCGGAACCTAATTAGAACTCGGATGGGTGACTACAACGGAACCTGGTGTTACAAAGTGGTCACATTCTTTAAACGGGTTAAGTGCCGAATCTAATTAGTACTCGGATGGGTGACTACAACGGAACCTGTTGTTACAAATGGTCACCACCTTTAAACGGGTTAAGTGCCGAACCTAATTAGTAATCGGATGGGTGACTACAACGGAATCTGGTGTTACAAAGTGGTCACCATCTTTAAACGGGCTAAGTGCTGAATCTAATTAGTACTCGGATGGGTGACTACAACGGAACCTGGTGTTACAAAGTGGTCTCCACCTTTAAACGGGTTAAGTGCCGAACCAAATTAGTACTCGGATAGCTGACTACAACGGAATCTGGTGTTACAAAGTGGTCACAACCTTTAAACGGATTAAGTGCCGAACCTAATTAGGACTCGGATCGGTGACTTCAACGGAACCTGGTGTTACAAAGTGGTCACCACCTTTAAACGGGTTAAGTTCCAAACCTAATTAGTACTCGGATAGGTGAATACATAGGAACCTGGTGTTACAAAGTGGTCACCATCTTTAAACGGGTTAAGTGCCTAACCTAATTAGTACTCGGATGGGTGATTACAACGGAACCTGGTGTTACAAAGTGGTCACCACCTTTAAACGGGTTAAGTGCCAAACCTAATTAGTACTCAGATGTGTGTCTACAACGGAATCTGGTGTTACAAAGTGGTCACCATCTTTAAACGCGCTAAGTGCCGAACCTAATTAGTACTCGGATGTCTGACTACAACAGAACCTGGTGTTACAAAGTGGTCACCATCTTTAAACGGGTTAAGTGCCCAACCTAATTAGTACTCGGATGGCTGACCACAACGGAATCTGGTGTTACAAAGTGGTCACAACCTTTAAACGGGTTAAGTGCCGAACCTAACTAGGACTCGGATCGGTGAATACATAGGAACCTGCTGTTACAATGTGGTCACCACCTTTAAACGGGTGAAGTGCCGAATCTAATTAGTACTCGGATCGGTGACTACAACGGAACCTGGTGATACTAAGTGGTCACCACCTTAAAACGGGTAAGTGCCGAACCTAATTACTACTCGGATGGGTGACTACAACGGAATCTTGTGTTACAAAGTGGTCAACATCTTTAAACGGGCTAATTGCGGAACCTAATTAGAACTCGGATGGGTGACTACAACGGAACCTGGTGCTACAAAGTGGTCACCACCTTTAAACGGGTTAAGTGCCGAACCTAATTACTAATCGGATGGGTGACTACAACGGAATCTGGTGTTACAAAGTGGTCACCACCTTTCAACGGGCTAAGTGCTGAATCTAATTAGTACTCGGATGGGTGACTACAACGGAACCTGGTGTTACAAAGTGGTCACAACCTTTAAACGTGTTAAGTGCCGAACCTAATTAGTACTCGGATCGGTGAATACATAGGAACCTGCTGTTACAAAGTGGTCACCACCTTTAAACGGGTTAAGTGCCGAATCTAATTAGTACTCGGATCGGTGACTACTACGGAACCTGGTGTTACAAAGTGGTCACCACCTTTAAACGGGTTAAGTGCCGAACCTAATTAGTACTAGGATGGGTGAATACATAGGAACCTGGGTTTACAAAGTGGTCACAAACTTTAAACGGGCTAAGTGCCGAACCTAATTAGTACTCGGATGGCTGACTACAACGGAACCTGGTGTTACAAAGTGGTCACATTCTTTAAACGGGTTAAGTGCCGAATCTAATTAGTACTCGGATGGGTGACTACAACGGAACCTGGTGTTACAAAGTGGTCACCACCTTTAAACGGGTTAAGTGCCGAACCTAATTAGTAATCGGATGGGTGACTACAACGGAATCTGGTGTTACAAAGTGGTCACAACCTTTAAACGGATTAAGTGCCGAACCTAATTAGGACTCGGATCGGTGACTTCAACGGAACCTGGTGTTACAAAGTGGTCACCACCTTTAAACGGGTTAAGTTCCGAACCTAATTAGTACTTGGATAGGTGAATACATAGGAACCTGGTGTTACAAAGTGGTCACCATCTTTAAACGGGTTAAGTGCCAAACCTAATTAGTACTCGGATGGGTGACTACAACGGAACCTGTTGTTACAATGTGATCACCATCTTTAAACGGGCTAAGTGGCGAACCTAATTAGTACTTGGATGGCTGACTACAACGGAACCTGGTGTTACAAAGTGGTCACCATCTTTAAACAGGTAAGTGCCGAACCTAATTAGTACTCGGATGTCTGACTACAACAGAACCTGGTGTTACAAAGTGGTCACCATCTTTAAACGGGTTAAGTGCCCAACCTAATTAGTACTCGGATGGCTGACTACAACGGAATCTGGTGTTACAAAGTGGTCACAACCTTTAAACGGGTTAAGTGCCGAACCTAACTAGGACTCGGATCGGTGAATACATAGGAACCTGCTGTTACAATGTGGTCACCACCTTTAAACGGGTGAAGTGCCGAATCTAATTACTACTCGGATGGGTGACTACAACGGAATCTTGTGTTACAAAGTGGTCAACATCTTTAAACGGGCTAATTGCGGAACCTAATTAGAACTCGGATGGGTGACTACAACGGAACCTGGTGCTACAAAGTGGTCACCACCTTTAAACGGGTTAAGTGCCGAACCTAATTACTAATCGGATGGGTGACTACAACGGAATCTGGTGTTACAAAGTGGTCACCATCTTTCAACGGGCTAAGTGCTGAATCTAATTAGTACACGGATGGGTGACTACAACGGAACCTGGTGTTACAAAGTGGTCACCACCTTTCAACGGGCTAAGTGCTGAATCTAATTAGTACTCGGATCGGTGAATACATAGGAACCTGCTGTTACAAAGTGGTCACCACCTTTAAACGGGTTAAGTGCCGAATCTAATTAGTACTCGGATCGGTGACTACTACGGAACCTGGTGTTACAAAGTGGTCACCACCTTTAAACGGGTTAAGTGCCGAACCTAATTAGTACTAGGATGGGTGAATACATAGGAACCTGGTTTTACAAAGTGGTCACAAACTTTAAACGGGCTAAGTGCCGAACCTAATTAGTACTCGGATGGCTGACTACAACGGAACCTGGTGTTACAAAGTGGTCACATTCTTTAAACGGGTTAAGTGCCGAATCTAATTAGTACTCGGATGGGTGACTACAACGGAACCTGGTGTTACAAAGTGGTCACCACCTTTAAACGGGTTAAGTGCCGAACCTAAGTAGTAATCGGATGGGTGACTGCAACGGAATCTGGTGTTACAAAGTGGTCACAACCTTTAAACGGATTAAGTGCCGAACCTAATTAGGACTCGGATCGGTGACTTCAACGGAACCTGGTGTTACAAAGTGGTCACCACCTTTAAACGGGTTAAGTTCCGAACCTAATTAGTACTCGGATAGGTGAATACATAGGAACCTGGTGTTACAAAGTGGTCACCATCTTTAAACGGGTTAAGTGCCTAACCTAATTAGTACTCGGATGGGTGATTACAACGGAACCTGGTGTTACAAAGTGGTCACCACCTTTAAACGGGTTAAGTGCCAAACCTAATTAGTACTCGGATGGGTGACTACAACGGAACCTGTTGTTACAATGTGATCACCATCTTTAAACGGGCTAAGTGGCGAACCTAATTAGTACTTGGAATGCTGACTACAACGGAACCTGGTGTTACAAAGTGGTCACCACCTTTAAACGGGCTAAGTGCCGAACCTAACTAGGACTCGGATCGGTGAATACATAGGAACCTGCTGTTACAATGTGGTCACCACCTTTAAACGGGTGAAGTGCGGAACCTAATTAGAACTCGGATGGGTGACTACAACGGAACCTGGTGCTACAAAGTGGTCACCAACTTTAGACGGGTTAAGTGCCGAACCTAATTAGTAATCGGATGGGTGACTACAACGGAATCTGGTGTTACAAAGTGGTCACAATCTTTCAACGGGCTAAGTGCTGAATCTAATTAGTACTCGGATGGGTGACTACAACGGAACCTGGTGTTACAAAGTGGTCACCACCTTTCAACGAGCTAAGTGCTGAATCTAATTAGTACTCGGATGGGTGACTACAACGGAACCTGGTGTTACAAAGTGGTCACAACCTTTAAACGTGTTAAGTGCCGAACCTAATTAGTACTCGGATCGGTGAATACATAGGAACCTGCTGTTACAAAGTGGTCACCACATTTAAACGGGTTAAGTGCCGAATCTAATTAGTACTCGGATCAGTGACTACAACGGAACCTGGTCTTACAAAGTGGTCACCACCTTTAAACGGGTTAAGTGCCGTACTTAATTAGTACACGGATGGGTGAATACATAGGAACCTGGTGTTACAAAGTGGTCACCATCTTTAAACGGGCTAAGTGCTGAATCTAATTAGTACTCGGATGGGTGACTACAACGGAACCTGGTGTTACAAAGTGGTGACCATCTTTAAACGGGTTAAGTGTCGAACCTTATTAGTACTCGGATGGGTGACTACAACGGAACCTTGTGTTACAAAGTCGTCACAGCCTTTAAACCGGTTAAGTGCCGAGCCTAATTTGTACTCGGATGGGTGAATACATAGGAACCTGGTGTTACAAAGTGGTCACCATCTTTAAACGGGCTGCCGAACCTAATTAGTACTCGGATGTGTGACTACAACGGAATCTGGTGTTACAATGTGGTCACCATCTTTAAACGGGCTAAGTGCCGAACCTAATTAGTACTCGGATCGGTGACTACAACGGAATCTGATGTTACAAAGTGGTCACCATCTTTAAACGGGTTAAGTGCCTAACGTAATTAGTACTCGGATGGCTGACTACAACGGAACCTGGTGTTACAAAGTGGTCACCAACTTTAAACGGATTAAGTGCCGAACCTAATTAGTACTCGGATGGGTGACTACATTAAAGAACCATCTTTAAACGGGCTAAGTGCCGAACCTAATTAGTACTCGGATGGGTGACTACAACGGAATCTTGTGTTACAAAGTGGTCAACATCTTTAAACGGGCTAATTGCGGAACCTAATTAGTACTCGGATGGGTGACTACAACGGAACCTGGTGCTACAAAGTGGTCACCACCTTTAAACGGGTTAAGTGCCGAACCTAATTAGTACTCGGATGGGTGACTACAACGGAACCTGGTGTTACAAAGTGGTCACCACCTTTAAACGGGTTAAGTGCCGAACCTAATTAGTACTAGGATGTCTGACTACAACGGAACCTGGTGTTACAAAGTGGTCACCATCTTTAAACGGGCTCATTGCGGAACCGAATTAGTACTCGGATCAGTGACTACAACGGAACCTGGTCTTACAAAGTGGTCACCACCTTTAAACGGGTTAAGTGCCGTACTTAATTAGTACACGGATGGGTGATTACAACGGAACCTGGTGTTACAAAGTGGTCACCACCTTTAAACGGGTTAAGTGCCAAACCTAATTAGTACTCGGATGGGTGACTACAACGGAACCTGTTGTTACAATGTGATCACCATCTTTAAACGGGCTAAGTGGCGAACCTAATTAGTACTTGGAAGGCTGACTACAACGGAACCTGGTGTTACAAAGTGGTCACCATCTTTAAACAGGTAAGTGCCGAACCTAATTAGTACTCAGATGTGTGTCTACAACGGAATCTGGTGTTACAAAGTGGTCACCATCTTTAAACGCGCTAAGTGCCGAACCTAATTAGTACTCGGATGTCTGACTACAACGGAATCTGGTGTTACAAAGTGGTCACAACCTTTAAACGGGTTAAGTGCCGAACCTAACTAGGACTCGGATCGGTGAATACATAGGAACCTGCTGTTACAATGTGGTCACCACCTTTAAACGGGTGAAGTGCGGAACCTAATTAGAACTCGGATGGGTGACTACAACGGAACCTGGTGCTACAAAGTGGTCACCAACTTTAGACGGGTTAAGTGCCGAACCTAATTAGTAATCGGATGGGTGACTACAACGGAATCTGGTGTTACAAAGTGGTCACCATCTTTCAACGGGCTAAGTGCTGAATCTAATTAGTACACGGATGGGTGACTACAACGGAACCTGGTGTTACAAAGTGGTCACCACCTTTCAACGAGCTAAGTGCTGAATCTAATTAGTACTCGGATGGGTGACTACAACGGAACCTGGTGTTACAAAGTGGTCACAACCTTTAAACGTGTTAAGTGCCGAACCTAATTAGTACTCGGATCGGTGAATACATAGGAACCTGCTGTTACAAAGTGGTCACCACATTTAAACGGGTTAAGTGCCGAATCTAATTAGTACTCGGATCAGTGACTACAACGGAACCTGGTCTTACAAAGTGGTCACCACCTTTAAACGGGTTAAGTGCCGTACTTAATTAGTACACGGATGGGTGAATACATAGGAACCTGGTGTTACAAAGTGGTCACCATCTTTAAACGGGCTAAGTGCTGAATCTAATTAGTACTCGGATGGGTGACTACAACGGAACCTGGTGTTACAAAGTGGTGACCATCTTTAAACGGGTTAAGTGTCGAACCTTATTAGTACTCGGATGGGTGACTACAACGGAACCTTGTGTTACAAAGTCGTCACAGCCTTTAAACCGGTTAAGTGCCGAGCCTAATTTGTACTCGGATGGGTGAATACATAGGAACCTGGTGTTACAAAGTGGTCACCATCTTTAAACGGGCTGCCGAACCTAATTAGTACTCGGATGTGTGACTACAACGGAATCTGGTGTTACAATGTGGTCACCATCTTTAAACGGGCTAAGTGCCGAACCTAATTAGTACTCGGATCGGTGACTACAACGGAATCTGATGTTACAAAGTGGTCACCATCTTTAAACGGGTTAAGTGCCTAACGTAATTAGTACTCGGATGGCTGACTACAACGGAACCTGGTGTTACAAAGTGGTCACCAACTTTAAACGGATTAAGTGCCGAACCTAATTAGTACTCGGATGGGTGACTACATTAAAGAACCATCTTTAAACGGGCTAAGTGCCGAACCTAATTAGTACTCGGATGGGTGACTACAACGGAATCTTGTGTTACAAAGTGGTCAACATCTTTAAACGGGCTAATTGCGGAACCTAATTAGTACTCGGATGGGTGACTACAACGGAACCTGGTGCTACAAAGTGGTCACCACCTTTAAACGGGTTAAGTGCCGAACCTAATTAGTACTCGGATGGGTGACTACAACGGAACCTGGTGTTACAAAGTGGTCACCACCTTTAAACGGGTTAAGTGCCGAACCTAATTAGTACTAGGATGTCTGACTACAACGGAACCTGGTGTTACAAAGTGGTCACCATCTTTAAACGGGCTCATTGCGGAACCTAATTAGAACTCGGATGGGTGACTACAACGGAACCTGTTGTTACAATATGGTCACCATCTTTAAACGGGCTAAGTGCCGAACCTAATTAGTACTCGGATGGCTGACTACAACGGAACCTGGTGTTACAAAGTGGTCACCACCTTTAAACGGGCTAAGTGCCGAACCTAATTAGTACTCGGATGGGTGACTACAATGGAACCTGTTGTTACAATGTGGTCACCATCTTTAAACGGGCTAAGTGCCGAATCAAATTAGTATTCGGATGGCTGACTACAACGGAACCTGGTGTTACAAAGTGGTCACCACCTTTAAACGGGTTAAGTGCCGAACCTAATTAGTACTCGGATGGGTGACTACAACGGAACCTCTTGTTACAATGTGGTCACCATCTTTAAACGGGCTAAGTGCCGATCCTAATTAGTACTCGGATGGCTGACTACAACGGAACCTGGTGTTACAAAGTTGTCACCACCTTTAAACGGGTTATGTGCCGAACCTAATTAGTACTCGGTTCGGTGAATACACAGGAACCTGGTGTTACAAAGTGGTCACCATCTTTAAACGGGTTAAGTCCCGAACCTAATCAGAACTCGGATCGGTGAATACATAGGAACCTGGTGTTACAAAGTGGTCACCACCTTTAAACGGGTTAAGTGCTGAACCTAATTAGTACTCGGATGGCTGACTACAACGGAATCTGGTGTTACAATGTGGTCACCATCTTTAAACGGGCTAAGTGCCGAACGTAATTAGTACTCGGATGGGTGACTACAACGGAATCTGATGTTACAAAATGGTCACCATCTTTAAACGGGTTAAGTACCTAACCTCATTAGTACTCGGATGGCTGACTACAACGGAACCTGGTGTTACAA
Source organism: Acanthosepion lycidas (assembly GCA_963932145.1). NCBI lineage: Eukaryota > Metazoa > Mollusca > Cephalopoda > Sepiida > Sepiidae > Acanthosepion > Acanthosepion lycidas. The sequence continues at coordinate 25,866,416 of OZ010603.1, forward strand.
AGTGGTCACCAACTTTAAACGGGTTAAGTGCCGAACCTAATTAGTACTCGGATGGGTGACTACAACGGAATCTTGTGTTACAAAGTGGTCAACATCTTTAAACGGGTTAAGTGCCGAACCTAATTAGTAATCGGATGGGTGACTACAACGGAATCTGGTGTTACAAAGTGGTCACCATCTTTCAACGGGCTAAGTGCTGAATCTAATTAGTACTCGGATGGGTGACTACAACGGAACCTGGTGTTACAAAGTGGTCACCACCTTTAAACGGGTTAAGTGCCGAACCTAAGTAGTACTAGGATGTCTGACTACAACGGAACCTCGTGTTACAAAATGGTCACCATCTTTAAACGGGCTTATTGCGGAACCTAATTAGAACTCGGATGGGTGACTACAACGGAACCTGGTGTTACAAAGTGGTCACCATCTTTAAATGGGTTAATGCCGAACCTAATTAGTACTCGGTTCGGTGAATACACAGGAACCTGGTGTTACAAAGTGGTCACCATATGTAAATGGGTTAAGTGCCGAACCTAATTAGTACTCGGATCGGTGAATACATAGGAACCTGGTGTTACAAAGTGGTCACCACCTTTAAACGGGTTAAGTGCCGAATCTAATTAGTACTCGGATGGGTGACTACAACGGAACCTGTTGTTACAATATGGTCACCATCTTTAAACGGGCTAAGTGCCGAACCTAATTAGTACTCGGATGGCTGACTACAACGGAACCTGGTGTTACAAAGTGGTCACCACCTTTAAACGGGCTAAGTGCCGAACATAATTAGTACTCGGATGGGTGACTACAATGGAACCTGTTGTTACAATGTGGTCACCATCTTTAAACGGGCTAAGTGCCGAATCAAATTAGTATTCGGATGGCTGACTACAACGGAACCTGGTGTTACAAAGTGGTCACCACCTTTAAACGGGTTAAGTGCCGAACCTAATTAGTACTCGGATGGGTGACTACAACGGAACCTGTTGTTACAATGTGGTCACCATCTTTAAACGTGCTAAGTGCCGAACCTAATTAGTACTCGGATGGCTGACTACAACGGAACCTGGTGTTACAAAGTGGTCACCACCTTTAAACGGGTTATGTGCCGAACCTAATTAGTACTCGGTTCGGTGAATACACAGGAACCTGGTGTTACAAAGTGGTCACCATCTTTAAACGGGTTAAGTCCCGAACCTAATTAGAACTCGGATCGGTGAATACATAGGAACCTGGTGTTACAAAGTGGTCACCACCTTTAAACGGGTTAAGTGCCGAACCTAATTAGTACTCGGATGGCTGACTACAACGGAATCTGGTGTTACAATGTGGTCACCATCTTTAAACGGGCTAAGTGCCGAACGTAATTAGTACTCGGATGGGTGACTACAACGGAATCTGATGTTACAAAATGGTCACCATCTTTAAACGGGTTAAGTACCTAACCTCATTAGTACTCGGATGGCTGACTACAACGGAACCTGGTGTTACAAAGTGGTCACCAACTTTAAACGGGTTAAGTGCCGAACGTAATTAGTACTCGGATGGGTGACTACAACGGAATCTGATGTTACAAAATGGTCACCATCTTTAAACGGGTTAAGTACCTAACCTCATTAGTACTCGGATGTGTGAATACATATGAACCTGGTGTTACAAAGTGGTCACCATCTTTCAACGGGTTAAGTGCCGAACCTAATTAGTACTCGGATGGGTGACTACAACGGAATCTTGTGTTACAAAGTGGTCAACATCTTTAAACGGGTTAAGTGCCGAACCTAATTAGTAATCGGATGGGTGACTACAACGGAATCTGGTGTTACAAAGTGGTCACCATCTTTCAACGGGCTAAGTGCTGAATCTAATTAGTACTCGGATGGGTGACTACAACGGAACCTGGTGTTACAAAGTGGTCACCACCTTTAAACGGGTTAAGTGCCGAACCTAAGTAGTACTAGGATGTCTGACTACAACGGAACCTCGTGTTACAAAATGGTCACCATCTTTAAACGGGCTTATTGCGGAACCTAATTAGAACTCGGATGGGTGACTACAACGGAACCTGGTGTTACAAAGTGGTCACCATCTTTAAATGGGTTAATGCCGAACCTAATTAGTACTCGGTTCGGTGAATACACAGGAACCTGGTGTTACAAAGTGGTCACCATATGTAAATGGGTTAAGTGCCGAACCTAATTAGTACTCGGATCGGTGAATACATAGGAACCTGGTGTTACAAAGTGGTCACCACCTTTAAACGGGTTAAGTGCCGAATCTAATTAGTACTCGGATGGGTGACTACAACGGAACCTGTTGTTACAATATGGTCACCATCTTTAAACGGGCTAAGTGCCGAACCTAATTAGTACTCGGATGGCTGACTACAACGGAACCTGGTGTTACAAAGTGGTCACCACCTTTAAACGTGCTAAGTGCCGAACATAATTAGTACTCGGATGGGTGACTACAATGGAACCTGTTGTTACAATGTGGTCACCATCTTTAAACGGGCTAAGTGCCGAATCAAATTAGTATTCGGATGGCTGACTACAACGGAACCTGGTGTTACAAAGTGGTCACCACCTTTAAACGGGTTAAGTGCCGAACCTAATTAGTACTCGGATGGGTGACTACAACGGAACCTGTTGTTACAATGTGGTCACCATCTTTAAACGTGCTAAGTGCCGAACCTAATTAGTACTCGGATGGCTGACTACAACGGAACCTGGTGTTACAAAGTGGTCACCACCTTTAAACGGGTTATGTGCCGAACCTAATTAGTACTCGGTTCGGTGAATACACAGGAACCTGGTGTTACAAAGTGGTCACCATCTTTAAACGGGTTAAGTCCCGAACCTAATTAGAACTCGGATCGGTGAATACATAGGAACCTGGTGTTACAAAGTGGTCACCACCTTTAAACGGGTTAAGTGCCGAACCTAATTAGTACTCGGATGGCTGACTACAACGGAATCTGGTGTTACAATGTGGTCACCATCTTTAAACGGGCTAAGTGCCGAACGTAATTAGTACTCGGATGGGTGACTACAACGGAATCTGATGTTACAAAATGGTCACCATCTTTAAACGGGTTAAGTACCTAACCTCATTAGTACTCGGATGGCTGACTACAACGGAACCTGGTGTTACAAAGTGGTCACCAACTTTAAACGGGTTAAGTGCCGAACCTAATTAGTACTCGGATGGGTGACTACAACGGAATCTTGTGTTACAAAGTGGTCAACATCTTTAAACGGGTTAAGTGCCGAACCTAATTAGTACTCGGATGTGTGAATACATATGAACCTGGTGTTACAAAGTGGTCACCATCTTTCAACGGGCTAAGTGCTGAATCTAATTAGTACTCGGATGGGTGACTACAACGGAACCTGGTGTTACAAAGTGGTCACCACCTTTAAACGGGTTAAGTGCCGAACCTAATTAGTACTAGGATGTCTGACTACAACGGAACCTGGTGTTACAAAATGGTCACCATCTTTAAACGGGCTTATTGCGGAACCTAATTAGAACTCGGATGGGTGACTACAACGGAACCTGGTGTTACAAAGTGGTCACCATCTTTAAATGGGTTAAGTGCCGAACAGAATTAGTACTCGGATGGCTGACTACAACGGAACCTGGTGTTACAAAGTGGTCACCACCTTTAAGCGGGTTAATGCCGAACCTAATTAGTACTCGGTTCGGTGAATACACAGGAACCTGGTGTTACAAAGTGGTCACCATATGTAAATGGGTTAAGTGCCGAACCTAATTAGTACTCGGATCGGTGAATACATAGGAACCTGGTGTTACAAAGTGGTCACCACCTTTAAACGGGTTAAGTGCCGAATCTAATTAGTACTCGGATGGGTGACTACAACGGAACCTGTTGTTACAATATGGTCACCATCTTTAAACGGGCTAAGTGCCGAACCTAATTAGTACTCGGATGGCTGACTACAACGGAACCTGGTGTTACAATGTGGTCACCACCTTTAAACGGGCTAAGTGCCGAACCTAATTAGTACTCGGATGGGTGACTACAATGGAACCTGTTGTTACAATGTGGTCACCATCTTTAAACGGGCTAAGTGCCGAATCAAATTAGTATTCGGATGGCTGACTACAACGGAACCTGGTGTTACAAAGTGGTCACCACCTTTAAACGGGTTAAGTGCCGAACCTAATTAGTACTCGGATGGGTGACTACAACGGAACCTGTTGTTACAATGTGGTCACCATCTTTAAACGGGCTAAGTGCCGAACCTAATTAGTACTCGGATGGCTGACTACAACGGAACCTGGTGTTACAAAGTGGTCACCACCTTTAAACCGGTTATGTGCCGAACCTAATTAGTACTCGGTTCGGTGAATACACAGGAACCTGGTGTTACAAAGTGGTCACCATCTTTAAACGGGTTAAGTCCCGAACCTAATTAGAACTCGGATCGGTGAATACATAGGAACCTGGTGTTACAAAGTGGTCACCACCTTTAAACGGGTTAAGTGCCGAACCTAATTAGTACTCGGATGGCTGACTACAACGGAATCTGGTGTTACAATGTGGTCACCATCTTTAAACGGGCTAAGTGCCGAACGTAATTAGTACTCGGATGGGTGACTACAACGGAATATGATGTTACAAAATGGTCACCATCTTTAAACGGGTTAAGTACCTAACCTCATTAGTACTCGGATGGCTGACTACAACGGAACCTGGTGTTACAAAGTGGTCACCATCTTTAAACGGGTTAAGTGCCGAACCTAATTAGTACTCGGATGGGTGACTACAACGGAATCTTGTATTACAAAGTGGTCAACATCTTTAAACGGGTTAAGTGCCGAACCTAATTAGTACTCGGATGGGTGAATACATATGAACCTGGTGTTACAATGTGGTCACCATCTTTCAACGGGCTAAGTGCTGAATCTAATTAGTAATCGGATGGGTGACTACAACGGAACCTGGTGTTACAAAGTGGTCACCATCTTTAAATGGGTTAAGTGCCGAACCGAATTAGTACTCGGATGGCTGACTACAACGGAACCTGGTGTTACAAAGTGGTCACCACCTTTAAGCGGGTTAACTGCCGAACCTAATTAGTACTCGGTTCGGTGTATACACAGGAACCTGGTGTTACAAAGTGGTCACCATCTGTAAACGGGTTAAGTGCCGAACCTAATTACTACTCGGATCGGTGAATACATAGGAACCTGGTGTTACAAAGTGGTCACCACCTTTAAACGGGTTAAGTGCCGAATCTAATTAGTACTCGGATGGGTGACTACAACGGAACCTGTTGTTACAATATGGTCACCATCTTTAAACTGGCTAAGTGCCGAACCTAATTAGTACTCGGATGGCTGACTACAACGGAACCTGGTGTTACAAACTGGTCACCACCTTTAAACGGGCTAAGTGCCGAACCTAATTAGTACTCGGATGGGTGACTACAATGGAACCTGTTGTTACAATGTGGTCACCATCTTTAAACGGGCTAAGTGCCGAATCAAATTAGTATTCGGATGGCTGACTACAACGGAACCTGGTGTTACAAAGTGGTCACCACCTTTAAACGGGTTAAGTGCCGAACCTAATTAGTACTCGGATGGGTGACTACAACGGAACCTCTTGTTACAATGTGGTCACCATCTTTAAACGGGCTAAGTGCCGATCCTAATTAGTACTCGGATGGCTGACTACAACGGAACCTGGTGTTACAAAGTTGTCACCACCTTTAAACGGGTTATGTGCCGAACCTAATTAGTACTCGGTTCGGTGAATACACAGGAACCTGGTGTTACAAAGTGGTCACCATCTTTAAACGGGTTAAGTCCCGAACCTAATCAGAACTCGGATCGGTGAATACATAGGAACCTGGTGTTACAAAGTGGTCACCACCTTTAAACGGGTTAAGTGCTGAACCTAATTAGTACTCGGATGGCTGAATACAACGGAATCTGGTGTTACAATGTGGTCACCATCTTTAAACGGGCTAAGTGCCGAACGTAATTAGTACTCGGATGGGTGACTACAACGGAATCTGATGTTACAAAATGGTCACCATCTTTAAACGGGTTAAGTACCTAACCTCATTAGTACTCGGATGGCTGACTACAACGGAACCTGGTGTTACAAAGTGGTCACCAACTTTAAACGGGTTAAGTGCCGAACCTAATTAGTACTCGGATGGGTGACTACAACGGAATCTTGTGTTACAAAGTGGTCAACATCTTTAAACGGGTTAAGTGCCGAACCTAATTAGTAATCGGATGGGTGACTACAACGGAATCTGGTGTTACAAAGTGGTCACCATCTTTCAACGGGCTAAGTGCTGAATCTAATTAGTACTCGGATGGGTGACTACAACGGAACCTGGTGTTACAAAGTGGTCACCACCTTTAAACGGGTTAAGTGCCGAACCTAAGTAGTACTAGGATGTCTGACTACAACGGAACCTCGTGTTACAAAATGGTCACCATCTTTAAACGGGCTTATTGCGGAACCTAATTAGAACTCGGATGGGTGACTACAACGGAACCTGGTGTTACAAAGTGGTCACCATCTTTAAATGGGTTAATGCCGAACCTAATTAGTACTCGGTTCGGTGAATACACAGGAACCTGGTGTTACAAAGTGGTCACCATATGTAAATGGGTTAAGTGCCGAACCTAATTAGTACTCGGATCGGTGAATACATAGGAACCTGGTGTTACAAAGTGGTCACCACCTTTAAACGGGTTAAGTGCCGAATCTAATTAGTACTCGGATGGGTGACTACAACGGAACCTGTTGTTACAATATGGTCACCATCTTTAAACGGGCTAAGTGCCGAACCTAATTAGTACTCGGATGGCTGACTACAACGGAACCTGGTGTTACAAAGTGGTCACCACCTTTAAACGGGCTAAGTGCCGAACATAATTAGTACTCGGATGGGTGACTACAATGGAACCTGTTGTTACAATGTGGTCACCATCTTTAAACGGGCTAAGTGCCGAATCAAATTAGTATTCGGATGGCTGACTACAACGGAACCTGGTGTTACAAAGTGGTCACCACCTTTAAACGGGTTAAGTGCCGAACCTAATTAGTACTCGGATGGGTGACTACAACGGAACCTGTTGTTACAATGTGGTCACCATCTTTAAACGTGCTAAGTGCCGAACCTAATTAGTACTCGGATGGCTGACTACAACGGAACCTGGTGTTACAAAGTGGTCACCACCTTTAAACGGGTTATGTGCCGAACCTAATTAGTACTCGGTTCGGTGAATACACAGGAACCTGGTGTTACAAAGTGGTCACCATCTTTAAACGGGTTAAGTCCCGAACCTAATTAGAACTCGGATCGGTGAATACATAGGAACCTGGTGTTACAAAGTGGTCACCACCTTTAAACGGGTTAAGTGCCGAACCTAATTAGTACTCGGATGGCTGACTACAACGGAATCTGGTGTTACAATGTGGTCACCATCTTTAAACGGGCTAAGTGCCGAACGTAATTAGTACTCGGATGGGTGACTACAACGGAATCTGATGTTACAAAATGGTCACCATCTTTAAACGGGTTAAGTACCTAACCTCATTAGTACTCGGATGGCTGACTACAACGGAACCTGGTGTTACAAAGTGGTCACCAACTTTAAACGGGTTAAGTGCCGAACCTAATTAGTACTCGGATGGGTGACTACAACGGAATCTTGTGTTACAAAGTGGTCAACATCTTTAAACGGGTTAAGTGCCGAACCTAATTAGTACTCGGATGTGTGAATACATATGAACCTGGTGTTACAAAGTGGTCACCATCTTTCAACGGGCTAAGTGCTGAATCTAATTAGTACTCGGATGGGTGACTACAACGGAACCTGGTGTTACAAAGTGGTCACCACCTTTAAACGGGTTAAGTGCCGAACCTAATTAGTACTAGGATGTCTGACTACAACGGAACCTGGTGTTACAAAATGGTCACCATCTTTAAACGGGCTTATTGCGGAACCTAATTAGAACTCGGATGGGTGACTACAACGGAACCTGGTGTTACAAAGTGGTCACCATCTTTAAATGGGTTAAGTGCCGAACCGAATTAGTACTCGGATGGCTGACTACAACGGAACCTGGTGTTACAAAGTGGTCACCACCTTTAAGCGGGTTAATGCCGAACCTAATTAGTACTCGGTTCGGTGAATACACAGGAACCTGGTGTTACAAAGTGGTCACCATATGTAAATGGGTTAAGTGCCGAACCTAATTAGTACTCGGATCGGTGAATACATAGGAACCTGGTGTTACAAAGTGGTCACCACCTTTAAACGGGTTAAGTGCCGAATCTAATTAGTACTCGGATGGGTGACTACAACGGAACCTGTTGTTACAATATGGTCACCATCTTTAAACGGGCTAAGTGCCGAACCTAATTAGTACTCGGATGGCTGACTACAACGGAACCTGGTGTTACAATGTGGTCACCACCTTTAAACGGGCTAAGTGCCGAACCTAATTAGTACTCGGATGGGTGACTACAATGGAACCTGTTGTTACAATGTGGTCACCATCTTTAAACGGGCTAAGTGCCGAATCAAATTAGTATTCGGATGGCTGACTACAACGGAACCTGGTGTTACAAAGTGGTCACCACCTTTAAACGGGTTAAGTGCCGAACCTAATTAGTACTCGGATGGGTGACTACAACGGAACCTGTTGTTACAATGTGGTCACCATCTTTAAACGGGCTAAGTGCCGAACCTAATTAGTACTCGGATGGCTGACTACAACGGAACCTGGTGTTACAAAGTGGTCACCACCTTTAAACGGGTTATGTGCCGAACCTAATTAGTACTCGGTTCGGTGAATACACAGGAACCTGGTGTTACAAAGTGGTCACCATCTTTAAACGGGTTAAGTCCCGAACCTAATTAGAACTCGGATCGGTGAATACATAGGAACCTGGTGTTACAAAGTGGTCACCACCTTTAAACGGGTTAAGTGCCGAACCTAATTAGTACTCGGATGGCTGACTACAACGGAATCTGGTGTTACAATGTGGTCACCATCTTTAAACGGGCTAAGTGCCGAACGTAATTAGTACTCGGATGGGTGACTACAACGGAATATGATGTTACAAAATGGTCACCATCTTTAAACGGGTTAAGTACCTAACCTCATTAGTACTCGGATGGCTGACTACAACGGAACCTGGTGTTACAAAGTGGTCACCAACTTTAAACGGGTTAAGTGCCGAACCTAATTAGTACTCGGATGGGTGACTACAACGGAATCTTGTATTACAAAGTGGTCAACATCTTTAAACGGGTTAAGTGCCGAACCTAATTAGTACCTCGGATGGGTGAATACATATGAACCTGGTGTTACAATGTGGTCACCATCTTTCAACGGGCTAAGTGCTGAATCTAATTAGTAATCGGATGGGTGACTACAACGGAACCTGGTGTTACAAAGTGGTCACCATCTTTAAACGGGCTAAGTGCTGAATCTAATTAGTACTCGGATGCGTGACTACAACGGAACCTGGTGTTACAAAGTGTTCACCATCTTTAAACGGGCTAAGTGCCGAACCTAATTAGTACTCGTATGGCTGACTACAACGGAACCTGGTGTTCCAAAGTGGTCACCACCTTTAAACGGGCTAAGTGCCGAACCTAATTAGTACTCGGATGGCTGACTACAACGGAACCTGGTGTTACAATGTGGTCACCACCTTTAAACGGGCTAAGTGCCGAACCTAATTAGTACTCGGATGGGTGACTACAATGGAACCTGTTGTTACAATGTGGTCACCATCTTTAAACGGGCTAAGTGCCGAATCAAATTAGTATTCGGATGGCTGACTACAACGGAACCTGGTGTTACAAAGTGGTCACCACCTTTAAACGGGTTAAGTGCCGAACCTAATTAGTACTCGGATGGGTGACTACAACGGAACCTGTTGTTACAATGTGGTCACCATCTTTAAACGGGCTAAGTGCCGAACCTAATTAGTACTCGGATGGCTGACTACAACGGAACCTGGTGTTACAAAGTGGTCACCACCTTTAAACGGGTTATGTGCCGAACCTAATTAGTACTCGGTTCGGTGAATACACAGGAACCTGGTGTTACAAAGTGGTCACCATCTTTAAACGGGTTAAGTCCCGAACCTAATTAGAACTCGGATCGGTGAATACATAGGAACCTGGTGTTACAAAGTGGTCACCACCTTTAAACGGGTTAAGTGCCGAACCTAATTAGTACTCGGATGGCTGACTACAACGGAATCTGGTGTTACAATGTGGTCACCATCTTTAAACGGGCTAAGTGCCGAACGTAATTAGTACTCGGATGGGTGACTACAACGGAATATGATGTTACAAAATGGTCACCATCTTTAAACGGGTTAAGTACCTAACCTCATTAGTACTCGGATGGCTGACTACAACGGAACCTGGTGTTACAAAGTGGTCACCAACTTTAAACGGGTTAAGTGCCGAACCTAATTAGTACTCGGATGGGTGACTACAACGGAATCTTGTATTACAAAGTGGTCAACATCTTTAAACGGGTTAAGTGCCGAACCTAATTAGTACCTCGGATGGGTGAATACATATGAACCTGGTGTTACAATGTGGTCACCATCTTTCAACGGGCTAAGTGCTGAATCTAATTAGTAATCGGATGGGTGACTACAACGGAACCTGGTGTTACAAAGTGGTCACCATCTTTAAACGGGCTAAGTGCTGAATCTAATTAGTACTCGGATGCGTGACTACAACGGAACCTGGTGTTACAAAGTGTTCACCATCTTTAAACGGGCTAAGTGCCGAACCTAATTAGTACTCGTATGGCTGACTACAACGGAACCTGGTGTTCCAAAGTGGTCACCACCTTTAAACGGGCTAAGTGCCGAACCTAATTAGTACTCGGATGGGTGACTACAATGGAACCTGTTGTTACAATGTGGTCACCATCTTTAAACGGGCTAAGTGCCGAACCTAATTAGTACTCGGATGGCTGACTACAACGGAACCTGGTGTTACAAAGTGGTCACCACCTTTAAACGGGTTAAGTGCCGAACCTAATTAGTACTCGGATGGGTGACTACAACGGAACCTGTTGTTACAATGTGGTCACCATCTTTTAACGTGCTAAGTGCTGAACCTAATTAGTACTCGGATGGGTGACTACAACGGAACCTGGTGTTACAAAGTGGTCACCACCTTTAAACGGGTTATGTGCCGAACCTAATTAGTACTCGGTTCGGTGAATACACAGGAACCTGGTGTTACAAAGTGGTCACCATCTTTAAACGGGTTAAGTCCCGAACCTAATTAGAACTCGGATCGGTGAATACATAGGAACCTGGTGTTACAAAGTGGTCACCACCTTTAAACGGGTTAAGTGCCGAACCTAATTAGTACTCGGATGGGTGACTACAACGGAACCTGGTGTTGCAAAGTGGTCACCACCTTTAAACGGGTTATGTGCCGAACCTAATTAGTACTCGGTTCGGTGAATACACAGGAACCTGGTGTTACAAAGTGGTCACCATCTTTAAACGGGTTAAGTCCCGAACCTAATTAGAACTCGGATCGGTGAATACATAGGAACCTGGTGTTACAAAGTGGTCACCACCTTTAAACGGGTTAAGTGCCGAACCTAATTAGTACTTGGATGGGTGACTACAACGGAACCTGTTGTTACAATGTGGTCACCATCTTTAAACGGGCTAACTGCCGAACCTAATTACTACTCGGATGGCTGACTACAACGGAACCTGGTGTTACAAAGTGGTCACCACCTTTAAACGGGTTAAGAGCCGAACCTAATTAGTACTCGGATGGGTGACTACAACGGAACCTGTTGTTACAATGTCGTTACCATCTTTAAACGGGCTAAGTGCCGAACCTAATTAGTACTTGGATGGGTGACTACAACGGAATTTCGTGTTACAATGTGGTCACAATCTTTAAACGGGTTAAGTGCCGAACCTAATTAGTACTCGGATCGGTGAATACATAGGAACCTGGTGTTACAAAGTGGTCACCATCTTTAAACGGGTTAAGTCCCGAACCTAATTAGAACTCGGATCGGTGAATACATAGGAACCTGGTGTTACAAAGTGGTCACCACCTTTAAACGGGTTAAGTGCCGAACCTAATTAGTACTCGGATGGGTGACTACAACGGAACCTGTTGTTACAATGTGGTCACCATCTTTAAACGGGCTAACTGCCGAACCTAATTACTACTCGGATGGCTGACTACAACGGAACCTGGTGTTACAAAGTGGTCACCATCTTTAAACGGGCTAAGTGCCGAACCTAATTAGTACTCGAATGTGTGACTACAACGGAATCTGGTGTTACAAAGGGGTCACCATCTTTAAACGGCCTAAGTGCTGAATCTAATTAGTACTCGGATGGGTGACTACAACGGAACCTGGTGTTACAAAGTGGTCACCACCTTTAAACGGGTTAAGTGCCGAACCTAATTAGTACTAGGATGTCTGACTACAATGGAACCTGGTGTTACAAAGTGGTCACCATCTTTAAACGGGCTAAGTGCCGAACCTAATTAGTACTCGGATGGGTGACTACAACGGAATCTGGTGTTACAAAGTGGTCACCATCTTTAAACGGGCTAAGTGCTGAATCTAATTAGTACTCGGATGGGTGACTACAACGGAACCTGGTGTTACAAAGTGGTCACCACCTTTAAACGGGTTAAGTGCCGAACCTAATTAGTACTCGGATGTCTGACTACAACGGAACCTGGTGTTACAATGTGGTCACCATCTTTAAACGGGCTACGTGCTGAATCTAATTAGTACTCGGATGGGTGACTACAACGGAATCTGGTGTTACAAAGTGGTCACAACCTTTAAACGTGTTAAGTGCCGAACCTAATTAGAACTCGGATCGGTGAATACATAGGAACCTGGTGTTACAAAGTGGTCACCACCTTTAAACGGGTTAAGTGCCGAACCTAATTAGTACTCGGATTGGTGACTACAACGGAACCTGTTGTTACAATGTGGTCACCATCTTTAAACGGGCTAACTGCCGAACCTAATTACTACTCGGATGGCTGACTACAACGGAACCTGGTGTTACAAAGTGGTCACCACCTTTAAACGGGTTAAGAGCCGAACCTAATTAGTACTCGGATGGGTGACTACAACGGAACCTGGTGTTACAAAGTGGTCACCACCTTTAAACGGGTTAAGTGCCGAACCTAATTAGTACTCGGATGTCTGACTACAACGGAACCTGTTGTTACAATGTGGTCACCATCTTTAAACGGGCTAAGTGCCGAACCTAATTAGTACTTGGATGGGTGACTACAACGGAATTTGGTGTTACAAAGTGGTCACCATCTTTAAACGGGTTAAGTGCCGAACCTAAATAGTACTCGGATCGGTGAATACATAGGAACCTGGTGTTACAAAGTGGTCACCATCTTTAAACGGGTTAAGTCCCGAACCTAATTAGAACTCGGATCGGTGAATACATAGGAACCTGGTGTTACAAAGTCGTCACCACCTTTAAACGGGTTAAGTGCCGAACCTAATTAGTACTCGGATGGGTGACTACAACGGAACCTGTTGTTACAATGTGGTCACCATCTTTAAACGGGCTAACTGCCGAACCTAATTACTACTCGGATGGCTGACTACAACGGAACCTGGTGTTACAAAGTGGTCACCACCTTTAAACGGGTTAAGAGCCGAACCTAATTAGTACTCGGATGGGTGACTACAACGGACCCTGTTGTTACAATGTGGTCACCATCTTTAAACGGGCTAAGTGCCGAACCTAATTAGTACTTGGATGGGTGACTACAACGGAATGTGGTGTTACAAAGTGGTCACCCTCTTTAAACGGGTTAAGTGCCGAACCTAATTAGTACTCCGATCGGTGAATACATAGGAACCTGGTGTTACAAAGTGGTCACCATCTTTAAACGGGCTAAGTGCCGAACCTAATTAGTACTCGGATGTGTGACTACAACGGAATCTGGTGTTACAAAGGGGTCACCATCTTTAAACGGCCTAAGTGCTGAATCTAATTAGTACTCGGATGGGTGACTACAACGGAACCTGGTGTTACAAAGTGGTCACCACCTTTAAACGGGTTAAGTGCCGAACCTAATTAGTACTAGGATGTCTGACTACAATGGAACCTGGTGTTACAAAGTGGTCACCATCTTTAAACGGGCTAAGTGCTGTATCTAATTAGTACTCGGATGCGTGACTACAACGGAACCTGGTGTTACAAAGTGGTCACCATCTTTAAACGGGCTAAGTGCCGAACCTTATTAGTACTAGGATCGGTGAATACATAGGAACCTGGTGTTACAAAGTGGTCACCATCTTTAAACGGGCTAAGTGCAGAATCTAATTAGTACTCGGATCGGTGACTACAACGGAACCTGTTGTTACACAGTGGTCACCATCTTTAAACGGGCTAAGTGCCGAACCTTATTAGTACTCGGATGGCTGACTACAACGGAACCTGGTGTTACAAAGTGGTCACCATCTTTAAACGGGCTAAGTGACGAACCTAATTAGTACTCGGATGGCTGACTACAACGGAATCTGGTGTTACAAAGTGGTCACCATCTTTAAACGGGCTAAGTGCCGAACCTTATTAGTACTCGGATGGCTGACTACAACGGAACCTGGTGTTACAAAGTGGTCACCATCTTTAAACGGGCTAAGTGACGAACCTAATTAGTACTCGGATGGCTGACTACAACGGAATCTGGTGTTACAAAGTGGTCACCATCTTTAAACGGGCTAAGTGCCGAACCTAATTAGTACTTGGATGGGTGACTACAACGGAATCTGGTGTTACAATGTGGTCACCATCTTTAAACGGGCTAAGTGCCGAACCTAATTAGTACTCGGATGGGTGACTACACCGGAATCTGGTTTTACGAAGTGGTCACCATCTTTAAACTTAAAAGTGCCGAACCTAATTAGTACTCGGATGGGTGACTACAACGGAATTTGGTGTTATAATGTGGTCACCATCTTTAAACGGGCTAAGTGCTGAACCTAATAAGTAATCGGATGGCTGACTACAACGGAACCTGGTGTTACAAAGTGGTCACCATCTTTAAACGGGCTAAGTGCCGAACCTAATTAGTACTCGGATGGGTGACTACAACGGAATCTGGTGTTACAGAGTGGTCACCATCTTTAGACGTGTTAAGTGCCGAATCTAATTAGTACTCGGATCGGTGACTACAACGCAATCTGGTGTTACAAAGTGGTCACCATCTTTAAACGGGATAAGTGTCGAAGCTGCTTCATACTCTAATTGGTAACTAGAAAGAAACCTGCTATTCCAAAGCGGTCACCACCCTTAAAAAGGCATAGTGTCGAACCTGATTAGTACTTAGATTGGCGGATGCATAGGAACTTGGTGTTCCGAAGCGGTCACCACCCATAAACAAGCGAAGTGTCGAGGTCTTTAAAAACTACGTTATGACTTTCTTTTTATGTGCCATGTCCTTTCAGGACGTAGGCGATCATAGCTCTCCACCTCCCTCTATCCCTTGCAGCTGTCAACAAGTTCCTTCTCTATGGTTCCTCTCACCATGTTCTGTCATCCACTTGATTAAGTCCGCCAGGTATGTCATACGTTGTTTTCCCTTGTCTCTCTTTCCCTCTATTCGATCCGTGAGTATCAGATTCACCAGGCCCTCCTTCCTCATTATGTGTCTTAAAAACTTTACACTTATATATCAGTCTGTTATATGCCATGCTTAGGCGATCATGTATCTTGACTGACGAGGCAGATTTCTTTCCACAGTAGGTCTGTCTTGCTATTTACCCATAGCTGGGTGGCGGGAAGGAGATGATTCATGTCTTTCTCAAAGGTATTAGCACGTAAGTGAATATAATGGATTCGACAGGAATTCGAACTCGGCTCTCTGATTCCCTAATCCGAGCTGCTATCCATTACTCCACTACTCATCATAGAAATAAATAATTATTTCTCAATACGATCAACGTTATAATTTTTGTCTGAATCACATTATTTGTATTGTTAGTTATATCTGCTTCAATCTTTCATTACAACGTCATCTTTAAATATGTCGTGAAGTTGTTCTCTTCATTCACTTATCAAAGTACGACAGGACAGGTCGATAGGAATTTGCTCTAGGGTCATAGATGGAGAAAAGAGGAAAGGATTTAACAGCGAAATTTTGGATGGGGGCATTGATTTACAATTATTTACATTCTCTATATTCGGACTATTGTTCTCATCTCCGTTGTGCCCTCCGTGCTTATATCGATCTGGGTAACCTGCTTTATTTAATGGTCCTTATTTATTGTTCAGTTATTGCTCGCCTATTCCCATTGAGTACAAATAAACACTGCATTAGCTTACTAACCACTACTAGAGATTGAACTCACAACGTGTATGTCACCAAATTCACAAACTAACGCTTTTACCCACTAGGCCATTGAAAATTTGCCGAAGTAATCTTAGAGCTTTAAACTTCACTGCTGATTAGGTTGCCACTGCCACTGCTGCTGTTGTTAATTGTCATGTTTTGAATGCTGCTGCAGCCCATTATTTTTTTATTACTGCTGCTGCGGTTGAAAACTTGTGGTCATTTGTTTCTCATTGTTTATTAGTAACTCCCATATTGTATTTATTTCTATGCTAGGCCTATTAAGGAGGTCCTCATTGTAACGTTGTGATAAAAGCAACAAAGATGACAACAATAGTCCAAATATAAATAGTGTTAATTATGAATGTTATATTTTGTGAATACACTTGTTTGAGTAGATATCTTTTGAAATAAAGTAATTGCCATCTCGAGAGAGCTTCATAAAGTTAACGTACCCTTCAGCAGGGTTCGAACATGTGTCCATCTTATATAAGGGAAACCAACGTATAACCCGGCGTGCTTGCCAAGATTAGTTTATTCTCTCACATTGTTATGCGCGGGTCATTCAGTAGGGATCGAACTCACTACAGTAGTAATAAGTTGTAACATAGATTTCTAACCACTGCTGAAAGTCAATACGCCCCCCAAAACGCATTGGCTGTTTGCCGCCATTTTGTACAAAGTTCGATATGTTCCCCCCCCCCAAGTTTCTTCAAAGATGTCATCAGCTGTAACGGGTCAACGCCTTATCTTACTCATTATGAAGTTCTTGGCAAGAGATAAAAAATGACGATATAATTATTTCGTAACAACTTGACTCTTTCTAATGTACCTGATGACATGACAGATATCTTCAGAACGTTGGGATCGGGACCGAATTTTCAATTTGGAGAAAAAACCGTCTATTATCATCAGAGCCGAATTAACCTCGCTTGGGGGGGTCTGTAGAATACGTTATGAAGGTACCCTAAATTAAAGGTACCCTAAAATTAAAGATCAAATTAAAGGTGCCCTCAATTAAAAAAAATACATAAATATTAAATCATAAATGGTAATCTTCCTGTGTGTCCTGTGTCTCTTGAGAAATTTGGCGATCATGGCTCTCCACAATTTCCCGTCCCTCTTAATAAATTTTGTCTTTTCGTTATCTCTCATAAACCTTGTTCCACCATCCATTTACGCAAGCTCATTTCTCTTCTTCTATGTACCATGTTTCTTCAGGAAGTGGGTGATTATGGCTCTCCACAATTTCCCGTCCCTTGTAGTTCTTAATAATTTTTTTCTTTTTGGTGTCTCTCCTAAACCTTGTTCCACCATCCATTCACACAAGCTCATTCCTATTCTATGTGCCATGTCCCTTCAGGACGTAGATGATCATAGCTCTCCACAGTTTCCTGTCCTTTGTAGTTCTTAATAAATTTTGTCTTTTTGTTGTATCCACTAAACCTTGTTCCACCATCCATTTATTCAAGCTCTTTAGGTGAGTTATGCGCTGTTTCCTTCTGTATATTTTGCTTTCAATCTGTCAAATTTTCCAAGCCGTTTTTCCTCATTATGTGTCTTCGAAATTCAACCGTCGCTTTCTGGTTCTAAGTACAAGTGTCATTTGTGTTTTCATTTTTCTCTAAAATTTCGTCGTTGTTTATATGTTCGGCTCATGGTATTCTCATCCTCCTCCTGTAGAACCATATTTCTGCTGCATCGTCTCTTCTTTATTTGTGTGGAGATTGTCCAGACACTGAGCGCGGATAGAGCATCTAAAACAGGTAACCATTGAACTTCTACTAACATGATAAACAAATATAAATATAGATTTTTGATGTATTTTGCCGAAGAAGCAGCACCATCAGAAAAAGAATTTTATTTCACAAGAACAAGACTGGCATCATAAAAATGAAACATGATTCTCTTTAAGCAGCTAAAAGCTTGATCTTCATTCATCCAAAATCCTGCATAAACAAACTAGAATTATGATACACATACACACAGGAGTTATACCACGAACTCTGCTTGACAAAATAGATGCACATGAGATCTGCTTAACAAACACAAAAATTAAAAATAGCAGAATTTCCTTTAAAATGCCTACTGAATACATACACACACAGACACACACACACACACAAAGAAGTATACATTATCATCGAAATCCCACATAGACAAACCAGGATTATGATACACATACACACGAATTCTGCTTGACAAGACAGATGCATGTGAAGCCTACTTAATCAAAGAAAAATAAACAACACAAAAATTAAAAATGTTTTTCAAGAGTTAGCATGAGCAAAACAAGTTTTTCAAGAGTTAGCATGAGTAAAACAAGTTTTCAAGACTTAGCATGAGCAAAACAAATTTTTCATGACTTAGCATGAGCAAAACAAATTTTTCAAGATTTAGCATGAGTAAAAAGGTTTTTCAAGACTTAGCATGAGAAAAACAAGTTTTTCAAGACTTAGTATGAGCAAAACAAGTTTTTCAAGTCTTAGCATGAGAAAAACAAGTTTTTCAAGACTGAGCATGAGCAAAAAAGGTTTTCATGACTTAGCATGAGCAAAACAAGTTTTTCAAGGTTTAGCATAAGCAAAACAAGTTTTTCAAGACTTAGCATGAGCAAAACAAGTTTTTCAAGACTTAGCATGAACAAAACAATTCTTTCGAGATTTAGCATGAGCAAAACATGTTTTTCAAGACTTAGCATGAGCAAAACAAGTTTTTCAAGACTTAGCACGATCAAAACAAGTTTTTCAAGACTTAGCATGAGCAAAACAAGTTTTTAAAGAGTTAGCATGAGCAAAACCTGTTTTTCAAGATTCAGCATGAGCAAAACAAGTTTTTGAAAAGTTAGCATGAGCAAAACAAGTTTTTCAAGGCTTAGCATGAGAAAAACGCGTTTTTCAAGACTCAGCATGAGCAAAACAAGTTTTTCAAGACTTAGCAGAAGCAAAACAAGTTTTTCAAGTCTTATTATGAGCAAAACAAGTTTTTCAAGACTTAGCATGAGCAAAACAAGTTTTTCAAGAGTTAGCATGAGTAAAACAAGTTTTCAGGATTTAGCAAGATCAAAACCAGTTTTTCAAGATTTAGCATAAGCAAAAGAAATTTTTTCAAGATTTAGTATGAAGAAAACAAGTTTTTTAAGATTTATCATGAGCAAAACCTGTTTTTCAAGGCTTAGCATGAGCAAAACGAGTTTTTCAAATCTTAGCATCAGCAAAACAATTTCTTCAAGATTTAGCATGAACAAAACAAGTCTATCAAGATTTAGCATGAGCAAAACCTGTTTTTCAACATTTAGCATGAGCAAAACAAGTTTTTCTAGACTTAGCATGAGCCAGACAAATTTTTGAACACTTAGCATGAGCACAATAATTTTTTCAAGACTTAGCATGAGACAAAACAAGTTTTTCAAGACTTAGCATGAGCAAAACAAATTTTTGAACACTTAGCATGAGCACAATAATTTTTTCAAGACTTAGCATGAGCACGACAAATTTTTGAAGATTTATCATGAGCAAAACTTGTTTTTCAAGGCTTAGCATGAGCAAAACAAGTTTTTCAAGGCTTAGCATGAGCAAAACAAGTTTTTCAAGGCTTAGCATGAGCAAAACAAGTTTTTTAAGACTTAGCATCAGCAAAACAATTTTTACAAGATTTAGCATGGACAAAACCAGTCTATCAAGATTTATCATGAGCAAAACCTGTTTTTCAAGATTTAGAATGAGCAAGACAAGTTATTCAAGATTCAGCATGAGCAAAACAAGTTTTTATAAAAGTTAGCATGAGTAAAACAAGTTTTTCAAGGCATAGCATGAGAAAAACACGTTTTTCAAGACTCAGCATGAGCAAAACAAGTTTTTCAAGACAGCATAAGCAAAACAACTTTTTCAAGTCTTATCATGAGCAAAACAAGTTTTTCAAGATTTAGCATGAGCAAAACAAGTTTTTCTAGGCTTAGCATGAGAAAAACAAGTTTTTCAATATTTAGCACAAGGAAAATAAGTTTTTCAAGACTTAGAACGAGCAAAACAAGTTTTTCAAGAGTAATCACGAGCAAAAAAAGTTTTCAAGACTTAGCATGTGCAAAACATTTTTTCATGACGTAGCATGAGCAAAACAAGTTTTTCAATGTTTAGCATAAGCAAAACAAGTTTTTCAAGACTTAGCATGAGCAAAACATTTTTTCATGACGTAGCATCAGCAAAACAAGTTTTTCAATGTTTAGCATAAGCAAAACAAGTTTTTCAAGACTTAGCATAAGCAAAACATTTTTTTGAAGACTTAGCATGAGCAAAACAGGTTTTTCAAGATTTACCATGAAGAAAACAATTTTTTAAGATTTATCATCAGCAAAACAAGTTTTTCAAGACTAAGCATCAGCAAAACAATTTTTTAAGATTTAGCATGAACAAAACAAGTCTATCAAAATTTAGCATGAGCAAAACCTGTTTTTCCAGACTTAGCATGAGCAAAACAAGTTTTTCAAGACTTAACATGAGCAAAACAAGTTTTTCAAGACTTAGCATGAACAAAACAATTTTTTCGAGATTTAGCATGAGCAAAACAAGTTTTCAAGTCTTGGCATGACCCAAACAATTTTTTTCAACTTAGCATGAGCAAAACATGTTTACAAGACTTAGCATGAGGAAAACAAATTTTTCAAGAGTTAGAATAAGCAAAACCTGTTTTTCAAGATTTAGCATGAGCAAAACAAGTTTTCAAGATTTAGCAAGATCAAAATCTGTTTTTCAAGATTTAGCATGAGCAAAAGAAATTTTTTCAAGATTTAGTGTGAAGAAAACAAGTTTTTTAAGATTTAGCACAAGGAAAATAAGTTTTTCAAGGCTTAGCATGAGCAAAACAAGTTTTTCAAATCTTAGCATCAGCAAAACAATTTTTTCAAGGCTTAGCATGAGCAAAACAAGTTTTTCAAGGCTTAGCATGAGCAAAACAAGTTTTTAAAGAGTTAGAATAAGCAAAACAAGTTTTTCAAGAGTTAGCATAGAAAACAAGTTATTCAAGACTTAGCCTGAGCAAAACAAATTTTTGAACACTTAGCATGAGCACAATAATTTTTTCAAGATTTAGCATGAGCAATACAAATTTTTGAAGATTTAGCATGAGCAAAACCTGTTTTTCAAGACTTAGCATGTGCAAAACAAGTTTTTCAAGACTTAGCATCAGCAAAACAATTTTTTCAAGATTTAGCATGAACAAAACAAGTCTATCAAGACTTAGCATGAGCAAAACCTGTTTTTCAAGATTTAGCAGGAGCAAAACAAGTTTTTGAAAAGTTAGCATGAGCAAAACAAGTTTTTCAAGGCTTAGCATGAGAAAAACGCGTTTTTCAAGACTCAGCATGAGCAAAACAAGTTTTTCAAGACTTAGCATGAGCAAAACAAGTTTTTCAATGTTTAGCATAAGCAAAACATTTTTTGAAGACTTAGCATGAGCAAAACAGGTTTTTCAAGATTTACCATGAAGAAAACAATTTTTTAAGATTTATCATCAGCAAAACAATTTTTTAAGATTTAGCATGAACAAAACAAGTCTATCAAAATTTAGCATGAGCAAAACCTGTTTTTCCAGACTTAGCATGAGCAAAACAAGTTTTTCAAGACTTAACATGAGCAAAACAAGTTTTTCAAGACTTAGCATGAACAAAACAATTTTTTCGAGATTTAGCATGAGCAAAACAAGTTTTCAAGTCTTGGCATGACCCAAACAATTTTTTTCAACTTAGCATGAGCAAAACATGTTTACAAGACTTAGCATGAGGAAAACAAATTTTTCAAGAGTTAGAATAAGCAAAACCTGTTTTTCAAGATTTAGCATGAGCAAAACAAGTTTTCAAGATTTAGCAAGATCAAAATCTGTTTTTCAAGATTTAGCATGAGCAAAAGAAATTTTTTCAAGATTTAGTGTGAAGAAAACAAGTTTTTTAAGATTTAGCACAAGGAAAATAAGTTTTTCAAGGCTTAGCATGAGCAAAACAAGTTTTTCAAATCTTAGCATCAGCAAAATAATTTTTTCAAGGCTTAGCATGAACAAAACAAGTCTATCAAAACCCGTTTTTCAAGATTTAGCATGAGCAAAACAAGTTTTTCAAGACTTAGCATGAGCAAAACAAGTTTTTCAAGGCTTAGCATGAGCAAAACAAGTTTTTAAAGAGTTAGAATAAGCAAAACAAGTTTTTCAAGACTTAGCATGAGCAAAACAAGTTATTCAAGACTTAGCATGAGCAAAACAAATTTTTGAACACTTAGCATGAGCACAATAATTTTTTCAAGACTTAGCATGAGCACAACAAGTTTTTCAAGATTTAGCATGAGCAATACAAATTTTTGAAGATTTAGCATGAGCAAAACCTGTTTTTCAAGATTTAGCAGGAGCAAAACAAGTTTTTCAAGAGTTAGCATGAGCAAAACAATTTTTTCAAGACTTAGTATGAGAAAAAGAATTTTTTCGAGAGTTAGCATGAGCAAAACAAGTTTTTCAAGGCTTAGCATGAGTAAAACAATTTTTTCAAGACTTAGCATGAGCAATACAAATTTTTGAAGATTTAGCATGAGCAAAACAAGTTTTTCAAGACTTAGCATGTGCAAAACATTTTTTTCAAGAGTTACCATGAGCAAAACAAGTTTTCAAGACTTAGCATGAGCAAAACATGTATTTCAAGTCTTAGCATGAGCAAAACAAGTTTTTCAAGACTTAGCATGAGCAAAACAAGTTTTTCAAGACTTAGCATGAGCAAAACAAGTTTTTCAAGACTTAGCATGAGCAAAACAAGTTTTTCTAGATTTGGCCTGAGCAAAAAATTTTTTCAAGACTTAGCATGAGCAAAACAAATTCATAGATTTGGAGAAAAAAAGACTGATGTCAAAAAAATTAAATAAATGATGTTAAAATCCGCGAAAATTGTTAATCCTTTAATGGGCAGTTGTTCTTAGTTTAAATTGAAATATATTATAATGAAGGTATAAAAAAGCAAATGCTGATAAGATGACTTGGCCCCCAATCAAGACTTGGCCCCCCTGTCGAAGCGGAGTGGAGGCTCAGGGGTGTTACGCACCGGCCCCGCCGACACTGATTATAATAGATATAATAATCTTGACTTCATGTGGAAAGTGTGGACACGTTTTATTTTTAGTGATATCTGCTTCAATCTTTCATTATAACGTCATCTTTAAATATGTCGTGAGGCTGTTCTCTTCATTCGCTTATCAAAGTACGGTATGACTGAATGGACGCCTATGAATTTGCTCGTTAACTCTAGGGTCGTAGATGAAGGAAAGAGGAAAGGATTTAAGGGCGAAATTTTGGGCGGGGAGCATTGAATAACTAAGATGACAAATTTCTAGGAAGGTGTATGATGCACGTCTGGTTTCTATCACGTTTTATGAGAAGCGAGTTTTTTTTCCCCTTCGTTTGAGACACTGACCGTCACCATGAAGTCAAAATGAAATAAGCAACAAATGGAACGAATAAAAGAGAAACAAAAAAGAAATAAATTTCAAAAATACAAAAATAAAGTAGAAAATAAGACGAAAAAAAGAAAGAAATAACGGAGAATAAAAAAAGATAAAAATAAAACCAAAATGAATAAAAAACAGAAGATAAGAAAGTTAAAGCAACAGAAAAAAAAAAATAAAAGAAAGAAGAAAACGAAAGAAGGAAGAAACCTAAAGTAAAGAAAGTCTGAAATAAATAAAGAGGGTGGGGACAAAAGAAAGAAGAAGCCTAAAGTAAAGAAAGAAAGAAAGCCTGAAATAAATTAATGGTGGGGGTGGGGGCAGAAGAAGGGAAAAGCCTGGAATGAAGAAAGGAAGAAAGAAATTAGGTATTAAAGAAATAAAGAAAATCTGAAAGGAAGAAAAACGTAAGAAAGAAAGAAAGAAAGAACCTAACGAAGACAGAACCAAACGAATACAGAAGAAAATGAAGAAAGAATAAGAATTGATCTAATTCAAGGAAAAACGTTAAAAAGAAAGAGAAAGATAGTGAGTGAGCAAGAGAGAGAGAGAGAGAGAGAGAGAGAGAGAGAGAGAGAGAGAAACAAAAGAAAAGAAATAGAACGATTGAAAAAAAATAAAAATAAAACCTAAATTCCACCAGGTATGTTAAAGGGGATGGAAAGTATTTATTTTATATAGACACATCTTTAGGTTTTGCCGATTGTATACCAAAGATAAATGTTTCTCTCGGCCAATGCCACAAACAATAGGACGTACCCCTGATTTTTTCTCTGTAAGAGCAATCAGTAGTTGCAAGAAACTTAACCCAGTCAGGCACATCGCCAAAATACTGAAACATCAAAGGTTTGTCAGGGTTGCTTGTGATACAAGTTTGATCTACATTTCACTCCAAGCAAAGGCGATAAAGCCACTAAGATGTAAGGGCTTACTTAAAGTGAAAGAAACTGGGAAAACGTTATTGAAGAAAAAGGACAATAAAAAGAACAGGGTTAAAAAAAAAAAAAGACAGATTAAAAGTCTACCATTTGTCCATGCTTTGAATATGGCTGCTACATCTGATCTAGTTTTCCTGCTATATATTTAGAGATTCTTGATAAAATCCAGAGAAGAATGTGCAAGATTATTGGTTCTGACCTGGCATCTTGACTTCAGTCCCTTTCCCACCGCCGTGACATAGCTTCCCCGTGCCTTTTCTATAAATACTTTCATGGTAATTGTTTCTCTTTCCTCTATGGTACCTAGACTTTATGAATTTAAGCACAGTACTAGATTAGCAGCAAGGTCTCATCACTTTACAGTTGAAATGGCTAGACGTAACCTCAAGTTCTATGCTAACAGTTTCTTCTTTCCTACCTCTCGCTTGTAGAGCTCTCTTGCAATGTCAATGTTTTCTTAATTCTTCTTTTATTGTCCTCTCTCCTTAATAATAGTTTTTTTCATATTCTCTTGCACTCAGTAACATCTTCCGTCTCAGTGGTTTTATTGCCTTACTTGAGGTGAAATGATTAAAAAATAAAGAAAAAGAAAAGACAGATTCGTTTGTTTGACGGCATATCAACTCCTTATGGGTCATTTATTGCCCAAATTTAATTTTCTTGGGAGCATTTTTTTCTCCAAAAATGTATTGCTGATAATATTTATTTAATGTTGTTTTTTGTTTTACTTTTTTTACAAAAATGTATCGCTGGTAATTTTTTACTATGAAAATGTATTTTTATACTTTCATAGTGTTTTGACCCCAGTTTTTTTTTTGGTGGGGGGATTCACTATTTGCCCATAGCTGAGACCCTAACAGGTATTACCACCCTGGGTCAGGCTGGACCTGGGAACAAAAGCAATTAAGAGGTGGTTCCACGCTCCTCAAAACTTCCCCATGAGAGATCTTACCGTCGGATGTAGTTTACAGATAATGATTAAGCGTTGTGTTTACCGAAGTCTGGAGAGGAGAGTGAACCGGGCGATATGAAAACCAATCACGTTTAAATTCATAAAGTGGAGGAAACTAACGAGCAAAGCTCATCAGAACAATTTCGCAAGACCAGCACTACTAATTTTTGAATATCGCAATTTGAAAAAAATAAAAAATAAAAAAAATAGAAAAACTGGGTTAACTTGGATTACCAATGAGAAGAAAACGAATTAAAAATTTAGTATGTAGTTTAATTTACTGAGGATCAAAAGTGGGGGTCTGTTTATTAACTAGTTGTAAAACAAAATTGATTCCCCAGTTAATGTCCACTTGTTCACTAATTAAATATTGACGATCAAGGCTAATATATTGATGATCAGGGTTGAAATTATAAATGGGGGATCAGTATTGTTTTAGAACCAAGTAATAAACAGATCCTCCACTTTTTAGCATAGTAAATTCCATATATTTCTCCACTCTAGAAAATATAGGCTTACAGCCATATAATGTTGAAAAACCGGTTCAACAAAGTTAAGCAGCGTCGAGCCTGGTCAGTACCTAGATAGGTGACGGCTTCGGAGTACCAGATGCTTTAAGCTGTGCGGGTGGTGTAAAGGATAAGTGGTCAGAATTGTTAATCATATTTATTCATCAGATGTTTTATTTAGAAAAGTAATTTTATATTCACAACATTCTAAAAACTAATATAATTAGAACTAATACAATGCAAAATTTGTCATTTATCAATTTTTAAAGAAATAAATCTAGGTACCTCCAAAGATTTGCTAAAAAAAGGCCCAAACTTGATAAAAACAAAATGTTTGTTATTATTAAGAGGAAAGACCAAAGTATTTTTAAATTATTTTTATTTTTTTTACTCCTTTCTTATACAGGGTGTCCATAAAGTTCGTGTGCACTTAAAAAATTTATAACTTTATTTGTATTTGCAATAGAAATAATCTGTAAAAAAATGTTATAATACAGTGTTTCAACAAGATGTAGCTCCTTGTCACTTTGCTCTTTCTAAATCAGGAATTTCCTAACAGATGGATCGGAAGGGGTGGACCATTATATTGGCCTCCACATTCGCCAGATTTGACTCCATTAGATTATTTTTTATGGGGACATGTGAAAACAATTGTGTATGCAACCAAACCTAGTTCATTAGAAGATTTGAAAGCTAAAATGTGATTTCAGGCATTACTGTAAATCAGTTGGCAAATGTTTTCCGTGAACTGCAAAATCGTATTACCCTTTGTATTGCTAATGATGGAGGACATGTGGAAACTTAAATAAAATTTCAATAAAACCTTAAAAATATAGATTTACTTCTTTCTAATCCTTTTCACAAATTATTTCTATCGCAAATACAAATAAAGTTATAATTTTTTTAAAGTGCACCCGAACTTTATAGACACCCTATATATATATATATATATATATATATATATATATATATATATATATATATATAAACAGTGGGATCTTGGTTCACGAATTTAATTCGTTCCTGAAGGCCGTTCGTAACCTGAAGTGTTCGTAAACCGAAACTATTTTTACAATAGGAATAAATCTAGAGAAAATGTTACAGTACAATAAAAAGAAAAGAACGGCACAACACACGAATGTATACAACACGGCGGTCGACTCGGTTCGGTTATGTTCGGCTATGTTCGGCTATGTTCGGCTATGAGAACCGAAATTTTGTTCGATAACCGAGGCAATTTCATCTCGAATTTTCTGTTCGAAAACTGATTTGTTTAACATGTGACACGTTCGAGAACCGAGGTTCCACTGTATATGGTTAACGGCAACAGAGGTTTTGTGTCAATTAATTTTTATTGATTGATATCTGGCTATAGCTCTGAGATTTACATTATTCGGACTGTTATCCTCATCTTCAATGCCATATTCACAGCGTTTCGGCCGTTGTACGCCTTCTTGGCCTTCTTCAGGTGATTGGAATTTCGAATCGAACATTTATTTCGTCCACCGGAGTAGATTGTTCTAGTTCCACGTGCCATGCCTCTTCCGGATGTCTCAGTTATTTCCCTTTAACTCAACTCTACAAGTTTTGGTTCACCACTGCTGTGGCCCGGTATAGAACTCACAACTCTTTGGTATAGTCACTGGATCTGACCAACGTCTTTATCCACTGAACCAGGTGTCGTTAGGACTTTTCAAAATTACGAATAATCCTCCTCAGATTAGGAGAAAATTCTGTTAGATAATTCTTCAAAGTTCATTTTGGTAGAAATATGGTCCATCCTTTCGACTTTATTAAGTCATTTCTTTAAGTTATTTTCTTAAATCATCAGAATAGGTAGAGACAAATGGAGAGTTTCGTTGATCTGGTGAGTGCAGTGTTGTTAGCAAAGCATGTTGTGACGTTGGCAAAGTGTGTAATGACGTTGGCAAAGTGTGTTGCGACGTTGACATGGTGACGTTGGCAAAGTGTATTGTGAAGTTGGCAAAGTGTGTTGTGACGTTGGCAAAGTGTGTTGTGACGTTAGTAAATTTTGTAGTGACGTTGGCAAAGTGTGTAGTGACGTAGGCCAGGTGTGACGTGTGTGTATGTATGTGCGTGTTTATTTTATATACATTTGAGAATGCGGGTTAGCAACATTAGACCGCTACTCACAAACAATACCAAAATACTAGTAAAGTCAAAAAACTAATAACAGACTTATGATACTCGAAGCAATGCTCACATAACAAAAACAGCCATCTATAAATAAAAACAATTATAATTTAAGAGGCTGCATCGTCAAATGAATATAAATAAGAAAATAATTAAATAAAATAAACAGACTTACGTCACGCTTCGCTTATGTCACAACACTTCTTGCGCACGTCACTACTGAGTCCATTTGTTTCTATCTACCCTGATGATGACTTAAGAAAGTCGAAAGCCTAGACCATAAGGGCATTTGCTGCCTAAATACACACACACAATATATATCGCGCAGATGGGCGCACGCACTCACGTGAACGCACACACGCACAGATACACTGCGAGAAAAAACCTCGCACTAATGAAAAGTTCATACAAAAAAGAGAAAATCAAGAATTATAAGCAGTCAGTTGCTGATACACCTGACGAGTGGGCGGATTAATGTTCGGAGGGTCCGTCTACAAAACTCTGGAGCCAGGATGCTGAAGGTGACAACAATCAGATAAGTAAAAAACCTTTTAATTGTCTCTCTCTCCCTATCCATCCATATATATATATATATATATATATATATATATATATATATATATATATATATATATATATATATATATACTGCAGGTAATAAATCTGTTGGTATTTAATCCAAGTGGATCCTAGTAATATAAAATATTAAAACTGATCCACAAAAAGAGCTCAATGTATTTATTATTACAGACCCAATAAATAGTATTGCACAACAAAATCCCAAATTACATCATATGGGGAGGAGGGATAAATCTATATCAATGGATGAAAATTACGACAGTCTTATTCAACCCCAGTGTATAGAGTGAGTTCGTGTCGGAACTAGAAATTTAAATGTGACAGCCATTGAAAAATTAATACAAAATTTACCCATTTCAACGTTTCAGTCAGACGAAATGCACGAGGCAGTGCTCAAGGGAGGGTAGAAGGTATTAGTCTTAAAGGGAAGAGATTTTATAAAAGTAAAAGCAATATAATTTTTTTATTTATAAAACTCCCTTCCTGTTCAGTCCTCTTTTAGTTTCAAATTAACACTTCATTCTTCATATAACCCCAATTTAATGTCATAAGATTAATATCCGGGTTTAATTCTTGCCTTCCACCCTCCCCTGACCACTGCCTTGTGCATTTCGTCTGACTGAAACATTGAAATGGATAAATTCTGTATTAATTTTTCGACGGGTTGAATAAGACTGACGAAGTTTTCGTCTGTTGAAATAGATATATTCCCCATATGAGGTAATTTTGTATTTTGTCATGTAATACTATATATATATATATATATATATATATATATATATATATATATATATAAATTAGTGCATATACAAGTATCTACGTGTTGGTGTGCACACGTATGGTGTATATGTACTAATTAATATATATCTTTGCCCTGTCTAACAACATCGAGCACCTCATTTATAAATTTGATGACTATCTGCTTGCCACGCGTATGAACGCTTGCTTATATCTGGTCGTTTGATTTATCTATCCCTATATATATATATAGGGTGTTCATAAAGTTGTGTGCACTTTTAATAATTTTTAACTTTAAAGTGCACGCGAACTTTACGGACACCCTATATATATATATATATATATATATATATATATATATATATATATATATATATATATATTGTTTGTCTGGTGTTATTTTGTGCTGTTCTTTTTCTTTCTTCCTCTTATTACTATTGTTTATTGAAAATTTATTCAGTTACGTTTAAGTATGACCGCTTATTATATAATTATTATATAATGATTTTCTCGGACAGGTGTCCTTATTTTAATCGTTATCGTCACATTTCGGTTGTAGCCGGTCATGCGATCCTTAACAGCCAATCAGCGAAGCCCTGTTTTTACAGACATCGGAGAGAGCTATGTTTTCACAAATACCCGGACTGAAAATCCGAATTAAAATCCGACGTCAATCGCTGAAACCTGAAGAGTGGACCGAAGAGAGCGACAGTCCTTTTGCCTGAATTGTGAGTAAAGACCGCCTTTCGCAAAATAAGCGAATTACCCTTTTTTTCAGGGCCAAAAGTAAAGCGTGTTACGCAGTTCTTGATTTTGTTCACTTTTAGAAAATAAAAGCTTTATTTACGCTCTGCCAAATTCTCTCTAGCCATCTTTATTATTTTTTTTTCTTGTAAATGTTTGGGTAATTCTCTTTTCCGACTTCAGGTACTACCAAAGCCACCCAACATATGTTTAACAATTCGACCGAATTTCGAATAATGATTTTCTAAGCAGGCCCACCCCAGGTGGAATAGTGGCGTAGCAAATCTTATTAAGATTATGCAGCGAAAAAAATTAGACAAAAATTGCACAGCCTCTTTCAGGGATAATATAGTAACGTTCTTACGGCCACATCACATTGAAACATCGGTTCCTGTACGATTACCGAAGTTAAGCAACGTTGAGCCTGGCCAGTGCCTAGATGGGTTGTACCTGGATGTACCGACGGTAGGTCTTATGGCCATATCATGTTGAAACAGGTTCACGTACAATCACCGAAGTTAAGCCTGGTCAGTGCCTAGATGGTTGACCGCTTGAGAATACCAGGAACTGTAAGTTTGGATGTGCGGACGGTATGGTTTACGGCCATATCAATTTGAAACCGGATCATGTACAATCACTGAAGTTAAGCAACGTTGAGCCTGGTCAGTGCCTAGATGGTTGACCGCTTGAGAATACCAGGAACTGTAAGTTTGGATGCGCGGACGATATGGTTTACGGCCATATCACGTTGAAACCGGTTCACGTACAATCCCCGAAGTTGAGCTTGGTCAGTGCCTAGATGGTTGACTACTTGGTAATACCAGGATCTGTAAGCTTGTATCTGAAAATGGTGTAATGGATAAATTCTGAGAATTATTAATCGGAAAGTCGAGTTGCAATTCCCGTTGGTTTTGTTATATTTACTTACTCGCAAATACCCTCGGGAAAAAAAGGTATAAATCTACCTCTTCCCCTCCAGCTTTGGGTTAATTAGTAAGACTTGTATCATTATTATCTCAAAAAAAATTTCTTTAATCTAAAAGATATTTTCTGGCTTTAACCCTTTCCCCGTTGTAGACGTGTATATACGTTTTTACCGAATAAAGTGTCTTTTCCAGACGCTGATGAATAAACACATCTAAAGCATAATACGTTCGAAAACCTGCTACGGACGTGTTTATACTTCGTTCTTGTTTCTTTTTATGTCCTTCTGAGCTTAGTCCATTTGTCAACTCATACATTTCGTAGAGGTGTTAGCCACCACTCGGGTACTTCAAGGGGCCTCTGTTTTTAGGTCGATCTTGATTATTTTTTGCCATCCTCGGCTTGAAATGAGTCTAATAGTCTGATAGAGGTGTGAGCCATTGCTTGCGTACTTCAAGGTGCCTCAGTTTCTTAGTTACTATATTAAAAACTAATAAAAGAATTCTTCTGAAGATGAAACTTTTTTTCCCCAAAATAATTGGTAAGGAAAGGGTTAAATAACCTGCAAGGGGTTGATAAAAAACGAATCAATCAACCGTTTCAGAGGCCTGGGTTCGAGCTCGACATAAAGGGCCTAAAAATTATAATTTTGAAAGTTCATTTTTTTTTTTTTTTTTGTGGTGGGTACTTAAACAGGCGCTCCATCGTCGGAAGGTTGTCTTTCCTGTCCCCTTTATTTCCCTCTATTTTGGCCTTCAACTGCGCTAAGCTTAGTAAAGATCGAGTTAGAATCAGGAAAAAAATCGGCATTTTTCTCTTTGTTTGGTTTGGTTTATGGCATATCAACCTCAATGGGTTATTTAATTCCGACAAGATTTTTACATTATTCGGACTATTGTTCTAATCTTTGTCGCCATATTTATTACAACGTTTCGGCCGTTGTACACTTCGGCCTTCTTCAGGTGCTTGGAATATCGAACTGAAACCTTTATTTCGCTCACTGGTGTAGACTGTTCTAGTTCCACGTCTAATGGATGTCAGTTATCAGTTATCTCCTATTTAATTCCTTCTCCAAGTTCTCCGCCGCCTTAACCAGGTATTGAACTCACACTCTTTGGGTCTTGTCACTGGATTTAACCAACGCCTTTATTCACTGTGCCATGTGTCCTTGAAGATTTTTATTGCTGGTAATATTTTTGTTCAAAAATGTATTGCTGGTATTTTTTTTAGATGTATTGCTGGTAATAATTTTTTCTTCAAAAATTCATTACTGGTATTAAAATTTATTTTTACACTTTTATAGTGTTTTGATCCCAGTTTGGGGTTAACTGTTTGCAACATAGCTAGGATCCTAACAGGTGGACTTAGGAGCACCAGTATTTAAGAGGTGGTTCCACGCTCCTCAAAACTTCCTGATCAGAGGCCTTGCTGTCGAATGTAGTCTATCGTCATACCAAGGACGCGGTTGTAGTTTATCGCCATACCCAGGGCGGTTTTCTCTTAGTGTTTTGAGAGCTCATTAGTTTCTCAGATGTCAAAATTTTAAACCGATGGTAACCTCCTGCTACTTGTGCAAAGAATGATAAAAAAAACACACACATATAGATAAGAAACAGAGAAAGAGTGAAAAAAAGAAGGGTGAGGGAGTAGTGAAACAAGACATAGAATAGTTAAATTAATTCGAGATAAGCGTTTAGTGATATGGTGCACATGCGTAGAAACACACTTTTCAGCGGCAATATAAACCGAACATTCGAGCTTAGCGCTTTTTTTTTTACTTCTTTTTTTCTTTTAATATTGGTCAGCTTAGAAGACAGAAATACTTCGTTACAGAAATGACAGCAATTTTCCCTTGAGTTTCGTTTGGCCACAAGTGGGAGAAAAGCAAGCTTTCGTTCAATTTTTCCTTTTAACTTTTTTTTTTTTTAGATTTGCTGATTTATTTGCGACCAGCATTTACTAAATAACTATGAGAGGCGAGGAACACGCCGGGTATCTGGATATAAAGTTACCCCCGAAAAATCGTAACAAACGATCCAAGGTAAGAGATTATTATTATTATTATTATTATTATTATTATTATTATTATTATTATTTGTGTATTGTTATGTTTCCTGCTTTGTATCCTGTAGAGCCGGGTCTAAACTATGGTCCTAAAGCCCTATATAGGAGAATTGTCATTTAATTGATAGCACTTTTCTTAGTACATGCTATGTTCCTAGTAGGGCGATCTTCGGGGAAACTTGTATGTTGATGTTACCTGGGACACTGTTAGTAAAACTGTCCATTCCTTTTCTCACTGGGCCCAGAGCTCCGATTACTATTGGTACGACAGTCTCAGTCTTCATTCCCAACATCCTGTTAAATCTCGATCTCCAGGTCCTTGTATTTGGACAGTTTCTCAATTTTCATGGCGGTGTTTCTCTCAGACGGTACTGTTATGTCAATAAACATACACTAATTATTATTATTATTATTATTATTATTATTATTATTATTATTATTATTATTATTCAATGAAGATGATATGCAATTAAATTTTAACATGCATTAGCAACATTTATCCGCGATATCAGTTCCAGTAGTAAACAATGTATGTTTTATTTAATGACAGTCAGAAATAGTATGAATAGTTAGAATGCTGGCTATTCAGAAGCTGTAAAGTCTCTCTTCAAGTTAAAAGGGGAACATTAACGATTTAAAATACAAAGAAAAAAAATCAAATGCTGAGATTGCCAACAGCAACAGTAATGAGGAATTTTCTATCAGTCACATGATTTTTATGACAGTATATTGCTAACTTTTCTATTTTATTTTGGTACCTCTAAAAATTCTCTAAAAAAGAGGCTACATCATGAAAAACATGCCCAAAATATAATAAAAAAAAATTCTAACATCAAAATCTTTGTGTTAATAGGAAAGATCAAAGTATTTCTTATGTAAAAATTATTTTTATTCTTTTTAGAAACGTCAAAATTTTTGCTAAAAATCTTGATTATTTTAAAAAATTTTGCGCCAGCAACAAAAATGGGATAATACATTTAACGAAAAGAGAAAATAATAATATAATTAATCTGTTAGCTTTCAACATTACCAAAGACAAACATATTGTAAAGTCCCCTTAAATTTGTACGGGTAAAGGGAAAATTTGAGCATTTTTTCTTATTTTTTTTTTGTATTGATAAACATTGATTTGGAAATTCTTGCAAAAATTAAATAATTGTCGTATTTTAATGACCCTTTCATTTATTTAGCAATTAATTAAATTATTTTTTAAACGTCTTATTTTAGAAAATCTTCGTAAAAATCTGTTTTTTTTTATATTTGTTACCCCCAACTAATTTATTTATTTTTTCATAAAATCTCGGAAAATTCTTTTTATGATAACGTAATATTTATATTTGTTATAAGCACAAGTCCTTGGAGAATTTAAATCACCAAGATATTTTGGTTAAACAGAAATTCCCATTTGTAGAACATCTGCCCTGAATGATAAATTAAAAAGTGCAATAAAACTAAGACATTTTTTAATTAGAAAAGCTTTTAATTGAATAAAATATATTATGGACACTACCGCTTTAAAAAATTATTTTACATGAATAATGAATTTTTACAAGAATTGTTTTTTTTTAATTTGAATTTGAATAATTGATAAACTTTGAAATCTTTTAAAATTCTATATTAATTTGTAATGGTCAAGTGATATTGTTATTAGATTAAAACCATATTTACTAATTTTAAATGGAAAAGCTCACTACAGTTAAATTATCCCCAGCATTTAAAAAAAAATTTTGAATATTTTTTGTGTATAAATGTATCGATTTTTGTAAATACGTACACCCAAAGACGACATTATCAGAAAATAAGAGAACTACCTTTAATAAATTTAAAATTTATTGATAATTTTCTAACATTTTCAACAAGCGTCTTCGTCAGTCAGTCTATAAAACGAAAGTACCTAAAATTAAATAAAATATTAGATTGCTTAAAATATTTTCTTCAATTTTTAAGATTACTAGGTAGTTAAAATATTATATAAAAAAGTGTTCACATTGTATTCGTCAAGTAATTTTTACAGTTCCGTCTCTTTACTTAAGTTACTCAGACTGTCAATAAATCACACAACGCGTTAGAAAAACACCCACCTCTGTGTAAAAAAAATGTTTCAGTCTATATTGTTATAATTGTTCTATTTTATTATTAGTTATTGTTGTTAATCTCTTGTTGTGCCATATTTATAAATTAAAATTTATAGTTGGTATGCATTAATAAAAATAAAAAAATAGAATATATACAGTTCGATGCTAATCGCATTTTCATGTATCGGTTGAGGCTCGAAGAATAAGGCCTGGGTTTATTGAACCAGCACGAATCAGAGTATGATATTTTACCTCTTGTTTAGACTCGAACACCGACTACTGTCAACAGTGCGATACATGCAAACGATCTGTGGTAAATATCAGCCATCGTGGCCGAGATATTTGCCAATTGGATCTAGGGGTAGATGTTCAATTTCAGAATAAAAAAAAAATGAAAAAGAAAGGTAGGATATTGAATGCTGATTTTCAAAGCAAGTAATTGAACGATTGTGCTAGACAACCATCCTATGCTCTCACTCCGATTTGGCCTTATGCCAAACTAAACCAAGATTGAAATACCAAAAAGGACAAAAGAAAAAAATGATTTTCTTTTGCAACATCAACTTTTTTTTAATCTTCCACCGAGGGACAAATAGAAAGGTGATAATATATTTTAGCCTATTATCTAGATGGTTCATATATCGGTTAAATCTATGGAGAAATGTTGCAACTCGGACGAAATGTTATGCATATAATGGCCCTAGTCTGTCAGTAAAAACTCCATTAATTCCTGACCACTGACAAACCCGTTCTTCCTGATTTCCAATGCATTTCTATAGTAAAATCATGAACAAGACATTTACATTATGCATAGAAAATCATTTTCAATTCATTTCTATAGTTAAAACTGTAAATAAGGCATGTACACTATATATAAGGGTTGGTGCAAAAATAATATCGTTTTCTCACATATGTTACTATGTTAGAAAATGATATTATTTTTGCACCCACCTAATAAATATAGGAAATCTTTGTTCTATAAGTGCTACTTGCATTAATTCCTGACCAAAGAGAGTCCGTTTATTCCTAATTTTCAATGCATTTTTATAGTAAAACTGTTAACAATGCATTTATATTATATACATAAAATCTTTATTCTATCAATAATTCTTGCATTAATTCATGATCAATGATGACCAGTTCTTTCCAAATTTCAATGCCTTTCCATTGTAAAACCATTAACAACGAATTTACGTTATATACAGAAAGTCTTTATTCTATCAATATTGCTTTCTCACGTCAATGATTAAAATGGCGAATGAATCTTTTATATCTTAACGAAGAAACTCCTTCACCGGACCGTATAGATTGGCGCTACACAATCACAAAGAGCTTTACCAAATAACAAAAACCACATCACCTGAAGACTTCCAATGACATCAACAACAAAAATGGGAAAGAGAAATGGAAAAAGAAAATAATGAAAACAATTAAACTTTTGTTAGCTATCTACACAAGCAAAAATAAACATATTGTAAGGAAACATTCAACAATATTTGAAAGGGTTATAACAGTGGACTTGTGAAGTCCAAGTTCCTTAAAAAAATTGTTACAAGAAATTCACGAGTCCCGTTACCCATAGGGGCACCATATGTAGTGCAGCCGTACCTGCCGTGGTGTGTCTTGGGCAACCCTGACGAAGCCCAACCCCCTTCAGGTTTGTTCCAATTCTTTCTCCTAGACTGGTTTCCAACCAAGACTCAGCCTATCCTGCTATTTACCAATAGCTGGGTGGGTGAGAAGAGATTCATACATTTCTCAAGGGTATTTGCGCGTAAGTGAATGTAATGAAATCCACTGGAATTCGAACTCGGCTCTCCGATTTCTCATTCCGAGCCGCTATCCATCACACCACCGCGCATTACAAAGAAAGGGTTTTATAAATCACAACCGATACTAACGCTTACTGCTCAGTCAATGAATGCCGAATTTTTCATTATAAGGAAACTAATTTTACTATTACCATTGCTACTTGCATTTTTCCTGACCCACTGATTTTCAAAGTATTTCTATAGTAAGACTATTAACAAGATATTTACATTTACATAAAACAGTTTTATTTTCTTAGCAATGCTGTCATTTATTCCAGATCACCAACAAACCGTTTTGAAAACATTCAATTCATTTTATTAATAACTAGCAGTCTTAGCCTGCTCGCTATCGCTTCGCAAAGAAAGATATATTCACTACTTGAAATATTTGAATCTAAAATTTTAAATTTCATTTATAAATTGGCTTGTTATAGTTAAGGAAAGTTTTACAAATAGATGCCAACTTGTAGAAAGCCAAGTAAAATGCAAATTTCAAACACTGTTCTGCACTATATAAGACAATATTCCTAAACAGGAATATTTTTGATATGAAAATCAAAACAATCCTTGAATAAAAGAACACTAATGAAGGACAGTTAATTAATGAAATATACTTTTTTAAAATCAATATGCAAATTAGTTAATTTCAAATTAGTTTAATTAGTGATAGCACCCAGAAGTAGAAAATATATAATAAAGAAGGTTGGGGCACCTCGTTGTGGTGTAATGGTCAGCAAGCTTGTCTTACTAGAACAATTACGACTGAGTAGTGAGTTCGATTCTCACTGGGAACCCCCCTTAATTTCGGCCTTGTGCCACATCTAAGCTTTGCTTGAAAAGTCACTAATAAAGATGTTGAGCTTTTAGTATATAAATGACTATAAAGTCACAACTAAGGAAAATTATACTGAGAGGTGCCCAGCCCTGGGGAACAGCTGCCCGAGGCCGTGACCTGTCATTGCACTAAAGAGAGGGATTGTTACTCGCACAGAGGCCAGCGCAACCGACGGTTGCGGGGGAACGGGCAATTTTTGTCCCTAGCCCGGGTGTACGCGCTCGGGCTCCCCACATAAACCGACCTTGTGTCACAATCTGACCTCGTGGAGGGGTTGAGTAAATACAAATTACTATAAAGTAGAGCTGCGGCTTTTTAACCGCAGAATTCGTTGGATAAATGTGCTCCAATTTCGCATTTATTCATATAGATTACATAATATAGGTTTTACTTAATTAGCTATTATGTTTCTCTAACTCTTCAAATGTTGAATGTATAACTAATTCTAATTTCTATTTTCCAATCTCTACACTATATCACTTTGATCTTATAAGTTGTCCCCTGTTCTGTCACCCATGCAATAAAAATAATTGTTTGTACGAAAAATAAGGATCTATGTACATCAAATCGTCTTTAAATTAAGTTGCAGCAGAAGAATTATCGTTGAAAAGGTAAGCTTAAACATTAATTCAATACTTGAATGCAGCGATTAATTTTGAGTTCTTTTGTAGCCTATCGCATCTACTCCTCCCTAGCTATTGTGATGGTGGTCAAACCAAGAGTCCTCCACAAGAGCTAGTTTATAATAAAACGTGCACTTCAATTTTGGATACAAAAGGAAAATAAGAGTTACTCCCCTTAAACCATGAAAGCAACGATAATGGCTAGTATAATATATTAATATATATTTTTAACCTCGCATAATCTGGCAACCCTGAATCTAAGCTCAACGAAAATCGTTCCCTCGCTTAACTTTTCTAGGGCTTTTGAATGAGCTAGGAATCATTGAAATCGGACCAGTGGGAGCAGAGGAGTTGCTTGCACAAACACACACATACGCACAAATACACACACATACACTGTACTTTATATATAAGATAATAATTTACAATGCATTTATATAATACATATAATA
The DNA here is from genome assembly GCA_963932145.1 of Acanthosepion lycidas. Taxonomy (NCBI): domain Eukaryota; kingdom Metazoa; phylum Mollusca; class Cephalopoda; order Sepiida; family Sepiidae; genus Acanthosepion; species Acanthosepion lycidas. The sequence goes on from OZ010603.1 coordinate 25,905,690, forward strand.
GTTCTATTTTGTCAGGTGTATCGGCGTGGGCCAATTTTACGTGAGGCTACTCTAGTTGACCGTTACTGTTGAGTAGTGAGTTCGATCCTCACTGGGTGCTTAAGACATAAATTCCTCATTAAAGAAACCAAAAAGGGTGACATATCATAAAATCAACAAACCTAACTCGGCATAGGTAATGGTTAGTAAGTCTAGCCTGGTTGATCATTCATAGTGAATTTGATCCTCACTGGGCGCCCCATACAAAATTTGGCATTAAGTTATCCGACATGGTTTGAAATGTAAAATCAACCAACCTAATTCGGCGTGGGGTGATGTTAGCGAGGCTCGTCTGGTTGACCATTCGTATTGAGTTCAATCGTCACTGAGTGACCCATACACAATTCGATGTTAAATAACCCAATGAGGGTTGACGTGTTGTAAAATAAAACCAACCTTTGACCTATTTTGTTTGTATTAATTGAGAATCCATTTTTTCTTAATTTTTAATGCATTTTTTTATAGTAAAAATCATTTACAATGCATTTGCATGCTACACAGAACACATGCTATTTTATTACTGACAATTCCCTTCGTTTTCATTCGCAATGCGGTTTTTAAAATCCGTGTCCATTAAGGACGTGAGCGATCATGGCTCCCCATAGATTCCTTTTTCTTTATTATCTAGGAATTGTCATAAATTTTTGAAAAGGATTGTTCAGTGGTTACCCGTTGCTTTGTCCACGGCTCTTAATTTGTCGCAGTTTTTCACTTGGACTGGCTGCGACCCAAAGCTAAAGAGCCTTTTCTACTCTGTTATTTAATTCATAGTGGAGACGGAGAAGAAAGGATAGATTCCAAAAATATTTGCGCGAAAGGTAACACAGCAGTCTGAGCCGGAATTTGAACTCAGTTTGTCGAATCCACTTTCCTGTTATGGAACTTGCGCATCATTACTATGCATTTTTCCCCATCCTCATTATTGATGGTCTGGACTCATGAGCAATCCTTACCCTTTTTAATTCAGAGTTGTTTTCTCCTAGACTGGATGCTAACCACTGTTAGAGAGTTCAGTCTGTCCGGCTATTTAACCCATAGCTAGGAGGAGAATAGACGAATGAAACGAGTAACTGCCTCGTCGTATTCTCATGGAATTTTGTTCCTTTCAAGTGGGATTTGATTTTTGAAGAGGAAAAAGTCGCAAGAGGCCAGATCTGGGGAATATGGTGGTTTTCGGACCTGGGGAATGTTGTGCTTGTACAAAAACTTCTAAACAAGCCATGATCACTGATGGAACCTCTGTGGTATGATGAGACGACCACACTCTACACACCTTTCTTCCAAGCACTACTATATACAAAGAAAACGAGCGAAACGGCTATAACTTAGTGCAGTGTTTCTCAATCTTTTCAAGCAACGGCACACCTAGGAGCAAATGAAAATATCACGACACATTTAGCATTTATATATTTAAATGTTATGAAATAAGACCATATATTTAAAAACATATACACACACAAATATGAACTTACGTTATTCCAATGTTTATATTCAATTTGTGCAGCTTATTTAGGGTGAAACGTGTGCTTATCGTTTTTTCGAAATTTCTTCAATGTTCGGTCGAATGTGAGATAAGCAGACTCTTTTTCTGTTGACTAGCCGAAATCTGCCTTCGGACGGAGAGGAACCCATACGAGGCTCTGCCGAAGGACACTGTTTCGTTCGGGGAGGTAGACTGACCATGAACCCGTTTATATGGGTACGAAATGGAATAATTTTGGACGAGCCTACAGGCTCGGAAGACCCACGTAAAACTCGGCCTTGTGCCACATCTACCCTTGGGGTGGGGGTGCTAGTAGATATTGATTCTTCTTCTGTTGAGCGTAGTTTTTATCGCTTCTTGTTTTTAATGTTATTTAGGGTTAGGAAGCATAATTCACAGTAATAAGAAGTAGAAAATTGCAATAAAACTAACAAAACCGTTTTAGATAATGTGGGATAAACATTTTAATACTTATCCATTTCTTCAAATACTAACCCTACACCATCACTTCTTCCACACATATACATATATATGCCGTGACAATATTTTGCGGCATACTTAAGAGGATCGTGCGGCATAATAGAATAGGTTAAGAATCACTGACTTAGTGCGCATGTGCAATAGAGATCAAGATCAATCTGTGCCAAGCGGCTTCACTCTGCGTACTTTAACCCCGTTACTATAGCAACAGTTCTGTTACTTTTTGATCAGACTTCGTCCGATTAAACAGAGATCAACATGGGTTTAATTTTCAGATAAATCGTTGCTGATTCTTACTATGAACTTAAACCGCATACATACAATTATCTAAGAGTTCTTTTTGCAATGATTTAGTAAAAGAAGATCTGTCTGTTTGTTAGCGATATCGCATTTCAAATTTCCATTATCTACGTTTCTGAACTTTGTACAAATTACTTTTCACGTGTTCACCACATATATGATTTCTAAAAAAAAAACATTACACACATTTATGTTATAAAATAAAATAAGACATATCTCGGCTGATTTACAGGCAAATACTCAAGAGCGAGAGCCGGATGTGAACGGGACAAAGCCCCGTCACAAAATGACCATTATCTTCGTTTACAAATGTTCCCAACACACGAGTTCCGGTCGAAAAATAAAATAATATTTAAAGTGTTCTATTTTTCGTCCAATAAAAATGCTTCCCTCCTAATTTTACTCGCTTCGTTTTTCGAGCCTGTTAAGCCATAAAAAAAAACGCTATAAAAGGGGTCACAAGGAAGTTCAACAGGCAGTCACAGGTGGCCAGGGAACAGACTTGTCACGGTCAGACCGAGCGGTCAGCAGCTGTCAGCAGGGGAGCATCAACCACCGTCAACATGTGTGAACAACTATGAGAGATCGACCTAGATCCGAAGCCGGCTTATGAACTATACCACAAGATAGCTGTCCCAAACCCTCACGTTCCTGTTGAAATAAACCACGTAAACCTATTTCTGCTGTTGTCGTATTTCTTACTTGCAACCATACGCTTGTCTATAACATTTATATCACTGCTTCGTAGCCACTATCTATGACCTCCAGCTAAACTTACGGCGATGCATCATTCCATCAGGTTAATGTTTCATACCATCGGTTTCAAGAAATGGTATGAAGAACATTCCGGAGAGTTCCAAAGAATGGTTGGATGTGCGGGTGGTGTAATCGATAGTTAATTGGAATTAGAAGTTGGTAAACCGAATTCGAATTCCAGTCAGCTTCGGTACATTCATTTACGCGCAAATACCATTGGGAAATATATGAATTCCCCTCCTCCACTAGCTATGGGTTAAACAGTGGGTCTTCTATACTGAAAAATCAATGTTATTCTTTAAAAAATGTTAATACAATATTCATTCCCCATCCACAAAAAATAATTATTCTTACAATCCAAACTATGTTTCTGCTTTAAATAACCCACATTGGGTTGATAAACCGTAAAAAACAAAACAAAAAAATCAGTCAATTCGACGAATGATTTGGCAAACAAGTTCTCCTCACATGAGCTTATTTATGTATTTATTAGACGTGATGGAGAGGTTTATTTGCACGCAAGAGCATGTCCCTACATATATAAAGGAACTGTGGACAGCGATCCAACTAGAATGACTCAAAATCTCTCTTGAGTTCTTTCGACCACTTGTGGAATCGATGCCAAATTTATAGTCATCACCGAGCGAACCCTGAATTTTGACCTCTCGCGACGAACAGCTTTTCTCTTAGGGAGACCCATTTCCTTGCGCGCCTATATGGTTAATACATTTTTTTAATGCTATCATCATCATTATTAAATTCATTCCCGAGATGGGGGGGGGGCATTTCCCCAGACGCCACCTCTTCCATAGAAGAGGATTAATTTTAATCCTTGGCGTCTAAGGCGTCCCTATAAGGTAATTTTTTTTTAACCGCAGTCTAGTGGTTAGTCCACACGAACTGAACTAACGAAGAAGGCAGATACTGCAGACAGTTCTCCATCGCCTACGATTTAATGTGGATCATTGAAGATCCCACCCGAGTTCCTGACGCAACAGGACATCAAGCGAAACCCTTTGATCCCCTTCCTCGCATCCTGCCCTGAAAAATGCCTCGCTGAAGTTTTATAACACTTCCGAGCATTTCAGATCATTCACTAGTCAGTGTCAAAATTGATGCTAAACCAAAGGAATCCTCTGATAGACCATTCCATAGAACGATTTTCTGTACACCAAAGCAGACTGGGACAGCTTCAGATCTTACATGACGAAATATCCCCTCTCAATCACCTTCAAACATATTGCCCCCAAAACTCGTGCTCTGGTAACAGCCCTGGTTCATCCACAAATGTGCTGCAGCCATAGCTCATTGTAACCACAAATACAATACCTATTATAAGGAGAGGGGGTAGCAGGACACTTGTTGCATTCAGAACTGCTCGCAATCACTGCAAGAAAGTCTTAGAAAGTGTAGCTATGTTTGAGCAGCCCAGGCCAAGGTTGAAAGCAAACAAATTATATTCCGGGAATTCTGGAAGATCTCTAACCAAATTCTGAATAGAGGCAAAGCATAAGTGCTTACTATTATAAATGTCGCCGGGGTCATCTCATGCACGTCAGATAAGGCGAAACGCTTCGCTTCGATCTTTGTCTCGAATTCACCGTTAGACGACAAAGGCCATCCTCTTCCCAATTTCCCCGTCCCACTGAGCACAATTCCAGTAATATTTTCATTACAGCCCAGGAAGTCTCAAGACTTATCAAAAGTCTTGACCCTAAGAAGGCCATAGATCCAGATAAAATCCGAGTGATTGTTCTTAAGAAAATTAACTGGGAGATATCCCCAATCTTAGTGAAAATATTTAACTGCTGTTTGAAGGAGAAATTCTTCCTAAGTTTGTGGAAAGTATCAAGTGTATGCATATACAGGTGAACGTTCATACCCCTCACAATATAGACCTATCAGTCTTCTCGGTGTCATTAGCGAACTCTTTGAAGCTATAATCAACAAGATAGCTGTTGATCATCTCAATAGGGTTAATCTACTGAGCGACAAACAGTACGGATTTCGATCGGCCCGGTCCACTGCTGATATCGTAATTGCGATCACTCACAGAAGTAGTGAAGCACTTGACAACAAATAAATCTCAAGGACGATTGCATTAAAGGCCTTTGACAAGGTGCGGCATAAAGGGCTGAAGCTCTCTAGCTATGGAATCACTGGAAGAGTCTTCTTAGTTATAAAGTCCTTCCTAACGGGTAAGTCCCTGAAGCTAGTTGTTATCGGCCAGGTATCCGAGCCACAAGCGACCAACGCAGGCGTCTCCCAAGGTTCGCTTTTTAGTTCAACACTCTTTCTACTTTACATAAATGATCTGCCTTAGAGTATACTCCAATCATTTGTGAATATTTATGTTGATTATACAACAGTATATTAATGCACTTCCCAAACCCTCGATGACCAGAGCTTGGCAGCTGATCTCTCTTGTGACCTAGCTTTAACAGCTCAGTGGGGGAAAACTGTCTGGTCGCATTCAATGCCTCGAAACTAGGTACCTCCACTTTTGGCATAAATTTTCGATACCTAAGTTTAAAAATTCTTGCCAAAATCAAATAATTGTCGGATTTTAATGAAACTTTCAGGACTTATTCACAAATGAATTAAATTATTTTTGAAATTTTTTTTTTTTTTAGAAAATCTTGTTAAAAAGAGATTTTTTTAAAACATGTTTCCACCCACTTACATATTTTCATGAAATTTCGAGTAATTAAATCTTCAAGCGCGGGATTTGTTTTATTAGTTATAAACAGGTCTCTTTGTAGAAAATAAATCACCAGTTTTTTTTGGTAAAACAGTACCCCATATCATAGAAAATCTGCTCTGAATTATAAAAAAATTTTTTTTTAAAAAACTATGACATTAATTAATTAGAAAAGCTTTCACCTATTTTTATAAATACGTTATACGAAGGACATTATTTTGTGATGAAATAAAAATTTTTCGATGAATAATGTATTTTTTACAAATTTAAAAATTTTTTCATTAACTTCTTAATACTTCAAAAATCATTTAAAATTCTTTATTGCTTTCAAGCACGTAATGCAATGATAACGTTAATGAAAAAGTAAATTTACGAATTGAAATTTGAAAAGCATATAACAGTCGTTTGACCCCAAATATTTTTAAAATAATTTAAAAAAAAATTTTATTGAAAAAAAAAAACGTTCATAATTTCTACGTATGGAAATGTATACATGACATAATCCTTAAAAAAAATATTAAACAATTATCTAATTAATAAAAAACTTTAAATAATTATCTAATTAAGAAAGTATGAAATAAAAAATAGATATTACATAATTTCTGAATAAAAATGTTAATATTTAAAAAGTACTAGTTAAAAACGAAAAACCGCGTTCGCTTACTTTGCAAAAATTGTCAATTTTGATCATCCATAGTAATCTGTCATTACCTCGTCACAATCGAGCGTTTTTTTAATCGTGATATGCTGCTTTTTTACGTGACCTAATGGAGGAACCTACTCGAAACCAAATTAGTGATATTTCACCAACGTTGATCGGACCCAGAACTTTCACCAGTTGCGATGAAGGGATGTTCTCTCAGGGAGGTTTCGTGCCTTGAGCGCCTGTTGAGGCTTAAACTCAGCCCAGACCTCAAGTAGAGCTCTTGCATAGCCATGTACAGACTTGTGAGTAAGATCCATTTTGAAAGATGCTGGAAAAATGATCGGTTTCCTGTACCGTTCCAGCAACTACCTGAACTCTCTTACTATCGTCTACCTTTACAAGAGCCGGATCAGACTGAAAATGGTGTGTTGCTGACAAATATGGGAAGGAGCTGCCCAATCTTCATCATCTGCTCTCGATAGAGCTCAAAAGCGTCTCCGTGTTCTTGAAGGTGACGCATGTTTTATCCACCCTACGACCCTTTTCTCACGGATGAGACTTCCCAAGCCCTTCGATGTTCTCTCGTTATTTCTATGGAGATTGTTCATACGAACAACATTCTTTAGTTTCACCAGTTCTAACCCTCACGACTAAAACCCGTCATGCCACACCCATTGCAGCGAACCAGCCATATTTCCTTCGTATTCCTTTGGAAGGATGTAAGTTCCACTCGAGCAGCTTCTTCCCACGAACCATTTGCCTTGTGGAGCCAACTTCCAAGATGTTGCTTCACCGATAACTACAATCATAACCTGTTCAAGTTTAGGGTTAACCGTTATCTTCCAGACATATCTGCATATGGTGTACTTCTTACTCTGTAACTCTCTACCTTGAGTTGCTCTCGGGCCTTGTACAGGACGAACGGCATTGTAAAAAAGTTCTATGTATGCAGAAGACTGTTTTTAAACTCAGCCTTGTGCTATATTCTATTCAGAGGATCCTATAGATAAATATCAAATCCAGCTGAGCTTAGGGTGTGCGCGAGCGAGACAACAGAGAGTTGTAGAAGCGTCCCACTCGAGATGGAAGCGACAGTCTCTCATATGCGCACAAGAAGAATATCAATTCTCCAAAGACGCACACCTTCACGCCAACAGTAGCTGAGGAAGGTCAGAATTAGATAAACAATAATTTTATGTATGAAAGATTTAGCCTCGTATTTTTATTAAACGTTGCAACGATTTATAAGCTTACACACACACACACACACTTACGTATCCTCATACACACACCCCAACTTTATATAGATGTAATTCTAAGGGTTTAAAGTAGACACACGAGCAAACTTTGAGCTTTATATCAGTCAGTTATGTGCCATACGTGATACACGCTTAGGCGATCATGTATCTTTCGATACATGACTGACGAGGCAGATTTTTTTCTCACAGTAAGTTGCTATTTCTTTCTGCCTTAGACCAGTTGCCATCCAAGTCTATAGAATCCGGTCTCTCCTGCTATTTACCCACAATCTTTAAGAAAAGGATTCATACCTGTCCCCAGGGTATTAGCACTTAATTAAATCTAATGGATTCGACTAGAAAGTCAGTCAGTCAGTTATGTGCCATGCGTGATACACGCTTAGGCGATCAACTATCCTTCGATACATGACTGACGAGGCAGATTTTTTTCCGCAGTAGGTTGCCATTTCTTTCTGCAGTAGACCAGTTGCCATCCATCCAAGGCTATAGCTGGTAGGGTGGGGAGAAGAAGAGAATTCATACCTTTCCCAAATGTGGTTAGCACGTAAATGAATATAATTGATTCCATTACTCCACCGTGTCTCCTCTCTATATAAAATGAAATCTATGAAATGAATTCAAAATTCTGGCTAAAATAGTTTATATGCACTTCGCACTAATACCTTTCGGAAAATGATTGCTCAACTTCTCCCAGTAGCGAAGTGAACTCCAAGGAAAATCACTTTGCCATAACTACCATACCTGTCCATACAGGAACAGTAAAGAGTTATTACCCCCACATATATTTTTTAGGGCAAAATAATTTGATTTATATAGCAAATATAATTTCTAATGTCCTTTTGTTGTTATATAATTTATAAATCCTTATCAAGAACTGGATGTTGTCAGTTTGGTAGGCAAGATGTTCTCTACATCCTTGCATGCCAAGGTTAATAGCCAACAGAATATTGTTTTCAATATGTCTGAGAATTTTTGATAATAACTAAGACGGCTGAAAGTACTTGAACGTAAACAATAAAAACAAGAACTTTGGACAGTTTATCTACATTTTTTATTCTGATGTACATAACTGAATTTAATAAAACTTATTAAAAAGAATTAATGGAATTTAGTTGTTTGCGCTGTTGGAAGTATTTAAGTGATGTGGTTTTTATTATCTGGTAAAGTTCTTTGTGTTTCTGTGGCGCCAGTCTATGAGATCTGATGAAAGATAGCCTTCTTTAAAACTTACAGGGTTCATTCGTTTGAATTAATTTTTCATCATTGATCCGATAGTACGGTTGTATAATATCTATCTATCTATCTAGCTAGCTAGCTAGCTAGCTAGCTATCTAAGAAGCGTGTCTTTTGTTTTATGCAGGGGGTGTTTTGCTATCCCCAAATTTTTAAAGTAGTCATAATTTCTAGCCAGCAACTTGCTTCTATTGCTCCCTCCCATTACCCTCCTGACATTGAGTGCGTGTAGCACGCGGTACGGCGCAGTTGTAGCTCAGTCGTCGTGGGAGACTGACGTCAGGATGCTGTCCATTTTCGGAAATCCGAGGTGACTAACGCAGGCCTAAAACATATTTTCATGAAAATGAGTCATCCACCCTAGTCTAATAACTGATATCACTTTTTATACTATTTCTAGGCGTTTCCTTCCTAACGTTTTGTATAACATAATGTGGAACGTCAAATTCTTATCATTTTCAACCCTCTATAGGTTATTTAGGTTTGTAAGAATAAGTCTTTATTTTTTTTTAGAGTAAATATTGCCATAACAATTTTGGGGGGAGAATCACAATTATTTTTCTAGATATAAGTGCTACTATTTAGAACAGTGGTGTTGTAAAGTTGCAGCTTGATGAGCCAGGAGATGTCGTTATAGTGATCTCTGAATATTTCTCATGACACCTGCAGCCACTCTACATCTTCTGTTGATCTCAATTAGAAGGTCGCCGGTGTTTGAAACTTCTGGATTTAGATTTGTATACGAGAACCATGGTGACCTTGACGGGATCGCTGTCACTGATGATAGCCGATGCTTCGAGGCTGTCTCCCACGTGAACCAGCTTCAACCAGTTGATAACCATATGCAAGTCTCAATATGACGAAGCTATTTAAGACCATGACTCAAGGTTTTAGGTTAATGTTTTGGTTTTGTAACATTTTGTGGTGTTGAAAAAATACCCTATTGCAGCCTATTTTATGTTCAGCTTCCTTATCGTCTATACTAAATTTTCTATAACTGTTCCGATGTATTTGAAGTGTTTAGAGTTTATTAAACATTAACCGGGACAGACGAACTGGAAACCTAATCCTAAACTGGAGACAAAGGATAAAACTCTACCCCTGTTCAAGATCAACAGGGTTAACCGGGCAATCTGTTCCTAAGGTTTGCAGAGTATATTTACAGTACAAACCACAGGTTGGTTCCGTGGGTTTTGGGCCTTAGCAGATGGACATGCTCGGAAACAAACTATTTTGCTGAAAATGAAAATTCACATTGATTTGGAGTGGTCCTTCAAGTCGAAACAGTCCTGATAACCGATCCACTCGAAACGTCTCCCTTTCATCAAAACACCTCCATTACCGAGCAGAGACCCTAAACATTTACCTATTATAATGAATGTTTGTTCACTCAATCAGGCTCCTTGTCTTGAGCATCTAATAGGAGTCATCCACCCCAGACCTCAAGTGGAACACATTAATACAAATCATCGTTAGAGATGATGGAAATATTGTCGGTACCTTGTACCAATCCATCAAGTACCTGAAAATGAGAAATCATACTGATTTGGAGTGGGCCTTGAAGTCAAAACAGTCCTGATAATCGATCCACTAGAAACGTCTCCCTTTCATCAAATCTCTGCCATTACCGAACAACCGTTAAATTGAAACAATCCTGATAATATATATATATATATATATATATATATATATATATATATATATATATATATATATATATATATGTGTGTGTGTGTGTGTGTGTGTGTGTGTGTACACATACCATATCTTCTGCTGTCAAGTATTTCCTTAGTTCCCACTGATGAATGTGCGATTAACACATGATATCGATTAGCGAAACACTAATTGATCTGAGCTGATGATCATGCTAGGGAACGAGCAGCTCCGGTGAAGATTAGAAATCACTCTGATTGCAGTGGGCCGTTAAATTGAAACAATCCCGATAATATATATATATATATATATATATATATATATATATATATATATATATATATATATATATATATATATACCATATGTGCAACTGCCAAGTCCTTTCTTACTTCCCAGTGATGACTGTGCGAGTAACACACGATATCGATTAGCGAAATATTAATTGGCCTGAGCAGATGGTCATGCTCGGGAACGAGCAGCCACAGTGAGGACGAGAAATCACTTTGATTTGTAGTGTTCATTTAATTTGAAACATCTCTGACGTATGCTTTAGTACTATTAATAATAATAACCAACAGATCGATTATACCTATATTATCAGTTTCAGTCATTTTATACACATATCAATCACGGTTTAATTCGTAATTTGATCTTTTTATTCCCCCCTTCCAGGTGTGGTGCAATCGATGGGTAGTCTTGCACAAAGTTAGTGATCTCTCGGTCGCCAAAATGTTAGCCAAGCTTGACATTTACACCCACGCCGAACAGGCCAGCATACCAGAGAATAAGATCAACTCAATCCTTCTGGAACATGTGACGTCCATAAAATTAATAAGCAGATCCAAGACGCACCCGAACGCTTTCGAGATCCGAGAGGGCGACACCCCAGTTTTGTTTTTTTCGGCCGCAACCGCCACCGAGACGCAGCTCTGGGTCTGCTTTCTGCGCGAAATCTTCAATCTAAACACTTCGGACATTCCAGGTAAGAACGACAATTCATCGGTCGACATTTGTTAAACTAAAGCGTTTTCGAGCTGAGTTTATTTCTCTCTTCATACGATACCCAGTTTCTGAAAAAAAAACAAAAACATCGTTCGTTATTTTTCTGTGTCAGTGAATTTCTATATTAAATTTTCCGTTATGTGTTACTAACTTATCTCCATAGTTAATCTTCCACACATATTTAATTTTGACGCCCACCTTTGAGCTGTACCAGTGAGTTCGAATCTCATCATCGTGGATAATTTGATGTTTGCTTTTTGTGTGCGAGTATATGTCGAGACGCTTTTTTTAAAAAAAACAAACAAACTAATTTTCACCCAAGACAAGGATCGAGAGCCCCTCATGGTAGAGGGTTACTAAATGAGGTGTGTGATATGGATGTAAATAGGAAGGAGTATTGTTCGGGGAAGTATTCACTTGAGAGTCTGTTGCACAAAGAAACAGTTTTGGGGAAAGGGCTCTCTAAGTGAAACCTCCTCCTTACAATTGGAATACGAAGAAATTGTGGGTGGTTCAACTCCGTGAATGTAGCATGGCGGGTTCTTAGCGACAGATTATAAACAGGCTTGCGACGTTGCGTCTGCGGTGAAAGAGAATGCTGAGTGGAAAATATGCCACCTCCCATAAGGTTGCGAAAAAGACTTTGAAAATCGAAAGACGAGAAACTGATGGTTGGGCAGCACCTATAGTTGACAGCTACACGGTACCGGTCAAAATGTTGTAGACCCTTCCCTGCTCGTCTGTACGGCTCACCTCTGATTCAGGTTTTTTGACCACGCATGCAAAGTATCGATAGTTTTAAAAGAGCTAGAACCACACATGCGCTTTCACTAAATTGCAAATGGCGCCTTAGCCACGGGTAAATTAGAATTCCTTGTTCCTCTTTCACAGCAATACTCCCGATTTAGTCTAATCTTGCAAAGATAAAGCATTACAGAAGAGCATGTAAACTTCATTAACTCCCCTGTGGTGTTGCTGCCGGGCATTCCGTAACATGTTTTTACGGGTTGGAGTTTGTTAGCCCTACGCCCATCAAAGAGATCTGAAACAGCCCCGCCGTTAACTCGTAGCTGATAGAAAATAAAATAGATTCATACTTTTCCAAGAATTTTTGTGCAAAAGTGAATGCAATTGCTTTGGTAGGAATTTGCACTTGACATGCCGATTCCGTTTGCCGAGGCTTACGGCCATACAGCATTGAAATACCGATACGCGTACGATCACCGAAGTTAAGCAACGTCGAGACTGGTCAGTACCCAAATGGGAATACCAGCTGCTATAAATATAGATGTGCGGACGGTATGGCCTGCGGTCAAATCACATTGAAACTACGATTCCCTAACGATCACGGAAGTTAAGCAACGTTGAGTCTGGTCAGTACCTAGATGGGTAACCGCTTGGGAATACCAGGAGCTATAAGCTTGGATATGCGGGGGGGTATGGCTTACGGTCCTATCACGTTGAAACACCGGTTCCCGTACAATCAACAAAGTTAAACAACGTCGTTCCTGGTCAGTAGCTAGATGGGTGACCACTTGGGAACATCATGTGCTGTAAGCTAGGATATATTGGTTAGTTTAATGTATAAATGCTCGAAATTGTTAGTCGAAGAGCCGAGTTCCAATGTCAGTTGTGTTCCTTATATTCCATTACGTGCAAATAACTTTGGGAAAGATATGAAACTACCTTTCCCCCAACCTATGGGTTAATTAGTAAGATTTGTATCACTAGAATCATTATTATCTAAAAAAGAATTTCTTTCAATCTAAAACTATTTTCTGGCTTTAAATAAACTGCAAAGGGTTCATAAACCGTAGAAAACAAATCAATCAATTAATGAAATATTGATTAGCTACACAGGTATGTCTTTTAGATTTATTTACATTCTCTGGAATATAAATATATAGAAACTACTGTGATCACAAAGTGAGGGATAAATTTATGTAGTGATTGTAATATACAATTAATCCCCCACTTTATACCTACATTATAATTTCTTGTGCGTTTATCAAATTCTGATGAGCTATGAATCCACCTTTTCTTCACCTCATCTATGGGTTAATTAATTAGTAAGAAATGACAAAATCTCCTACAGAAGGTAGCGATGGAGAGTGAGAAGAAGGGACTAAGCATAAACTACAAGAAGACGAAGTGTATGGTCGTCAGTAAAAGGATGAGCCCGAAATGCGATTCGCAGATCGGGAATATTAGAATCAAGCAGACGCGGAAGTTTAAATATCTGGGAAGCGTTTTGACAGAAGACGGTAAGTGCGACACTGAGATCCGTAGACGTATTGGGATCGCCGAGGACGCATTCCAAAAGCTGGGCAGAGTACTGTGAAACAGGAAGATTTCTTTGGTGACAAAGAAAAGAGTACTGAGCTGTTACGTGGTATTTGTCCTTCTTTACGGCATCGAATGCTGGACGTTTTCCTCAAGGATAAAGAAGAGACTCGAGACGACGGAGATGTTGTTCTACAGAAGGATGCTGAGGATATCATGGACTGATTGTGTGAGCAACGATGAGGTCTTAGAGAAGATGCAGATAAGGAAGAGGCTTATGCTTAACATCAAGAAGTGACAGTTGAAGTTTCTGGGACACATAATGAGGAAGGAGGGCCTGGAGAATCTGATACTTACGGATCGAATAGAGGGAAAGAGAGACAAGGGAAAACAGTACGTGACATTCCTGGCGGGCTTGAGCAGGTGGATGACAGAACGTGCCTGAAAAGACATGGCACATAAAAAAAGAAGACTTTTATCAAGAAATCATTATTATCTAAAGAAAGAAATTTTTTAAATCGAAAACTGTTTTCTGGCTTTAAATAACCAGCAAAGTGTTAATAACCCGTCGAAAACAAATCAATCAATCCATTTTCCGAGCCGATAACAGCTACGCTACGCACACATACGCTGAACATTTCATTCATCGTTACTTCATGTAAAGAAAAAAAAATGAATTTGAAAGGGTTTTAATGTTTGCATCGAAGAGGGATTAAGTACATATTGACATGATAATAAACACTGTTTCATGTCCATAATTGTTCGTATAATTGGGTCAACGCATTAAAATGATAACAGCCTGGGTAACCTACTTCGTGGTTGAGAGGATTGCATATTTTTTCTGGTTGCTAGGGTTTCGTATTCGCTCGCAGATAAAATTCAGAATTTCAAATGTCGATTTCTGGGTAGGGGTGTTTCAGTTGAAAAAATGGCGTAACACAATCTTTCTAGGTCTCCATTTCTCTGCAATCCAGCTACGTGCCATAAAAAATCTCAATAGCGGTAGCAGATTTAAGAAAAACTATTTTTTTCTTACACTCATAAATCCAACCTTGACCACAATTCTTATCTTGATATTAACTTCAATAGGTTCAAAGTTTGATTGAGCAAAATAATGGTCCTCGATTGTTTAACGAACTTTAACTCAAATATATCAGCTATTTAATGAAATATTTACATACATTTTAAATACTTACAGTCGGCCATTCAGGTGGGTAGAGGGGTAAGAATTGGAGATGTAAACATACAATACGTCTCTCTCTCTCTCTCTCTCTCTCTCTCTCTCTCTCTCTCTCAGCTTTTCGCTGACGGGACACATGAAATCTCACGTTGAACCTCTGTTCTCGTTCATGCCGATGTGCATCCAAAACTGGGAAAAGACCCGCTGCACGCTCACAGGATGGAAATAAACGCTACGGCGATACATGAAAACTCGAATCCTGTCTCCAATATATTTCATTGTTTATTCAAGGATTCACTTGCACGGTCCGGGTAGGTGACACTTAGTAGCAACTTCTGCGACTTATGACATCTCCGACTAATAGGTCAGCATTTTCCCACTTCAACACTTCCTCCTACCAACCCTTTGCCCATCGCGATATCACGACGCGCGGCTAGCAATTCTAATAGGCAGCATCAGAACTACCCGAGGGATAGCCTGTTCTCGTTGACGGGCGACCCAGAACTAACTCAATCTCAATTGTGTCCTGTAATAGAGACCTGCGACCGGAAATTCTCAACGTCCTGTTTCTTGTCACTTAATCCCCAACGTTTTCATCTATTTATTTATTATTTTTCTCTTTTAGTCAAGTGGGTGATCGCTTTGAAAATTCCGTCTAACTGGTTATAAAACACGAAATAATTAAGACGGAAATCAAATAACCCCCACTTCGACGAAGTCGTCATAATTAGTGTCAAACTGGACATTCGCTAAAGTTAAAGAAAAGAAAAAACGTGATTATCTTTATCCACTAACCTTTAAATGTTGTTGATCTGGTTTAACACATATAAAACAGAACAGAAATGGGGAAAATCTGACATCAGCCGTATTTTTTGCTAAATGAGGTGTAATTTTCGTTAAATATGAACCGGTTCTTCTTCTTCTTCTATGTACCATAGGCGATCATGATTCTCCACAACTTTCTGTCCTTTGTAGCTCTTAGTATCTCTCCTCATCCCTGTTCTGCCATCCATTTACACAATCTCTTTAGCTAAGTTATACGCTGCTTTCCTGCTTGTCGTCAACATCCCCGTGAGTGTCAAATTTTCCAAGCACTCCTTCCTCTTTATGTGCTCTAGAAATTTAAAGCTGTCTCTTTCAGATTCTAAGTATAAGTTTATTTTTTCTTTCTATTTCCCTTAAAACCTCCTTGTTACATGTCCGGTCCATAGCATTCTCAGCACCTTTCTGGGGAACCAGATTTTTTTTGGCTCTTCTTCATCTGTGAGGAGATTGTCCAACATTCACTGATAGGAGGACAGATATCACATAACAGTTCAGTACCCTTTTCTTTGTTCCTAACGAAGTCTTTTTTTTTTGTCTTTTAATAATCTGCTTAGCTTTTGGAAGGCATCTTTGGTCATCCCAATGCGTTTTCGGATTTCGGTGTCGCACTTTCCGCCTACTGATAAAACACATCCTAAATATTTAAATTTTCCTACTGGTTTCATTTCAGTGGTTCCAATTATCAGTTCACATTTTGGTCTGTTCCTTTTGATGACAGCCATACATTCTGTCTTCTTATAATTGATACTTAGTCCTTTCTTCTCGCTTTCTTTTACTCCTTCCAATTTGTAATTCACATTGTAATTGGTCTGTTCCTTTTGATGACAGCCATACATTCTGTCTTCTTATAATTGATACTTAGTCCTTTCTTCTCGCTTTCTTTTACTCCTTCCAATTTGTAATTCACATTGTAATTGGTCTGTTCCTTTTGATGACAGCCATACATTCTGTCTTCTTATAAATGATACTTAGTCCTTTCTTCTCGCTTTCTTATACTACCTTGTGAAGGATTTCGCGTAGTTTCCATTCTGTGTCTACTGACAGCACTGTCATCTGCAGGGTTGGTGCATCGGGCAGTGCTTTGTCACCCTCTCCATCTTACTAATATTTGCTTCTTTCTACCTACATTTATATACGTTACAAATCTAAGCATTAAAGGATGAAAAGTTTTCGCGGATTTTGACATCATTCTTGGTCCTTTTTTTCATTCAAATCAGTGAATGTGCTTTGCTCATGTGTATATATGGTATCGGTTTCATTTACAAAGCGAATAACTATACAACATAAACATAAAAAATGTTCAAATAAACCACAAAAGTCTTCATATAAAAACACTTGAATATATATATATATATATATATATATATATATATATATATATATATATATATATATATATATGTATAATATTTCCAAGAGGATAGAATCCAGGTAGAACTCAATGTCCAGGACAGAGTAAGAATATAAAATAAAAGGCCGAAACACTTCTATTCCATGGTTATAATTTATTACATTGGAATCGTAATCACAATCCAATTGATCGGGATTACGCCTACAATGTAATAAATTATAAAATTATAACCATGGAATATTAGTGTTTGAGCTTATATATATATATATATATATATATATATATATATATATATATATATATATATATATATATATATATGTATATGTTTATATATATGTATATGTATATATATATGTATACGTATATGTATATGCATATATATATATGTATATGTATATGTATATATATATGTATGTATATATATATGTATATATATATGTATGTATATATATATGTATATCTATATGTATATCTATATGTATAAATATGTATATATATATGTATGTATATATATGTATATATATATATGTATGCATATATATATGTATATATATATATGTATATCTATATGCATAAATATGTATATATATATATGTATGTATATATATGTATATATATATATATATGTATGTATAAATATATATGTATGTGTATGTATATATGTATGTATATATATGTATATTTAAATATGTTTGAAACAGTACAGAAGCGTATTAAGGCATTAAAAACAAGAAATTTTATATTGTAGACCATGATAGATTTAAAACAAAAACAAACACCAGTCGACCGGTTTCGTCCCCTCTCATCAGAACTGTTAACGGGGAACTAAAAGTATGAGGAAACGAAAAAGAAAGTCTGTTATGGATGACATGAATGATTGGACAGGGAGAAATAAATTATTATAAAAATTATACCAACCAAGATGCTAGAAGCGCAGCACAGCAAGTCCAAGCAAACAATCTCTTTGTTTGCAAAGAGTAGGTTGCCTGAACCTGATGTAAAGCGTCTTCAACACCTTAAGATGGGATAATGAGTGCGAACTGGCCAAAACGGAAAACCAGTTCACACTGAAATCCATCGCACAAACGGGATTCTTTATAAAGTGATCCGCAATCGAAGACCCATACGTGTTACGAATAGTATCGCCCAAAGAAAAAATTTTATTCAGTATTATAGCAGATACGTGTTGTTTAATTCTAACGTCCAACCACTGTGTCGTTCTACCTATGTAATCGCGTCCACAACTACATTTGAAATGGTAAATAACAAAATTAATATGGTGTGTGTGTGTGTGGGGGGGGGGGGTTAGAACATCTTTACACATAGACGGAAGTACGGACTTAGTTTGAAAGACAACACGAACGTTGGCTGCAAAATAACACTCATGTGAACTACATGAGATACGCTTGGCGAAGGATTCACTAATCCTACCCAACCACAGTAAACGAAGATAGACCGGACATTTACCCACTGAAGCAGGTTTAATTTTGTTGAACCTAGCAGTCTCATCTCGAATTACCGAGTGAACAATCTTCAACGGATAACCATTGTTCACAAAAACCTCAGTTAAACAACTGATTTCATGTTATTTTGAAGAGCTCGGTAGACTGTTTCGGTGATGGCCGTAAGCACATCGGCTGTAGATCGGGCAAAGCGGAAACCATATTGCTTGTCTGAGAGTAGATTATGGGATGTGAGGTGGTTAACCACTCCGGTATTGATTAGGGCTTCGAAGACTTTGCCGAAGAGGGGAAGGAGACTGATAGGACGGTAGTTGGAAGGGTCAGAGGAGTTGCCGGAGTTCTTGAAGACAGGAACGATCGAAGAAAACTTCCAGCAGTCAGGAAAACAAGATTCCTTGAGGCAGTAGTTGTATAGTTTAGAAAGCGCAGGCGCCAGTTCAGGCGCGCATTTCTTCAAGACAATGGCTGGTATCCCGTCTCCACTACTAGCTTTGTTGGGGTCTAAATTGGAGAAAACGCCCAGTACCAAAGATGGGGTTATGTTTAACCCACTCAATATGGCCTCAGTTCTAAGAGGGAAGTCGGGTATGGGTACACCAGAAGAGTCGAGCGTCGAGTTGAATGAAAATTTCCGAGCAAAGCATTCAGCCTTGTCGGTAGAGGAGGCCAGGACTTCGAACTGGTTGAATAAAGGGGGTAAGAGGGTTTTCAATTGTTCAATACGCTCTTGCAGAGACGCCAATAATCTTTGGAGCCAAATTTGCGAGATGCAATACGTTCCTTCATCCGAGTGACTTAGCATCGTTGAGGACACGCTTACATTCGTTACGGGCGGAGGCAAAGAGACGTCTATTGCAGTCAGACATGTCGCTACGGAATAGGTGGAAGTAGTGGTTCCTATGGGCGATGGCGGCTGAGCAAGCAGCCGAGAACCAGGGGGAGGAGCGCGACTTGACCCTATATTTCCTTGATGGGATGAAAGCGTCGATTCCAGCTTTAACCCAGGAAGAGACTTCAGAAGCACATTCTTGGACGGGGAGCTTAAAGACTCCATCCCAGGGGACATCGCGGAGGAAATCACGGAACGCGTCCCAGTCAGCTCGTTGATAGTAGAACGAAGCTCTAGTGGTAGGAGGTTCTTTATAGGGGGTGGAGTTGAAGGAGATGTTAACTGATACTACTGCATGATCAGAGTTACCAAGAGGGCAGAGTTGCGAGGCGCTGCAGGATTCGGGGATGAAGGTAAAGCACAGGTCGAGAAGAGAGGCTTTACCTTCCCGGTTGAAGGCAAAACGAGTGGGGAAGTTAACTATCTGTGTGAGGGAATGGGAGATTGAAAAATTGAGCGTTTGAATGCCTGCGTGGTCAGTAGTAGCATTCTTAAGCCACAAGGTGTGATGGGCGTTAAAGTCACCAAATACAAAAATGTGAGCAAACGGGTGGAGGGAGAGAGCCTTGTCTATGCTGTCAGAAATGCTATCGAGTATCTCACACTCTTGAGAGGATGGAGAGCGGTAAAGGAAGAAGAGATAGCTTACCGCATTGAGGAGAGAGAGTCGGAGACACATGTATGACTGGTCTGGCGATTCGAGAGAGGACTCTCTGGCCAGAGGGAGATGTTCTTTGACGTAGACACCAAGACCATGCATGTGGGTTAGAGAGTCTTTTCTGAGGAGATGAAGGGGATCGAGAGATCAGAAGAGGGGATAGACGAGACAAGGTTTGTTTCACAGAGAGCCAGTATATCCGGGCCGTTTGCAGTGAGGAAAGATTCCAGACTGCAGAACTTTGTTCTAATGCCCCGGATGTTGGAGAACGAAATGTTGAGGAGTTTAGGTGGTTTTTGAGAGGCTGGTTTAGGGTTAATCTTTCGGTTTTTGTAACTCATGTTGAATTTCGTTTGTAAGATGAGAAGGCCCGAAGTAAAAGAAACAGACAGTTTCGACCGTGACATGGGCAGAGAGGAGTTGGCAAAATCTGCATCATTATGTGGCCTCAGGGCTGCCCACTGGAGGTGACTGCAGGGACACCTTTCCATGCGCGACATGGCACTACAAACACCCCGGTATTATACAACTGTTGATCAGAGCGGCCGCTCAAGACGCTACGCAAGAGTTAGGGCTCCTAACTACCAGTCGGAAACAGCAACCAGAGAACTGTCAACCGTGTACCCTCAGAATGAAGAGGTAGTGCCACAGACTGCACACATCACGGGAGAAACAAAGCTGCACTAATACAGAGGCCGGGGAGAGAAAGAGTACCGGGAACCCCTTCCTAGACAAGAAACAAGGTGTAAGCCTCTACTCATGTCCAACAGAAGGGGGAGGAGTGTTGACCGGGCGGTAGAAGAGACTACCTACTCCTATTACAGATAACAAAAAAGGACGACACAAACAGAGGGAAGGATTTGAAGGGAGATAACAGGTAAGGAGACGTGGATCACACTTGGCTATACCCTATCACATTAAGTTTTAACTTAGTATAAGCCCCATTGTCTATTCTAAAAAGAAATTGAAAATAAGGTTACCCGGATTATTATCGCATCTAGCCAAAGACATTTAATTTTCCATTTTTCCTGTTTTTTTTTTGTTTTTTTTTTTGAACCGGGATTTCTTACTAAACTATCAAATAAGGGAGAATCATTGGGACAAAATGTCTTTGAGTGGGGGGAGATAAAAAAATAGATAAATTTAAAAACCAAGAAAAAAAACCCCCAAAAACAAAGAAAAATGTAAATGGGTTTCTGCTAGAGCGAAACTATACTCACACGGGCCAGCAAGTGGTTGTCTGTTTTCTTCCTCATGATGGTAACTGAATGTACGGCTTACCTTATGTCCAAGCGTCGACCAGGTTGGGGGGGGGATCAACGGCCAATCCTCCGCCCTCACCAAGTACTGGGCTTGGGAGATATCCTTTCAGTAAGTAATCCGTATCAAAGATTCGGTTTCTCCTGAGAGCCTTGCTCATGCCCTGGTTAGCAACATGCATTCTGTTACGACTCCCTAAAAACAAACATGATTAATATGTTATCGTTCTTACAATGAATCTATTTTAAACAAATTTTTTTTTTCTTTTCAGGTTTATATAATGTCTGGGTTCGTGAAAATGATTACTCTAACCGCTTAGGCCTATCCGGAGACTACTTGATGACCATTACGTCCGCCAGCATTAGCATCAGTAAGGCTGATGGTCAAGGCAATTTCCAGTGGCCGTTATCATCCTTAAAAAAGTTCTACTTGAGACCAGTCGTCCCAGAAGCTAAACACAACCATATCTTAATCATCGAACCTGGCGAGTAAGTGAAACAAAAAAAGAAATATAAATAAAAATTTACGGCAATATAGTTCCTTATTTCGCGTTCAAACCCAACTAAGAACGAAGATTTTGAATAATGATTTTCAAGGCAAGCATATTCTGTTTTAAATATTGGCGCAGCTCAACCTTCCTCTGCTCCATTCGTTCAATTTAGCTGCTTGGACAATGATAAGGGTATAAATAGGATACGCGGGTGGCGTAATGGAAAGCAGCTGGAAATAAGAAATGAAAGGGCAGATTTCGATTTCCAACCAAGTTTTTATATTCACTTACGCACAAATACTCATGGGAAAGGTATGAATCCATCTTCCTCCTCTCCCAGTCATGGTTAAATAGCAGAACATTCTGGGCCCTGTGAATTCTCCGTCATCCTATCTTGTCCAAGCGGTAGACGCTAGTGGTATGCTACCCAATGGCAGATTGGCGGCTTGCCTGTAGGGAAGGATATGTTCACCTATTTTAATAATTTAGTAAATGCTTATAAATTTCTGAATAATGTTTTTGTTTTTTCATATTTATTTCTTTATAAATTGGCAAGTGATAAGTTCTAATTGTATTAGTTTGTGGAATGTTGTAAATATAGAATTATTCTTGAAAATAAATTTTCTAATTTTAATAAATAAAGTGTTTGATATTTTTGTTGTAAATTCTCAAGCATTAAAAAAATTATAAATTTACTTTCATCACATGTTTAGGTTTTATTACAATTCTAATCATCACTTTTTAAAACAATAAACATTGTCGAGGGAGTGAAGTTAGTTAAAATAAAAGCGGTGTCATGGGATGTTATATTCCATGCTAATAAGAATATATACTTGAAAAACAAGGTGGATAAAATAAATAAAGGTTTATTGTAAAAAACCACTATAATAAGAATAAAGGTAACAATTATGCACAAGGTCGTCGCAAGTCAATCCAGTAGTGAGTGCTACTATTGGAAGGTTGGTAGTTCTTGCGTAAGTCTGAGTCGTATTCAACAGATCCCAGCTACTAATATTTACCAGCCTCTCCACGGGGTAGGATGTGGCACAAGGTCGGATTTAATATGGGGCAATCCGAGCCCGTAGACACCACATAAACGTGTTCGGGTCTGTCACGTCCTCAGACGAGACTCTGCCCTTCGGCATAGCCTCATCCAGGTTCCTCTCTACCCGAAGGCAGAGAGTTCGACAGTAGCTAAGAGCTGAGTAACAGACCCCAGCTAGTATATTTAGCTATCCCCACCCACGAGGGTTGCATGTGGCGCAAGGCCGGTTTAACGTGGGTACTCCGAGCCCGTATGTTCGGCCCAAAATATTCCCTTTTTGAACCCGCATAAACGGGTTCAGGGGCAGTCTACCTCCACAAACGAGACTCTGCACTTTGGCGGAGCCTCGTCCGGGTTCCTCTCTGCCCGAAGGCAGAGAGTTCGACTGTCTAGCTGGAAAAGATCCCAGCTAGTCTCTGTAGTCCGTTGACTTACAGATACTTATAGGCAGTTACTACCTATAGTGTAATCACTCATGGGGAGGTGTTAGGTTATTCCATTACATCAGCGGAAAATCTCCTTTTGACACTGTCTTATTGAGGACACGTAAGTCCATATTTGCCACAATTTCATCTTCTTCCAATATTGTACCATTCTAAAATGTACTATATTCAATTCTCTTTTCAGATCTATTATGGCTAGCGGAAATTTTATCATGTTTGTCACGCCAAGAGCCGAAGAAATTCTAATAGCTATCCGAGCAAACATTTCCGTCGCAATGAAAGAAAGATCGCGAAATCGAACAACCTCGTACAGCCACTCCGCCCTACAATACAATCGCTATAACAGTTTACCGCAAGGTTTAAAATCCGACACACTCTCGCTGTGCGATTTCCAAAGAAGTTGTTCAATCGAGCAGGAAAGGCCTATGTCGATGATTGATCAATATAGCAATGAATTGCGAGAGTCTTTGAACTTAGATCTTTCAATGTGTGTACCACCTCCGAAGCCAGCCCGAACCTGGGTACACGTCCCGTCCACTCCTACATCGGACACGCCATCGTCTTTAGATGAAAATAAAGAAACGGGTGAGGTGTTCCTTGCTGAAGAGGCACTAATACAAAAATGCGTTCCGCAAACCTGCGATTCTGAAGTCCGACTTCCCGATTGCGATTCGGTTCGTAAGGCCGACCCAGCGAACCTGATAACGAAACCCTGCCAAGGAGACAAGAACAACGGGCAGAGGTTTCCGTCTTCGATACCAAACAACTGTGGGTCCAAGGATTCGGAGGCTCTTTCGATCACTTCAGAGACGGGAAGTTTTGATTTTAAGCAACAACCGAATCGAAGCAACTCAGGTGACAGTGGTATCTCTTTATCCATCGACCGACAGAAGGTAATGCCGTATCCCAAAAAAGCAATTCTGCAAAAGCCTGCAATCACAGAGGCATTATCCAAATCGTTAGAATCCGATAAGGAGACTGACGATTATTCCGGTAGCCATATTTACTGGGATATCGACCCAGAGGAAATTAATGTTCTGCAAACGGATGTTCCGTCGGACAGCAACACCTCTGGTTCTAGGAGCCACTCTCTCCAGAATCTATTACCGAAAGCCAATGATTACGAAGACCTTGTAGATATTAAAAAAAATCAGAAAGAAATAAAAAATGTCCCCCCAGCTCTCCCAAAGAGACCTAAATCGTTGGCGTTTTCAAAAGATAAGGCTTTCCTTAAAATGTCGATGAAGGACCGTTTTCTGGAATCCTTTTCTAACATCAACCCGCAGATCAAACAAAAGCTCAAGAACCAAAAAGGGAATAGCGAAGCTAATGACTTGAACATGATCATCAAAGATTTTCAGAAATGGTCCGCGCAGGGGAAGAAGACAGACTTGAAGGAAACAGAACCTTCAGGGATGAGACGTGCCCGTCGGGAGAGTGATGGGACGCTCAACCCGAAAAAAGACCTAGTAAATACATGGCAAAGGAAGAGGCATTTGCATTCGTGGTCGACGTCAGACACATCGTCCCTGTTTTGGAACGACGAGGAAACCAAAGAAGGTGTCTTTGTTGTCGAGCGTAGAGCAGATCCATTGGCTTTTCTGAAAAATGACCCATTCAGGTTATTAAAACACAATACGTTCATGCGACAGAGCTCGTTTGATGTTAGAATTTCAACAAACGATGCTGAAAATAAAGACACTTCTCCTGTTCTTAGTCCACTCATTGTCCATTCGTCCAAGCACAGAGATTTCGGTTCTGGACACTGGAGCGACGGTGACACTAAAAGTAATGATGGAGAATTTGATTTGGAATTGTTCTCATTGAATCGACGCCGTAGTATTTCTCTGGAAGGCAAACTGGAGTATCAGGTGATGTTAAAGCAACTGAAAAAGGATATAAGAAACACAGCTACTGAACAATCGTTGGCTAACAACGTCTTTCTTCATAAGTCTAACGAACGGTCCGGTTTGACGATGCCATCGGTTTTATGTACACCGCCAACCACACCGATCTCGCCAAACTCTACAAAATCAAACGGTGATATTTTATCAGGCTACATCGACATGACCGGGCGGATAAGAAGCAGCAGCGCGTCTGAAACTACTGCGAAACAATCAAAGATCGACCAAAAAAGAAAGGCAAGTTTGCTTTGATGGATATCGGAAGCAACATCTTCATTTCTGGCCGATGTTCTTCCCGCTAGATGTAAAAAAAAAAACGAAACGAGCATTGCAATAAAAAGAAAAAGAATTTTTTAAAAATGGTTAAAAATTAATAATAATAATAATAATAATAATAATAATAATAATAATTCAGTTTTGAAATATACAGAGCTTAAGACTATTACGCCTTATGTGGAAACGAGAAAGAAATATTATAAAAGATAAACTAGTCGAAATTAATATTAATGACTATGCTTTATCTAAGAAATACACATTAAGATTATTATGACATCTTATTACAATTTGGTGGAAATGAACAAGAGAAATAAGATGAAAGAAAACCCAGGCAAAAGTTAATAACAACAATGATTTATCTAAGAAATTCCGACAAATTCACACTATTGCGCCTTTTGCTACAAGTTGTAATGAAAATGAAAGAAAAACTAGTGAAAAAATAATGAAAATGCTTCATCTAAGAAATGATCACAATTTAATTGCTAGTTTGAGGTGCAAACAAGCAACAGAAAGCAGATAAAAGAAAAACTAGCAAAAAATGAAGTATATTTTCAATGCTTCCTCTAAGAAATTTGGACACATTCAGGCTGTTTACATCTATTTCTATTTCTACGACAATGAATAAATATAACAAAAATACGACGAAATAAACACTAGTCAAAATTAATAATAATGATAATGCTTCATTTAGGAAAGAAATTTTGAACAACTTCAGACTAATTAATAACCAATAAAGCAAACACATGCAACTTAAGATTATAATAATAATAAATAAAGTTAGAAATAAAAGTCAAATGAGTTTGCAATCTGCCGCCGGTGGAAATAACACAAAACGATAATAACGAACTGAGACTCAAGCCTCTCTAAATATTTTTTTTACTAAATTTCATAAATTTCAAGATTCACTGAATGTAGAAAGTCATTGAATGAGGTATGGACGTAAAAATAGATTAACAGACCGATAGAAGTTTAGCGTTGTAGATCAGACCAAACTCCAATTTCGTTCTCAGGATGCATCTTTTTCCAGTCAAACGATTGTGGCTTAAAAAATAATCCTATGTCCAGATAGTCACTCACGAAATAAAACCATGAGACTATTGTAGTAGCAGGCAAATTTTATTCTGTTTGTAACCTATTGCTGTAGACAAACGAGGCAGAGGTGAAACGGGGTCAGAGGATGCGAACAGTCTAGCCCTGTAGCGTTGTGGCGAGCGGCCTCTTGCCCGCTCTCTGTGGGTTTATCTGTTTTCGGCTACTAGTGACCACTGACTTATAAAGAACATTGATCTTTGTATTGTCATCTTTATCTAAAAAAGTAATTTATCAAGGTCTGGCTTCATTCAGTGACTCTCTTTATCAGGATCATTTGTCATGGTCCTTTGTGAAGTCCACTTAGCGGATAATAATCAGGACAATAAATGTCTGAAATAATTTTTGTGACAGCCCAGATGTTTCCATATGACAAGATACCACTGACTGATATACAGAAGCTCTTTAGAATTGCTTAGCAATCTATTTAGAGGTACTGCCTCGATAAAAGCAGTCATCTCCCAGAATACTAGGGGATGCAATGGCAAAAAATAAGGACAATGCTTCATCTAAGGAATGAAGCCAACTGAAGAGTATTATGCCTATTGCTAGTTTGAAGTGCAAACAATCAACAAGAAAATGAAAGAAAAAAAAAAAACAAAAAAACAAACAAAAAAAAACAAAAAAAACAAAAAAACAAAACAAGTACAATATTAATGCTTTCCTCTTCTCCAAGACCAGATAAGTTTTGATGCTTGTCAGTCCAGAAGTACTTCCACATATCAAGATATATTTTTAGTATAAGTAGCGAGATCGTATCACTCACCGGCTTGCTAAGTTTACAACATATGCCATTACCCAGCGGTCACCCATCTGAGTATTGACTAGGTTCAGCGTTGCGTAACTTCGGCGATCGGACAAGAACCGTTGTCTCAACCTGATATGGCTTCATCTAAGAAATTTAGACAATTTATTACAGCGACAAACAATAACAAACAATACAATACGATGAAATACACTAATCAAAAATTAATAATAATGATAATACTTTGTTTTTTGAAAAAAATTAAACAATTTCAGATTAATTAATAACCAATAAAACAAACATCTGCAACTTAAAGGAAAAAAAAAAAAAAAAAAATACAAAAAAAACAAAAAAACACGAAAAAAGCGATGGTCGTATTATTTTAAATATGATTTATTTTCTCATACGGATGCTTCCAAGGGGAGATAAGCATTATTGCTTTTCTTTTAAAAATGTAGCTTACGGTTCAGATATTATTGTTTTTGAGCGTCTCAAGAACACTTTTATGAATTACGTCATATTGACTATTTCGTTTTATTTCTGAGTGTTTCGAAGTGTACACCAGTCGAAAATTTTTCATAAAAAATACGATTTATGTTCCATGTTTATTTTTTGATTAAAACATTTTATATCTTCCTTTTTTATTGCGGAAGTTTGATGCTTAATAAATTAATAAATAAATATACAAAGATATTAGGAAATGTTTTCTCTAACTATTGTTAAAATTTTTTTTTTGAAAATATTACACGTTTGTTGATTGGATATTATCATTAACTACGGGTGCGCAGACTCGTAATTATTCCTGCTTTTCAGTTGTCATCATTCCCTTGTTGCGGATGTGTGTGATGTGTGTTGGAGAGGAATAGAAGGTTTGAATTATCAGAAGATT
Organism: Acanthosepion lycidas; assembly: GCA_963932145.1. NCBI lineage: Eukaryota > Metazoa > Mollusca > Cephalopoda > Sepiida > Sepiidae > Acanthosepion > Acanthosepion lycidas. The sequence continues at coordinate 25,934,038 of OZ010603.1, forward strand.
TGAATTATCAGAAGGTTTAAAATTGTGTGTGTTCAATAATCTTCCATCCGCAACAATTAATACAAGATAGAGAAATAATGATTCAGAAACATCTTGTTTCAAAACGTAAGAATTGAATTTATTAGTGTTTGATATACATGCATGAATACTGAGTGAAAAGGTCAGACAGAGTTGTGTCTCTTAAATTAGGTAAATATTTGTATTCGAGCTCATAAAGTGAAAGTAATTATTAAACTGTAGTTTAGAAGAATAAAGTTTCTTGAGCATGTTTGGAATTGTGTATTGTACAAGTTGGTAAAAGTTCAGAAGAGATTTCAGAGTTCGTACTTGCGTGAATGTTGGTAATGGTCTTTAACGTCTGACTGCATTAGTTAAGACGGGAGTTCTTGAAGATTACATCTTGGTACTTGGTAGAAAGGAATGAGACGCGCGAGAGAGATGAATAGAAACTACTTCAGGGGGCTTACACGTGTTCTGTTTATATATCATCATGAATCACGTGACTGGCTCAGATGGAAAACGCGGTAAAACAGATTTGTCGCGTGCAGGCGGTTTGATTGGTCGGAACTGACCAATCAGTGAGCTAGATTGAAGGTGATTAACCAATGGATGCTTGTTATATATTTTGTAAGATTGTGATGGTGAAAATTATAACAGGAATAGTGCATTTCCTAGCAGGGGTTAACTAGCTTGTTGTGGAGGAGTCCACACCCTCATTAGTTAAGTCGCACTGATTGAAAAAACAAATAAATGAAAATATCCTACATTACTTTCAACAGAATTTTCTACAGAATTTGTAGAAGGATTAAGCAATATTGTACATGGAAATATTGTAAGTAGGGACATATATCATACATGGTGTGGAGTGAGAAGCCATAGTCAAATGCAAAGTAAGTAACAGAACTGTCCAACAGAATTGACAAAATTTGCAATAAGCAATAACAAAAGAACAAGGAAAAAATAATATAAAGCAAGCAAACAATATATGCAAGACAAATTAACAGTAATAAGGCAAAGCAACAGAAATATGGCAAAAAATTAAAAAACTTAGAATTGGAGTCAACACATAAAAGCAAGTTCGAACAAGCGAACGTAGCGTTCTGACTTCAAGATCGGGACTGCGTCAAACCGAGAACCAGTTTATTTTGTTGGCTAGAAAAAAAATCCTAGCATGCATTTGTGTGCTTTTGTTTATAAAAGGGGAAGGGAAAGTGTTTTACCGTTATTCCTAAGGATGGAAACCAAATCATAGAATTTAGGAAATAACAATGTGTGGTTAAAATAACGAAACTTCAATTTTCCGGCAATGTTCAACCTTTGGACCCGCAGAAAACCCAAAATAAAAAAAAAAAAATTAAAAAAAATAAAACGCTGGGGCAGTTATTCCCTCGACACCGCTATTACTGGCTCCTTTAACAATGTTTACTGCGGTCATTGGAATTTTAATAAAACCAAACATATGAAAGTGTATTTATACATTTGAGACTTGACAACAAAAGTTCATTAATATTTTTTATAAAATTATGAATAAAAAAAACTTCTTTTCATAGTTATTTATAAAATGGAAATATTGCATTGTAGTTGGTTTACATATTTCAGTAATTTTTTTCAAATTTTTGGACAAAAAGATTTCTTTTAAAATTTGTTCCTTTATAAAATGGTAAATGATTCATTTTTATAAAAGGTAAATAAATATCACATTGTATGAGCTCACATATTTTTATAAATTTTTTAATTAATTATTGTAGGAGTCAAAAGTGCATAGAATAATAGCGGGGTCAAGGGAATAACCATCCTTTTAACACAGGATTTTATGTTTTTTGGTAAGCATGAAGGCTAAATATTATCAATTGCCCTGATAATAATTCTTAAATGCTTTATTTTATAGAAGATAAGAATGATGAGTACTAACATTTCAAGATATTACCCCGGAGTAAATCATTTAAATAAGGATTTATTTTAGATTAAAATTATATAATAGATAATGCATTGATTTCATATGTCAGTGTTGCAAACCACTGAAATATTATCCCATTTGTCTCCCATATAAAACACTTTTTTTCTGATTGCTCCAATATCCAAATGTGTGCAAAGATTTTTTTAATTTTGAGAATAAAATAGTTTTTCACAGAGAAAATTTTATTTCTTTAAATATTATAATAATCACGGAAAATATTTTATTACTTGAGATTAAAAATAGTAAATTTATTTTAGTTTTTTCACAATCTTTATAGTCAATATTCCATGTGACAGAATGCATTCGAGAATTTTAAAAAATCCTTTAAATTATTCAAACGATAATCAGAAATGATAGTTCGGTTGTCTGAGAATTTCAGTATTTTATGTGGTAGAAATATTAGTGGGTTGGTCATAAAATCTTTTAAATTATTCAAACAACAGAACCGATCGTGTGATTGTCAGCGAATTTGAGATTTTTATGTTTTTCAAGTGATAATAATTGTAATTTTTTTCAAATATCATCTAAGTTGTTCAAGCAATACCAAAAATCTTAATATGGCTTGCAAATAATAATTCTTTCCGGCATATAAAAAGTGTTTGTGTTTTTGCTACAAATCATTTAAATTGTTAATTGGCGACAGAAATATTAATGGGATTTCAAACAAAAATCATTTGTCAACTCGAGAAATGTCCACAGAAATTATTTTTCAGTCGTTATTATTGGGTTGATTTCATTAGGTGACTCTAGAGGCGTTTATTTGTTAAGAGATCGTGCAATAACGGTAATGAACCACGAATAACCACCCCAGAGACAGGTCTTTATTGAAATAATCTGTATATGTTGGAATAGAAAAGGATCTCTCGACAATGAGATTATTTTTGGTATCTGTCTATATTTCTTAGATGAGGTATTATGTACACTATTTACATTATTCGGACTATTGTCCTCATCTTTGTCGCCATATTTATTACAACGTTTCGGCCGTTGTACGCTCCGGTCTTCTTCAGGTGGTTGGAATGTCGAACTGAACCCTTTATTTCGCTCACTGAGGTTGACTGTTCTAGTTCCACGTGCCATGTTTAATGGGTGTCAGTTGTCAGTTATCTCCTGTTCCCCTCTCCAAGTTTTCCACTGCCTTAACCGGGTATTGAACTCACACTCTTTGGGTCCTGTCACTGGATCTAACCAACGCCTTTATCCACTGTGCCTTGAGGACATCTGTGTATGAAATTCTGGGTATTATAAACCTAATGTCTCAGCAACCGTTTTACCAGTGCTCATATTGCAATTTTAGGAAAGCATCTCTCGACAATGAGATTATTTTTGAAAAACCAACCGACTAACAAATTATGGTTCCGATTGAGCTAACAATCGGAGAAACACGTTTGCAATTAATTATGGGAAAGAGGTGGTCGAGCAAATTCCGGAAGATATTTTTCATTACTGACCAGGCTAAAATGGTTACAATTTATCTGCGAAGTTTCCACTAATATACTGTATTCATCAGATATTACATTTTTGGATTACTATTTATTCTAATTTTTATATAATTATGTTATACATTGTGTATGGTTTCGAGTATGACAAAATCTGTGACGACGTTCTCCGCTCGTCCGTCGTTCACTGCACCAGTGGTGACATCGAAGATCGGCCGTATCTGCATAAACACCCGACGTCGCTATGCTCACAGATTTGTCCACTTGGCCATGATCGTATTCAACAAAAATAAAGACAATTGATTTTCAAGACTCTCTGGTTGGGAAATAAAAAAACAAATACAAATTCTAAACTTCTTAGCAGCCTGTTTTCCTTTGGCTGAACTGCTATCTCCCTAACTGTTCGCTGGTCCCTTCCACCACTCTGGCCGCTAGGCAGCTCCTCACTCACTGGTCACCTACCTACTTCTCTGACTGCTGGACCCCTTTTTTCACTGTTTATATGGATAATGTCTGGGGTTCCATTCCCCTATCCATCCACTTGTGTTCTGGAACCTGAAGACCACCCAGAAAACTGGATGGTGGGTAGCTTCTGTAAAGGACTACTTTTTATGATTATTTAAAATCATTAACGACATTTTATGTTTCCCAATTCAAAGGCAGCTGTAGACATAAATCCCCAAGACGCTGACACATAAGTTTACTCAAAGCTGAACTGGAGACGAAATTACTACCAAACTTAGATAACTAAATGGACTTAAAAAAAAGAAAAAGAAATTTATCTACTTATCTTCTAAAGATGTGTGAGAAACAGTATTGTTACACAAGAGATCTCCTACATCATCTAGAAAATACTGTTAACGAAGCCGAACTCTATGTCAATGCTCCTGAAACTGAATTCATGAGCTTCCATCAGTAGGGCTCAATAGAAACAGTCTCAGGTTTAATCAATAAAATCTGTCGAATCTTTTACCTTCCGAGGAAGTGAGATAAATTCGACTGAAAAGGATGTGAAAATCCGCATAGCTAGAGCTTCGGCTGCCTTGAATAAAATGGATGTAATCTGGAAATCTGATCTATCAGACAACCTCAAACAGAGAATCTTTCGAGCCACTATAGAGGAAGTGTTAATATATAGAGCCACTGCTTGGGCATTAACTAAAAGACTAGTCTAAGCTTGATGGAACCTACACCCAGATGCTGAGAGTTATATTTAATATCTCCTGAAGACAACATACAACTAAATTACATCTCTATAGGCCCAGTCCTGATATTTCTAAAATCTTATGCGAACTTGGGATGCGACTTTGCAGGACACTGCTGGCGAACAAAACAAGGACTCGCGAGCGAGCTACTGCTCTGGACACCTAGCCATGAGACGGTACCAGCAACCACCTACATTAACCCTCTATGTTTATACACAGAATGCCACCCTAATGACCTCCTGACCTTGATGCAGAACCGTGTTGGTTGGCGTGATAGACTCATGAATGTCCGATATAATTCAACCGAAAAAAAACCCGTAACATATACTCTGCCTGTCGCATTGTCAGATTATTAGTGACTAAACTTTTTCAAACACTAGGCTTGAGATCTATACTTAACATCTCCTGGGGACAATATCCAACTAAATCACAGCTCTATGAAGCCATCCCTGGTATTTCTACAATCTTACGGGACCGCAGAATGCGCCTTTTCAGGACACTTCTAGCAATCAAAACAAGAACTCGTGAGTGATCTAATGTTCTGGACACATAGTCATGGAAAAAGACGAGTTGGTCGCCCAGCAACCACCTACATTAATTCTACTGAAAACGATGTGAAGATCCGCAAAGTTAAAGCCCGGGCCGCCTTGAATAAAATGAATGTAATCTGGAAATCTGATCTACCAGACAACCTCAAGCGGAGATTCTTTTGAGCTACTGTAGAAGCGGTGTTAATGTATGGTGCCACTGCTTGGGCATTAACTAGAACCAAGCGTAATGGAACCTACACTCGGATGCTGAGAGCTATACTTAACATTCCTTGTAGACAACATCCATTAAAATCACAACTTTATGCGCCCATCTTTGATCTTTCTACAATCTTACGCGGATCAGAATGCGCTTGACAAATCAATAGTGGCAAGCAAAACAAGAACTTGCGAGTGATCTAAAGCCATGGCTAAGACGGGTTGGTCGCCCAGCAATCACCTGCATTGACCAACTACAGGGTGCGATGGGTAAATTGTCGCCATTTTATATTTTTAATTTCGCGCATGCGCGTTGTTTGTCTTTGATTTTGTCGACTGCACAGTATAGTAGGGTCAGTTCAACACTGTGAGAAAAGAGCACCATGACACGATTCACTCTGCCAGAAATTTGGAAATGGCATACTGTATTGCTTGTCATTTGCACCAGAAGCTCCAATACGAACATTTAAGAGTATTTGGATGTCAATCGGAGGACAGTGCAGAGGATTCAGAAAGAGTTGGAGGAGTATAATGGTGATTACGAATGTACAGCAGCTCAGAAAACTCACTCCTGAACTCCTGAATTTATTGGTGAGGGCCTCAGATTCAACACAAAGGCCTACGTGAAGTGCCTCGAGGAGATTAGTGCTGCCCTGCATCAAGAGGGTGGCTGCTGGTGACCGTATGTCTGGTAATAGGACTCTGCACCATGCCACACAAGCAGAAGAACCCAGTCATGGTTGTCAGACAATTTCTGAAACTACATCACTCCTTACATCTGGCCACCTAACTCCCCAGACTGCAACCTCCTTGATTATTATGTGTGTGTGATGCAGTTGAGCGAGAGACCAAGAAAACTCCTCACAACACTAAAAATGAACTGAAGGCAAGGATTATGGCAGCATTCACCTTCTTAAACAAGGAGACAGTCCAGAAGAGTTGCAGGAGATTCTGAAGTTGTCTGGAAAGTGTGGTTGAAGTCAATGGCAATTCTATTGAATAAAGTTACTGTTGGGCACCATCAGTGAGAAAAAGAGCACCGTGACGCAATTCACTCTGCCAGAAATTTGGAAACGGCATACGACACTGTTTGGCATTCACACCGAAAGCTGCAATGCGAATATTTCAGAGTGTTTGAGTGTCAATCTGTGGAAAGTGCAGAAGATTTGGAAAGAGTTGGATGATATGTCCAGTCAACATCATGGTGTTTGGAGTGATCCCTAGTGATGTCGACATTCTGCCTCCATTCATATTCCCACAGGACTTCAGACTCAACACGGAGTCCTACACAGAGTCCTTGGGGAGGTAGTGCTGCCTGGGTCAAGAGGGTGGCTGCTGGAAGATCATATGCCTGGAAACAGGAATCTGCACCATACCACATAAGCAGGCGAACCCAGTCATGGCTGTCAGACAATTTATGCGACACCCCCACCATTCATCTAACCAGACTGTGACCGCCTTTATTATTATATGTAGGGTGCAGTTAGAAGAGAGACCAACAAAACTCCTTGTAACATCAAAGATAAACTGAACGCAAGAATTATAGCAGCAAACCTCAAATTAAACAAGGAAACCGTTCAGAAGAGTTGCAGGAGATTCCGAAGTCATCTGAAGGCCGTGGTTGAAGCCAATGTCGATTTTATTGAATAAATTTACTCTTTAGTATTTCAAGATATTTTTGTGTAATTTTGGTAAATATATCTGTTATTAGGTTGGTGCAAAAATAATGACGTAATAATGTCGTTTTTTGACGTTAAAAAATACGTCAAAAAACGACATTATTACGTCATTATTTTTGCACCAACCTAATAAAATGAGATGTCAGTGTTATTTTCATTTTTACGTAATTTAAACTACAATTTATCCATCGCCCCTTTCATGTTATGACACAGAATGCCACCAAAATGACATTGATGCAGGACCCTGATAAACTCATGAATGCCCGAGCTAGCTCAGCCGAATGATATAACAATTAGCTGAATGAATTCTTCTTTCAATCTTTGGAAAACTACTAAATGCACTTAGATGGAAAATAAGGATTACTAGAAGGATAGAAACATGAAGTTACTTGGAAGATGGAAGACGGTATGAAACAAAGGGCTAAATAAGTTGTTCAATAAAATTTATATATAAAAAATAAAAATACATTAAAATTTAATCGCTTAAAATGGTCTTGTAATGTGCGGCAAGAATGTATTCAGATTGGGGGGGGGGGAAACACCTAAGCGATCGCTGTCCCCTCAACCAAGGAGGTAATAAGCAGAAAAGGGAAATAGATGGCAGGTAATAAAAATAAAACTGCCTTGAAAACCACAGCAACTTTAGGAACAAAGTCAAAGTCAAACTACTACTACTCCTACCCGGATGTAATTTATGTTGACAAATATGTCTGAACGCAATCGAGGGCCTCTTTTGCACCTGTACCGACGCGCGTTCGTCACGAATACATTTATTAAAATCTAATCTGAGTCATCTCCCTTTATTTTGGTGTTCATTGTGCGCAAACAACTCGATAAAGGTTGCTATTGAGTTATCTCCCTTGATTTTCATCTTGCTAAATATGCAATACAAATGATTTTACTACAGGAATGCATTGAAAATAAGTTTACTATAAGAATGCATTGAAAATGAGTTTACTATAAAAATGCATTGAAAATGAGTTTACTACAGAAAGGAATTGAAAACGACGTAACTATAGGAATGCATTGCAAATGACTTTACTACAGGAACGCATTGAAATTGAGTTTACTATAGAAATGCATTGAAAATAAGTTTACTATAGCAATGCATTGAAAATAAGTTTACTATAGGAATGCATTGAAAATTAGTTTACTATGAGAATGCATTGAAAATGCGTTTAGTATAGGAATGTATTGCAAATGAGTTTACTATAGGAATGCATTGAAAATTAGTTTACTACAGAAATGCATTGCAAGTGTGTTTACTATAGGAATGCAATGTAAATGACTTTACTACAGGAATGCATTGAAATTGAGTTTACTATAGGAACGCATTGCAAATGACTTTATAACGGGAATGCATTGAAATTGAGTTTACTATAGGAATGCATTGAAAATAAGTTTATATCAAGAATGCATTGAAAATGAGTTTACTACAGAAATGTTTTGCAAAGGAGATTACTATAGGAACGCATTGAAATTGAGTTTACTATAGGAACGCATTGAAATTGAGTTTACTATAAGAATGCATTGAAAAATAATTTACCATAGGAATGCATTACAAATGAGCCTAATATAGAAATGAACTGCAAATATATGAATTATATGACATATGAAAGTAGTGATACTGAATTGTTTTCAACAGTATTTGACTCATGGAATGCATTGAAGATTATTATTTTTACCAGCTTTTTTTTCATGTAAGCCATGATATCAGATATATATTTAAACAAATACACCAAGGCTCATTGGATTCTCTCTGCTTTTGGCCTTTTACCGGGCTAAACTTAGTAAATCGCAACATATATCTACCTAAACATGGTTAAAAGAAATAACCATTAAACGTTGTAAAAGCGATCGTCGCCCGTTTCCATTATTGTCATAATACACTAAATTTAGTTTAGTAAATCACGTAAGAAAGTCTCTCCATGGAAAAATGATAGCTATGGGTTCCTTGCCATAGGGCAAAGTTTATTGACCCAGTCTCGCTTATCATCCCTGCTGACGTTATCTTTATTGCGGACCTCGCATATTCTACTTTGCATCAGGTGAAAATCAGTTTACTGTCGACATTTTTTCTCACTTAGCCGTAGATCAAGGGTTTGTAGTTCAGTCTCACATGCCATTATTAGTGTAGTGAGCTTGATTTGCACTGGGTGCAACACTAAACCTGAATAAATATTGATAAATTGTTCTTCTGACAAATTTTGCATCATCAAACAAATGATTAAATATTCTAAATTATTTTCTGCTATATACACATTTTTCAAAGTATACGAATGGGACTCTAAAATATACTGCTCTCTATTATCCACCACAGAGAACCCTCTCTGCCTTTCCATTAGAATGTCTGCTGCTCAACTCCACGAGAGCGCCTCTTTGCGACTGCTTGGTCTCACACGGTCCGCTGACCTGAGGTGATGGAACAAATACATTGAATCAATAGCTTCGTCTACCGCAAGGAAAGTTGGTTCTCTATGTCGCGTCAGTAAGTTTTTCTCGCCCGAGTCCATCATTCAAATCTATAAATCAACCATTCGCCCTTTCATGAAATACTGCTGCCATATATGATCTGAAGCTCCCGCTGTTCGCCTAAAGGTCCTCGACAATTCCAAAGACGGGTATGCAATGTGGTTGGCCCTGATCTGGCATCTCGTTTACAGTCGCTCTCTCACAGACGTGCCGTCGCTTCCCTCTGTCTTTTCTACAAATACTTTCACGGTAACTGTTCCGACGAGTTATTTTCGCTAGTTCCCAAACTGCATGAATTTAAACGTGCTACTAGGTTACAATTTCAGTCCCACCTTTTACTATTAAATCGGTTAAATGTAGCTGTCTCTTCTACCCCAATAGCTTCACGTCTCACACTTCCCGTCTGTGAAACTCCCTTCCTCTTACTTGCTTCCTTGATAGCTATAATCTCCAACTATTCAAATGCAATGTCCATCTCCAGATGCCTTGATCTATTCCCTTGTCCTTCTCTTCATCCTTTCCTCTATCGCGCTTCTTTAGGCTTGCTCCAACGTTCTGTAACCCCTTATTACGTGCTAGTGGCACTTCTGCCTTGTATTGGGTGAAAAGCTTAAAAAAAATATTAATTTTGTCAATACGAATGGGACTCTAAAATATATTAATTTTGTTGCTTTAGATTTAGTTTTAATCTGCATATTTTTGTAACTATCAAAACGATAATTCTCACGAGACGATCACTTGATTACATCCGCGACTTAATCTAGGATTAAAGCACATTGCTAATCCAATTGTATCTGATCTTAATCCTAATCTTGAGTTGCGACAAAGGATCTGAATTTGCAGTGATTAATTACAAGGGATCTGTGCCCCCAAGCAGCACCCGCATATTACACGAAGAAGAATAAGATCAGGGCTATATTCTGTGGCGAGCTAAAAAGCATGATAAACTAAACCATTTTTCTTTGGTATATTTCTATTGCGACGCTTCAGTATTAAAAGATAATCTATCTAAACAATTTCTAAAGATCAAAATGAACCAAATGCTGTTGTTTTTTTAAAAAAAATCAACTGCTTTCGAATGAAAAAACTTACCCGCCCTATATTTTTTTTTAACTAGATCAAGTGTTTTTCTTTTCACCAGACGAAAACATTGCTAGCCCTCGCTACTAAACCGCCATTTTCATGTCAGATGTTCGGGTGAGCTACATTCTTTGCTTCTCCTCTGTTCAGTCATTTATAGCTAAGACCCGCCATTCCATTTACACAGGGTCGACTCATTCTCATTCCCTTCATATTCCATTAGTAAGGAAGAAGTTCCATTAAAACAGTTTCTTCTTTAGAACTGTTACATTTTGAAACGAACTTCCGAGAGAGGATGCTTTCTTGATCACTACTCTTTCAAGTCGAGGGCCAACCGTTATATATCCTAGATATCATCATAATATGTACCCCTAGATTCCTCCTTGTACGCCCTTACAGCATCCTCATTTTGTAACCGTCTACCTTTTGTGGCTCTTGAGCCTTGTATTGGATGAAAAAATATAATAAATTAAAAAAATAAAAATAAAATAAAAATAACTTAATAAATAATAAATAAATAATAAAATAATAATAAAAGTAACTTTTAAGTAATTGTGGCGAAAGAAAAAGTCATTTATCGCGAAAAAGGGCACATGTTTTTTGTACGATATGCCGAAGACATCATAACAAAAATAAATAATAAGTCATTGGCAGCTGATGCTTTAAATGCGTCTCGGATATGCTTTGCCCTATCCAACTGTCGACCAATGAAAAGACATTATTCCGTCGATAAAAACGATTTTATTTTTTTTGACATTTGACCTACGATTTGTGTTCTCAACATTTCTTTCTGCCCCTGGATTTTCAAGTTTCGACTTGCGATTTGTTTGTTTCGTTTTGAACTTAAACTACCTCATCAATGTTCTAACAGTAAATAAACCCTTTATTTTAAATTGAAAATGTCAAGCGGTTAATTCTTAACTGAAACCATCGATTTAGTTAAAACGATATGAAACGGAATAAATTTATTAACACTAAAACTCTTTATTTAGCATGGAAATATGAGGCGAGGTAAATGTTTAAACACCACCGATTTGCTTTTTTTTAAATGTGAGACGGGATTAGTTCTTTTTTGCGAATGAAACCCAAGATTTAGTATGAAATTGCGAGGCGGAGTAAGTTTGTTTTTTTTCCCTTTTTTTAACATAAAAAATATCACCTTGATTTACTTCGTTTTTTATAATCGACATCACCCCAAGGCAGGCAGTAAAGCCACTAAAATACAAGGGCTTACAAGGTGTAGAAGAATTAGAAACAGCGAGTAGAGGAAAGTCGATAGCGATAGACAATGCATTTAATTTTTTGCAAGGCAGTAAAGCCACTAAAATACAACGGGTTACAGGGCGTGGAAGAATTAGGAACAGAAACATTAATAATGAGCGGGAAGAGAAAAGAGTAATCAGGAGGACAGTAGATAGCGATTGACAATGCATTTAAATTTTTGCAAAGCAATTGAGCCACGAAAATACAAGGGGTTACAGGGAGTGGAAGAATTAGGAACAGAAACATTAATAATGAGCGGGAAGAGAAAAGAGTAATCAGGAGGACAGTAGATAGCGATTGACATTACATTTAATTTTTGCAAGGCAATAGAGCCACGAAAATACAAGGGGTTACAGGGAGTGGAAGAATTAGGAACAGAAACATTAATAATGAGCGGGAAGAGGAAAGAGTAATCAGGAGGTCAGTAGATAGCGATTGACATTACATTTAATTTTTTGCAAGGCAATAGAGCCACTAAAATACAAGGGGTTACAGGGTGTGGAAGAATTAGGAACAGAAACATTAATAATGGGCGGGAAGAGGAAAGAGTAATCAGGAGGACAATAGATAGAAATTGGCGTTGTATTTAAATTTTTGTCGGTTAAAGTTGACCGGAAAGCATGGAGCCGGAAGGGAATTCCAAAAGCAAGAAGTGCGAGAAAAGAAACTGCTAGCATAGAACTTACGTCTACATCTAGCCAGCTCAATTGTAAATTGACGAAATCTCGATGCCAGTTTAGTACTGCGCTTAAATTCGAAGAGTCTAGGCACCATATTGAAGAGCTCATTCGAACAATTACCATGAAAGTATTTATAAAATAAGACATAGAATGGCAACCTTCTGGCGGTGGAAAAGTGACTGAAGCCAAGCCGTTAGATCAGGACCAATAACATTATTTAAAAAAATTCGAGGTGGGGTAAGTTTTAAACATCCAAATCTTATATTTAGTTTAAATTAGCAGCTTTCGGGGTATATTAACTTTGAAAATTCGTTTATATCGATTCATTTTTTAATATTTATAGAGATCGTGCGAAGTGGCGCGAGGCGTTTGCGAAATGGTACGAGGCGACTCAAAATGGCGCGAGGCGGCGCGAAATGGCGTGAGGAGACGCAAAAGAGTAAAGTTGATTTTTCTTTTTTTTACCTACAATAAAAAAAGACCTTGCACCCCAATAAATAAATAAATAAATAAAGTCCTATGCCACATAAGTAGGAAGGTATATAAATATCTTCTGTTACTATTTTCGACGCAATGACATTAGTTAAAAAAGGAAGTAGATCTTTCTCGATTTTTCATTGCTTAGTCCAGTATCTGTAGGCCGGTTAGTTTCCCCACTAGACATTGGACAAGAGATAGGTTATCTTGCTTGAAATAGGCGAACAAGCGAATCGTGAAAGTGTTAGGAAAAGAATGTACGCTATCATTGGGATAGAAGATGTACAAAGGTCTGGTGTGTGGTTTCTCATGTTCAAAGGTCAGAGAGCAAGGTCATCAGCTGATAACTGATTGTTACCACGTTCCCAATGGTAACTATTAGGCTGATTCATAAATAATTTCCGCTTTCGTTTATTGAAAAATTCAATTTTATAAAAATATTCAATGGTGGTGAGAAAGTGACTGAAGCTGAGATGCCAGGTCAGGACCAGTAATATTGCAGATTCTTCCTTGGATTTTATCAAAATATCAAATATATAGCATGAGCACCAGACCAGACCAGATGTGGTAGCAATATTCAATACATGGATGAATGGTAGACTTATAAATGTGTAAGATAGATTCTGGCGAGAAAAAAATGTCTATACAATGAATAAACTTTCCTAACAGCAGACCTAACAGTTGATTCAATATAATCTTTCTACTTCATGTCAGCTGAAAACGTTAGTCTGAGAAGGTACAACGAGTCCCTGTCTTGGAGGTTAGCATCAGCCATTCTGATGGAAAGTAAAAAGAGTTCTGTCATACGATTAAAAGAGAGCCGTTTCATTTTGTCTTTTTCTGAATTTCTGTGCCAAATTTTGTTTGACGTTTTTTGATCCTTTATTCCACATATGCCAAATTCCTGATTTTGAATAAGTCCATACCGATATAAAGACAAATGAAAGATGCACTACTGACCCCCCCCCCCCAACAAAACTTACATGTTCTTTTTTTATATTATTTTTATAAAATACAGTTCTGTTTTCACACTAAGATTCTATTTGAATTAATATGTTGCTCGGACCGTATAAAATTCTTAAATGTTAATCTGAGACGTATGAATTTGCATCGCTCAAAAATGGCTCAAGTGGAACTCGTACATACGTTCCATCGCTAAAGTGTTTGGATCGGTTGCTTGTATCAGCGTAATGACTAAGTGATTTCCTAAGTGTAGCTTAGATGTGGCACAAGGTCGAAAGTATGGACCACCCAAGGAGAACCGAACTCACTATTCAGTCGTCACTATGCTCAGGACGATTTAGGGGGACGCGGCAGGCTTGGGGTACGAGTGAAGAAGCAATATTCAAAGCAAGAACGAATAAATATGTAAGATAGATTCGTTCGAAAAAAATTGTCTAACCTGATGCAGTGAAACAACTTTCCTAGCTGTAGACTTAGCAATTGATTCATTATAATCTTGCCACTTCAGGTCAGCTGAAAACGTTAGTTCGTGAAAGTGACTGAAAGCTAGATGCCAGGTCCGGACCAATAATAATGGCAAATACGGTACTTTCTGGGGAGAAAAATTGTCTAGCCCGATACAGTGAAGCAACTTTCCTAGCTGTAGACTTAGCAATTGATTCATTATAATCTTTCTACTTCAGGTCAGCTGAAAAGTAACTGAAAGAGAGATGCCAAGTCAGCACTAATAATTTTATGTATTTATATTTTTGCAGATTTCAAGAATTTAAATCTTCGGCAATTTTCAGAAATAACCGGAGAAAATCCATAGCTTTTATTTGCAGACCATATGACACTATGGCAGCAGCCAACTCGATTTGTCGATATTTCCACGTTTAAACCAAAAGTCCATTACACAACAACAGGCATACAGTCATATAAAGACATGTACATGCACACAGGCTAACAATTATTTAAAGTAGCAATTGTTCAGACAACATGTCACGAATGACAAATCACTCTCCACTGCAGATATTTCAAAAATAAATAAAGCAGGGCGTAGCACTTTCATGACCTTCGTATGTTATTTTCCAAGGTTGAACAAGGCATCTTCTTCATTAGGCAAAAAAAAAAAAAAATGATTCATTGATCTCTAAAATTAGAACATTATCTTTTTGTGTCTGTATAGTCGTCTACAGATAAATACTGTATCATCTGTACTTCTCTCTCCCTTATTTCCCTCTTTCTCATGCATTCTCACTTCTCTCTCTTTTTCTCCCCTTTCTCTCTCTCCTTTTCCCCATTCTCTCATACCCCGCTTTCTTTCTCATTTCTTTTTATTTCCGTCTCTTCTCCCTCTTCCTCTATAATTCTTTTCCCTTGCAGTCTCCCTTTTCTCTTTTTCTCCCCTCTCTTTCCCTTTTCGTCTGCTTATCTCTAACTACTCCCTCTCTTTCTTTTTTCCTTCACTCTATTTCGTCTTAATCTCTCTTTTTTATTTCTTCTTTCTTTCTTTCACCTTCTACACTCTCTTGTCTTTTTTCCCTGTCCCTCACCATTTCTTTCTCTTGCTTATCCATACTCTTTCGCCCTCTCTTTCTCCCCCCGACCCATTTTTCTCTATTCCTTTTTTCTATTGCAATACTAAAGTTCATTTTAACTAGTAACGTGATGGAGATATATTTAAGTAGATGATGGCATATACATGTGAGTGAATGCAAAACTTCTCATACTAACCTTACAAAAAAACAAAACAAACATTTCTATTTGAAAAAATGGCTTTTAATTAAAATAACCTTAAATACTTTATGCAGACACGGTTTTTGTTTTCAGGAAAGCCAGATAATCTTGTGTTGGTGCATAATTATCAGGCGTTTTTAAACAATATTTATTATGAAAAAAGAAACATAATTCAACAATAATATTTTTCAATAATTATTTCGGTGCATATGATTATCGGCACGCATTTTTATAACCTGAAAATAAAATATTTTTATTAAAGAAAAGTAAACAAAACAGCAATTTTTATTAAGAAATAACTCGCTACAAAAACGCCTGATAATTATGCACCAATACAATATTTTCTGAAATCAGTTATGCAAACACTGGCAAATTATAATACAGTCTTTTCATCGGATAATATAAAGTTGGCGTTACCCAAAACAGTTGTACTGACCATCAGATATTCGAGCTAGCTCGGCACCCACCCCTCGTTCCTGTTACCCATCACGGTCCTGCATCAAATCCAGGAGGTCATACGGGAAGCATCCAGTATCTGTGAATTGTTGGTCGATATATATTGTTGCTAGTCGACCGAGTAGGTTAGGGTTAGGGTTAGAGTTAGAGTATGCCTTGATGTCCAGACCAATAAGTCGCTAGCTAGAGAATTTGATACGACACATGACATATTGAAGGCAAAAATGATTGAGCAATTTGCTTTTTTATGGCTTATCAACCTTTTACAGATTATTTAAAGCCAGAAAATATTTTGAGATTCTAAGAAATATTTAGGGATAATAATCATTTATTGATAAAGGTCTTACTGATTAACCCATAGCTGGGAGAGAAGAGGTGAATTCACACCTTTCGCAGGGGTAAATATATTCGTATAAGTGAATATAACGAACCCGACTTGAATTAGAACTCGGCTCTCTGATTTCTAATTCTGAGCCGTTATCCATTGT